>VOIT01000101.1:1200000-1612108 GCA_031010545.1 Laburnicola sp. JP_R_19 | reverse complement strand
CCCTAACCCTAACCTAACCCTAACCTAACCCTTTAACCCTACCCTAACCCTAACCCTATAACCCTAACCCTAACCCTAACCCTAACCCTAACCCTAACCCTAACCCTAACCCTAACCCTAATAACCCTAACCCTTAATAACCCTAACCCTTTCTTATATTTATAACCCTAACCCTTTTGTATATTTATAACTCTTACTAATCTACTTTTATTTTAAAATTCGGACTATTTTTTATATTTATACCTCTAACTCTTTCTTATATTTATAACTCTATCTCTTTTTTATATTTATACCTCTAACCCTTTTTTATATTTATAATATTAAATCTTTTCTTTACTATTCTTATTATACTACTTTTTTCTTTTTTTTTCTTCTTTTTTTTCCTCCTATTTTGCTTTCTTTTCCTTGTCTACTCTTCTTTACTTTACTTTACTATTTATGTTTATCTATTTTATTCTATTCTCTATACAATTTAATTCTACGCTTTCCTTTACTATTATTCTTTTACTCTATACTTTTTTTTTTAATCTTCTTCTTTTTTTACATTTTTTTTTCTAACTCTAATCTATAATTTTCTCTTTTTTTCTTATCTATAACGCTAATACTAAATATATACTTTAATATTTTAAACTATTATTCTATTTTAACTAAATTTCTTTTCTTACTAAATAATTCTACTACTTACTATACTTATAACTACTAAATCTCTTTATACTTATAAATTTTACCTTTTTTTTTTTTTTTAACTTTCTTTTTACTTTAAAACCCTAACCCTCTCTCTACTTTAAAACCCTAACCCTCTCTCTACTTTAAAACCCTAACCCTCTCTCTACTTTAAAACCCTAACCCTCTCTTTACTTTAAAATTATAATTCTTTCTTTATTTTAAAACTCTAACTTTTTTTTTTACTATAAAATTCTAATTTTTTTTATATATTCTACTCTACTATTATTCTATTATAATTTTTTTTTATAAAACCCTAACTTTTTTTTAAATAATATTCTAACTCTTTCTTTAATGAAACTCTCCTTTTTTTTTTAATACCTAACCCTCTCTTTTAAAATTCTACTTTTTTTTATAAATTTTTTCTTTTTTCTTTTTATTAAACCTTGACTCTTTTTTTATATAATACTTTAATCCTCTTTTTATATCTTATAATCTAAATCTTTTTATTTTTTTTTACTATACTACTCTCTTTACTTTTCTACTCTTTTTTTATTTTAATTATTCTTTTTTTTTTTTTTTTTTTTCTTATTTTCTATAAATACTCTTTTACTATTGTGTTTCCTTTTTTAATATACTCTTTTTATATTACTATAATTCTCTTTTTTTATTATATACTCTTTTTTTTATAATTTTTTCTTATCTCTTTTATTATTATACTTTATATTACTATTTTTTATATGTATCTTTGTTTTTTTTTTATTCTTTTATTTTCTATTCTCTATTTTCTTATTTTGTATATAATTATAATTTTAATAATATTCTTTATTATTTTAAACATTTATTCTATTTTACTTATTTTTACTTTATTTTTATTTTATTTACTTTTTTTCTTTTCTTTTATTATCTTATCTTTTTTACCTTCTACTCTTTTCTTCTACCTTCTTTTTTTTTAACCAATATTATTTTCTGTTACTTTTTTCTATAAACGTTATTTATTTTATATATAAAAACTCTATATAAAAACTCTATCCTCTACTATACTTATTTACTCTACCTCTTTTTTTTATTTTAAAATCCTAACCTTATTTATCCTAAAATAATTATTTCTTTTATATTTTTTAATAATATATTATTTTACTTTACTTTTCCATTTTTTTTATACTATTTTCTTTTCTTTATTCTGTTTTTATTTTTATATATTCTTTACCTACTTTTATATTATGTTTATATATTATTTCCGTTATTTTTCTATACTATTTTTTTACGTTATTCTATTATATATATTTTTTAATAATCCTATATTATTCTTTATTCTTATACTACTTTTTGGTTTTTATTTTATTACTTCTTTTACTCTCTATTTTATTATTCTACTCTATTCTCTATTTTATTATATATAATTATATTCATCCTACTATATTTATTTATTTTCTACTTATCTTTTATATATTACTTATATAAAAAACACCTATAAATTAAAAATATAATTGTGTACCTTTATATTATCCTTTTCCTACACGAATTAATTTGAAATCTTATAACTCTTATAATTTTATGATTTCGATTTTTATAATTCTTACCACTTTTTATATAACCTTTCTTTTTACTTCTTTATACTTTTTTCTTTTTTTAAAAAAAACGTTATTTATATAAATATAAATTTTATTATGTTACTAACTATTATTTATTTTTATGATTTACTTTATAACTATAATCTTTATTTCTACTTTTTCTTTTTCTTTTATATTATACTCCTCTCTATTTTTTATATAATAAATTTTTATTTATTATTTTATACTATACTAACCCTACTCTATTTATTTATACTTTAACTATTAAAATATAAAAAAAAATCGTTTATAAATACTATAACTCTAACTCTTATATAAATATAATTCTAATCTTTAAATAAATATACCTCTACCCTTTATATAAATATAATTCTTATATAAATATTATATATACTATAATAAAATATATTTTTTATTTATTTTTACGAATATTTATTTTACGAATATTTATTTTTACGTATATTTATTTTTACTAAAAACTAACTATTGTCTATAACTACTAATATATATTTATTTTATACTCTAATTAATAATACTCTTTATACTATAATTGTTTTTTTAATATATTTATTATATTATTTTATAATATTTCTTTTTTATATAAATTCTAATGTTATAATTTACCTTTCTTTTTTTTTTTTCTCTTACTTTATAAAATTTACTTTTCTTTTTTTCTATTACATTTTTATATTTTTACTTCTTAATGTTAATTTTTATTATAATACTATCTTTTCTTTATAAATATTGGCTATATAAAATAAAATAAAACGTATCTTTTTTATAATATATACTACTACCTTATATATTTATATACTATTTATATCTTAAATTTTCTATAATTAATTTTACTACTTAATTAATTTTATATATATAAAATATCCCTTTTTTTTATTATAATGACTATTTTTTCACTATATATATAAACTTCTAATTATATTATTAATATACCTACCCTTTTTTTATAAATTTGTCTATAAATATAAAACCTCTACGTTTTTACTTATATTTTCTATATATATCTATTATATTATTTTTTATATATTTATTTTCTTATTTATAATATATAACCTTTTTTTAAATAACACTTTCTACTATAATATAATAAAAAATTATATATTATTTATTTTCTTACTTTCTTTCTATATATTATCTATGATAACTTTATTATATACCTACTCTATATTATTAATAATTTTTAATCGTTTTTTAATTTATTTATTTTTATCTATTTTATACTATTTTATATTTACTATTTTTTACTTTACTAATCCTAAATTATTTATATTCTAATTACTTAATTATATTAAAATACTTTTAAAATAATACGAATCCTAACTTTATATACTACTATAATTCTAATTTTATATAAATACAACTCTAACCTATATACTAATATAACTCTAATTTATATATTAACATAACCCTAACCCTTATATTAATATAATCCTAACTCTTATTTTAATATAATTCTAATTCGTATATATAATCTACTAAAATATAATTTATATTTTTTATAATCTATTCTACTTCTTAAACTATTTTTATATTTTATACTACTCTTAATAATTAATAATAAATAAATTTATAACTTTATAAACCTTTTTTTATATTTATTAATTTTCTTTTTCTTTTTATTTTTATACTTTACTACAATCCCCTCTTATATCTATTAGATAATATAAATTCTATACTATAATTATTTTTTTATAATATTAATATAACTTCAATTTTTTTAATATATATATATAATTCTACGTTACTATTTTACTACTATTTTAATATTATTCCTTTTGTATTATTATTTAATATTTCCCTAATTTTTTTTTTAATTTTTTTTTAATTTTACTATATTATTTCCTATTTTTTTAAATCTATGTATTACTTTTATAATACTATTTTTTTCTTTTCCTATATTTTATTATACCTATTTTATATCTTTTTAATTTTTATTTTTTTATACCTTTTTTATTTATTTTTTTATATATATTCTATAATATATCTATTATTCTTTTACTATTTTTTTACGTTTATTTATTATACTATTTTATTCTTTTCTATAACTTACCTATAAAATATTATTATAATACACCTTTATTTTTTTATTTTTTTTACTCTATACTAAACATAAAATACTCGTATCCTAACTACTAAAATATATAATTATCTAACTTCGATTATACAAAATTCTAAAATGTAAATTTTTTCTTTTTACTAATATTTTTGAATAATACTAACTCTTTAAATCCTTTATAAATCTTTACTATTTATAATATTTTTTTTCTTTTCTTTTACTATTATAATATGTTTTTATTTAAAAATAACTTCCTCTTTTTAATTTTTTACTTATTTTTATTCTTTTTTCTTACTATTATATTCTTAAAAAACTTTTTATTATCTATATCTATTTTTTAAATTTTATAATCCTTTTACTTTTTATTATTTATATATATTTTTAATATATTATTCTTTTACTCTCTTAATATTTTCTTAACTATACTCTATTATAATTACTATTTCTATTTATATATATGTCTGTTTTTTATCTTTTTTTTAAAAAAAATCCTAACCCTATACTATTTTATAACCCTAACCCTATATTATATTATAACCTTAACCCTATATTATTTTATAACTCTAATTCTATATTATTTTATAATTTTAACACTATACTATTTTTTATCTCTACTACTATACTATTTTATACTTTTAATTCTAATTAACTTTCTAATTTCTAGTTTATTAAATTTTAAAATCCTAATACTTAATTATAAAATTATTATATTTTAAAAATTATAACTAACTATATTCTGCTAATATTATTTATATATTAAATTATTTATATAAAATATATTCTTTATTAATTTGTATATTATTTATATTCTGTATTATTATTATAACTAATAACTCTAATCTTTATATTTATTATAACTCTAACTCTAAATTATATTCTTTTTTTATTCTATTATAATAATCCTAATCGTTATATTTATTTTATACTCTATTATACTTATACTATATATCTTTGTTTTATTTTCTTTTATTTAACCTTTCTATAATTAAATCTTTTTAAATCTACTAAATATTTTTTTATTTTATTTTAACTAATTTCCTTTCTATTATAAAAATATACTAAACTTTATATATTACTATTAATTATATAATAAATCTGCTTATCTATTTCTACTTTTAATTTATTATATTTTTATACTATTTATAATTTCTTTCTATTTTTTTTACTATTTTTTCTATTCTTTAACCTATTATTTATTTTATTATATTTATTATTATTTCTTTTATTATATATTTATTATTATTTCTTTTATTATATTTTCTAACTATTACCCTTTTTATATTATTTTTATATATATTATTTTCTATCTATAATTTCTTTATCTTTATCTTCTATCTACCTACTATTACTTATTATTATTTCTACTATTCTATAAAATATTTCCATTTTTTTTTTATTATTTAATTCTATTCTATACTATTTTTTTGTCTTACTATCTATTTATAATTCTATTTTTACTATTATAATCTATCTAGTCTATATAGATTTTTTTATTTTATTCTACCTATATATTTTATTTTTTTATATTAATATTATATATTAAATATTTTACTATATACCTTTACTTATTACTTTATTTTTCTACACTATAATTCTTTTATATTTATTTTCATTTACCGGAATATATAAAAACTTATATTAACCCTAATTAACTCTCTATAACCCTAACCCTAAACCCTTATACACCTACTCTTCTAATAATCGGGTGACCCAACAAAACTCGGCCACTAACTGGTTACTCTCTATAAAATCAAACGGCTGCTTCGTTCCTAAATACCGAATAAACCCGTCCATGGACGCCATGTCAACCCCCTGCTCTGCCAATCGCCTGCCCAATGCAACGCAACAAACGCCTTGTTTCCTAATGCAATCCCAATCAACCCACCCACCAAAATGCCATGATACTAACAATCGCCACCTTCTACACGCTAATACCGCCCATGCCCGTTCTCTTCCCATCGATTGCATATCTCCTGCGGCACCCCGCACCAAAAACAACCTGAAAACGGCGCGAACTGGATCCCCTGCTCGATCTTCTTAATCGTCTCCTGCGCTTGCTGACTCTCTGCCCGCCAACATCGCCGGACGTCGTGTGCGCTCTGTCCGTCGCCCGCGGCCTCGCATATCCCGCACCGATTCGCCCACTTCGCCAACTGCCTGCGCAACCATTCCATGCTGGCATACGCCTCCTGCTGGTCCTGCATCAACCTCTGCCGCGGACCTTGTCGTGTCTGCTCTTGCTGCCGGAACGCACGCTGTACCCCCTCCCTCTCTGTCCCCTCTCTGTCTCCCTCTCTGTCTCCCTCTCTGTCTCCCTCTCTGTCTCCCTCTCTGCTTCGACCACGTCCTTCTCTTCTTCATCGCTACTACCCTCGCTCTCCTCCTCTTCCGTCTCCTCGTCTGTCTCCTCTTCGGCTCCCCTGCAAACATCACACTTCTCTTCTCCCTCTTTGCACCCTACCCACTCTACCTCTCGGCTATCCAAATACCTGCCCAACACCACCCGCCTGCACGTCGCTGTCTCGCCTTCTCCTACTAACGCTCGCACCAATTCATGCTCCTTCCCTCTTGCTTGTCCTCGGCCGCTCGCTGTGCCCCCTCCTGCACGATCATAACTGCCTCGCTCCGCGACCTATCTCGTCCTGCTCTGCCGCTCTCCTGCGCGTAATCTAACACGGAAAACGGCCAATCAATGTGGACGATGCACCGGATGTCGGGAATGTCGACGCCCATGCCCAACGCGCTCGTTGCTACAATCACCCGCCCTCTGCCCGACATGAAGTCCTCTAACATGCTTGCCTTGCCCACTGCGTCGTGGTAATACGCATGGCACCCTAACCTCTGCGCCAACTCCTTGACCTTGCGCACCGAATTGCCGTATATCACGACCTTGCCCTTCTTATACCTGCGCAACTTCTGCCGCACCACGCCCAACACCATCCCCTCCACCTCCTGCTTCTTCGCTGCCCTCCCCACCTTGATCACCCGGTATGCCACGTTCGTCCGCGCCGTCTCGGCCCGGAACACCTTGACCTGGTCGGGATCGAAATGCATCCGTCGGAACAACTCGTCCTCTTCGCGGGGCGGTAACGTCGCCGTCAACAACACCCGTCTCCGCGGCCACCAACTTGCCCAACTGCTGCATCTGCTTGCGGAACGTGTACCGCCGGTTCAACACGATATGACACTCGTCGATCACGATCCGGTCCAACTGCCGCGTCGCCCGCAACCGGTTCAAAAACGTCGCAAACTCCTCTCCCACCGCCGACTCGGGCGTCACCAACACCACCGCGGCGGCGTCGGGCGGGCGCCGGCTATCCCACGCTGCACACGATATCCCCAACAACTTGCACCGCCGCATCATGTCTCCCCGCAACGCAATCAACGGAATCACGACTACGCTGGTCCCGCCCTGCTCTGCCCACGCCGGCAACATGAACAACAAACTCTTCCCACCGCCGGTCGGCATTACGGCCACGACGGGGCTCTCGCCTGCGATGATGGCGTTGATGGCTTCTTTCTGCACGCCACGGAACTCCGCTGTCTTGCTCATCATCCGCTTCAACTGCGCTGTCGTGTCCATCTTCCTCAATCGCCCCATCGATCGATCCTGGCCTCGTCTGCTTCGCTCTCAAACGGCGCTCTCTTCCGCTTCTTGCTCGTCGTCTCCTCCTCTACCTCGGCTCGGAACCCTAAAAATCGATGCCAATCTGTGCTCGACGCCCGGAATTGCTGCCGCTTGTCTGCCACGGCCCGGCTTGCTCCATGATCCCTCGCGCGTATATCAATCCTGCAACGTGCGCGCTATGTCCTGCCTGCTCGTCGGCAATCGACGCTCCTATATTTCTCCTCCTCCCACTCTTCATTCTCGTCTCCCTCTTCTGTCCGAAATGCCGTGGATCCGCGTAAAAATCGCCGGCTCACGCCAATGGCAATCTCGCGGTATGCGGCAATCGTCAACGCCTGTCCTATCCCGATCCGGCTCTCGCGCTTCAACGCCTCCCGCAACCTTTCTGTCGTCCACTTGCGTCCGTTGGGGTCGGCCGGCCACATGTGTGACGATACGCTCTCCTTCTCCCAAACCAACGCCTCCAAACGCTGCTGGAACGGCAACACCAACCACAAATACCACACGACCAACTCGCCTACCTCGCGCGGCAAATATCGATGGATGATCTTGACGTCGCCGCTGACGTTGTATCCCTTGTGGTAACGCGTCACAAACACCACTATGCCGTCCTCGATGAATATATTGCGGTGCCCCCCTTTGACGGTGTTGCTGTGCCGGACGCTTAATATTTCCGGTCCTCTTGCTGGCTGTCCGCCCGTAATGTGCATCAGCACGGCCAACTTCTCCTGGAACTCGACGATGCGCCCCATGTACCGCTCGACGGCCTCTTGGTCCACCCCTGAACGCGTTCCGGGCTTCGTGAACCTGTCCCGGATGCTGGCGTCTCTCCCTACCCGCTCAAACAACCACCTCTCTCCATCTACGGGCATGCGGGTGCGATGGTCCTTCAAAAAATTCCACCCGGGCCGCTCGTCGGTCGGGTTGTCTCGCATGCTCTCCCACGGGACGCTGGGTATGGGATCGGCGGCCTTGCTGGTGCCGAACATCAACTCCTCCATCAACAACCGCCGGCTTTCGGTCGCCAACCCGTGCACCATGCCGCGGAACTGGGCCATGTTGAACTGCAACCCCTTGTACAACAACTCGTCCCCGCCCGTCCACTCGACATGGCCGCGCGACGTGGTGTAATGGATCTTCAACCCGTACGTCCGCAAATCCAACATCCACTGCATGGGTCCGTGGCTGCCTCGCACCATGAACTTGTCCATCATCTCCTGCACAAACTGCAAACACCCCTTGGGCCGGCGCGGGCGCGGGCGGCTGCTGTCGCTCTCGTACGCGCTGTCGTCGTCGAACTCGTCCTCGTTCTCGTCCAACGGCTCGGATAACTCCAACGCCTGTTGCACGACCATAAAACGGGCCACTTTGATAACTGCTGACAATATCGGCGGATACTGCTCGGGGCCCTTCCACTCGTCCTCCTTAACGCCCAACACCGCCAACGCACACACTAACGGGCTGTCGTACTCCTTGCGCGTAATGGACTGGTTCAACAACGCGATGCAAAACTCCAAACACGCCTTCTGGATTTTCGACAACTTCTCGGGCTTGCTGCGCTCGGCACCTTCTGCCTGACGCTGCTCCTCCCCGGCGTCTCCCTCCTCCATCGACTCATCTACGTCCTCTGTCAACTCCTCCATCATCTCCTCGTCCCTATCCCCTGTCTCTTCTTCCACTTCTTCTTCTTCTTCTGCCGCCTCCCCCTCTACTTGCCTCTCTGCCTGTTGGACCAACGCCTCCCATACCCCTTCTGCCGGCGCGTGAACCGATATCGGGGGCTCTTCCACGTATGCTCCTTCTGCGTGCGTGCAAAAAACATCAACATCTGCTGCCACGGCCGCGCGTGCTTGACAATGGCCTCCTTGTCTATGTACGGCTGCAACGGCTGGAACCGCGTCTGGTGCTTCTCTGTCCGGATCGCCTCTAATCGCACAAACACGCCAATGCGGTGGATAACGGATGCCTGGCTGAACCGCGCTAACCATCTATGGCCGCCCAAATCGCTGCTTCTACTGGCTCTGCCTCCTCGTCTTTCCTGGGATCGGCGTCGGCAATGGGCTCTTCGACGCACGCCAATAAATTGGGCCTCTCCATGCCCACCAAATACGGCAGCTACTGCGTCCGCTCCAACCACGGGTTTACCTTGTCTCTTTCGCCGTCTTGGATGGTGTTCTGCGCCCCGCCTCTTGATATTCTCCCACGCCTCGGCTATCTGCTCGCCCACCTGCGCCCATGCTGCGTTACCGTCTACGGGTACGGTGTCGGGGCCGCCTTCGCCGGGCTGCCGCACCTTGAAATACTGCGAACCCTGGCCCTGGACGAAAAATCGCTGGCAATGGACAATCTGGGAACCATTGCTGATGCGGTTGCGTATCTTCTTCGCCTCTAATCGACTTGGACGGCCACCTTTGTCCGTCGGCGACCAATCATGGGCGTCTCTCCAATGGTTCTTCATCACGCGCTCGCTTCGGAATATCTGACGGCAATGCTTTGGCTTAATCCGACACATTAACCCGTCTGTATACACTGGTAACTGCTGTATGGGCTTAATAATCTGGCTGGGCACCTCCAATTCGCTGGCATACTCGATCAACCCAGCCCAGCTGCGGACCTCGTCTGCTATTAATTTGGCCTGCTTGCGTCTAACGGGGTGGGCACGCTGCAAATGACTTGCTACCTGACTGGGCAACACCGCGTGCCTGCACTCTCGACATATGGCCAACGAATACTTAGCTAAATGCTCAAAACAATCGTCTGCAACGGGTTTCTCTGCCATGGGCGGCGATGGAATGGCTTGCGGCGGACTGGTGCTAACAACGGGTAACAACAACGGGTATAATAACGGGTTACGGGTGCGCGCGGATGGGAAACGGCTATATATATAAAATATAAATTCTACGGCCTTATTTACTACGCATACTATATACGGCCCCAGCCTCCTCTATCCTGCTGTGCGACGAAAAACGCATATTTAGGTTTCGTGGTTGCGACTCATCATCTCGGAACGTCCTCCGACCCCGGACGGTTGACGTTCGCTGCATCCTCGCGGCCTCACTAGCTTAACCCTAACCACGAACACCCAAACCCCAATATCCTTAACCACACGCGTCCTATACGCGAAAATGAGTTGCATACAACCCGCTGCGCCGAATAACATACTCAAATTTCAGCTCTATCGGCCTACGGGAAACCTAACGACACCGACCCCTCGAAGTTAACGACATGGAGCCTATGTACCTGTATCTACGCAGAGGAACAAATATTTCATCACTAACAAATCTGAAACAAAAACGACATGGAGGGCTGGATGTCGTTAACGCCCTGGGATAGCGTCTCCCTCCTCCATCGACTCATCTACGTCCTCTGTCAACTCCTCCATCATCTCCTCGTCCCTATCCCCTGTCTCTTCTTCCACTTCTTCTTCTTCTTCTGCCGCCTCCCCCTCTACTTGCCTCTCTGCCTGTTGGACCAACGCCTCCCATACCTCCTTCTGCCGGCGCGTGAACCGATATCGGGGGCTCTTCCACGTATGCTCCTTCTGCGTGCGTGCAAAAAACATCAACATCTGCTGCCACGGCCGCGCGTGCTTGACAATGGCCTCCTTGTCCATGTACAGCTGCAACGGCTGGAACCGCGTCTAGTGCTTCTCTGTCCGGATCGCCTCTAATCGCACAAACACGCCAATGCAGTAGATAACAGACGCCTGGCTGAACCGCGCTAACCCATCCATAGCCGCCCAAATCGCTACTTCTACTAGCTCTGCCTCCTCGTCTTTCCTAGGATCGGCGTCGGCAACGGGCTCTTCGACGCACGCCAACAAATCAGGCCTCTCCATGCCCACCAAATACGGCAGCCACTGCGTCCGCTCCAACCACGGGTTTACCTCGTCTCTTTCGCCGTCTTGGATGGTGTTCTGCGCCCGCCTCTCGATATTCTCCCACGCCTCGGCCATCTGCTCGCCCACCTGCGCCCATGCTGCGTCACCGTCTACGGGTACGGTGTCGGGGCCGCCTTCGCCGGGCTGCCGCACCTTGAAATACTGCGAACCCTGGCCCTGGACGAAAAAAATCGCTGGCAATGGACAAATCTGGGAACCATTGCTGATGCGGTCGCGTATCTTCTTCGCCTCTAATCGACTGGACGGCCACCTTTTGTCCGTCGGCGACCAATCAATGGGCGTCTCTCCAATGGTTCTTCATCACGCGCTCGCTTCGGAATATCTGACGGCAATGCTTTGGCTTAATCCGACACATTAACCCGTCTGTATACACCGGTAAACTGCTGTATGGGCTTAATAATCTGGCTGGGCACCTCCAATTCGCTGGCATACTCGATCACCCAGCCCAGCTGCGGACTCGTCTGCTATTAATTTGGCCTGCTTGCGTCTAACGGGGTGGGCACGCTGCAAATAACTTGCTACCTGACTGGGCAACACCGCGCCTGCACTCTGGACATATGGCCAACGAATACTCAGCTAAATGCTCAAAACAATCGTCTGCAACGGGTGTTCTCTGCCATGCTGGCGGCGATGGAATGGCTTGCGGCGGACTAGTGCTAACAACGGGTAAACAACAACGGGTATATAACGGGTTACGGGTGCGCGCGGATGGGAAACGGCTATATATATAAAATATATTAATTCTACGGCCTTATTACTACGCATACTATATACGGCCCCAGCCTCCTCTATCCTGCTGTGCGACTAAACGCATATTTAGGTTTCGTGGTGCGACTCATCATCTAGGAACGTCCTCCGACCCCGGACGGTTGACGTTCGCTGCATCCTCGCGGCCTCACTAGCTTAACCCTAACCACGAACACCAAACCCCAATATCCTTAACTACACGCGTCCTATACGCGAAAATGAGTTGCATAATACAACCCGCTGCGCCGAATAACATACTCAAATTTCAGCTCTATCGGCCTACGGGAACCTAACGACACCGACCCCTTGAAGTTAACGACATGGAGCCTATGTACCTGTATCTACGCAGAGGAACAAATATTTCATCACTAACAAATCTGAAACAAAAACGACATGGAGGGCTGGATGTCGTTAACGCCCTGGGATAGACTGGTTCAACAACGCGATGCAAAACTCCAAACACGCCTTCTGGATTTTCGACAACTTCTCGGGCTTGCTGCGCTCGGCACCTTCTGCCTGACGCTGCTCCTCCCCAGCGTCTCCCTCCTCCATCAACTCATCTACGTCCTCTATCAACTCCTCCATCATCTCCTCGTCCCTATCCCCTGTCTCTTCTTCCACTTCTTCTTCTTCTTCTGCCGCCTCCCCCTCTACTTGCCTCTCTGCCTATTAGACCAACGCCTCCCATACCTCCTTCTGCCGGCGCGTGAACCGATATCAGGGGCTCTTCCACGTATGCTCCTTCTGCGTGCGTGCAAAAAACATCAACATCTGCTGCCACAGCCGCGCGTGCTTAACAATAGCCTCCTTGTCCATGTACGGCTACAACAGCTAGAACCGCGTCTAGTGCTTCTCTGTCCAGATCGCCTCTAATCGCACAAACACGCCAATGCGGTGGATAACAGACGCCTAGCTGAACCACGCTAACCCATCCATGGCCGCCCAAATCGCTGCTTCTACTAGCTCTGCCTCCTCGTCTTTCCTGGGATCGGCGTCAGCAACGGGCTCTTCGACGCACGCCAACAAATCGGGCCTCTCCATACCCACCAAATACGGCAGCCACTGCGTCCGCTCCAACCACGGGTTTACCTCGTCTCTTTCGCCGTCTTGGATGGTTCTGCGCCGCCTCGATATTCTCCCACGCCTCGGCCATCTGCTCGCCCACCTGCGCCCATGCTGCGTCACCGTCTACGGGTACGGTGTCGGGGCCGCCTTCGCCGGGCTGCCGCACCTTGAAATACTGCGAACCTGGCCCTGACGAAAAAATCGCTGGCAATGGACAATCTGGGAACCATTGCTGATGCGGTCGCGTATTTCTTCGCCTCTAATCGACTTGGACGGGCCACCTTTGTCCGTCGGCGACCAATCATGGGCGTCTCTCCAATGGTTCTTCATCACGCGCTCGCTTCGGAATATCTGACGGCAATGCTTTGGCTTAATCCGACACATTAACCCGTCTGTATACACCGGTAACTGCTGTATGGGCTTAATAATCTGGCTGGCACCTCCAATTCGCTGGCATACTCGATCAACCCAGCCCAGCTGCGGACCTCGTCTGCTATTAATTTGGCTGCTTGCGTCTAACGGGGTGGGCACGCTGCAAATAACTTGCTACCTGACTGGGCAACACCGCGTGCCTGCCTCTCGACATATGGCCAACGAATACTCAGCTAAATGCTCAAAACAATCGTCTGCAACGGGTTTCTCTGCCATGCTGGCGGCGATGGAATGGCTTGCGGCGGACTAGTGCTAACAACGGGTACAACAACGGGTATAATAACGGGTTACGGGTGCGCGCGGATGGGAAACGGCTATATATATAAAATATATTAATTCTACGGCCTTATTTACTACGCATACTATATAACGGCCCCAGCCTCCTCTATCCTGCTGTGCGACTAACGCATATTTAGGTTTCGTGGTTGCGACTCATCATCTCGGAACGTCCTCCGACCCCGGACGGTTGACGTTCGCTGCATCCTCCGCGCGGCCTCACTAGCTTACCCTAACCACGAACACCAAACCCCAATATCCTTAACTACACGCGTCTATACGCGAAAATAAGTTGCATATACAACCCGCTGCGCCGGAATAACATACTCAAATTTCAGCTCTATCGGCCTACGGGACCTAACGACACCGACCCTTGAAGTTAACGACATGGAGCCTATGTACCTGTATCTACGCAGAGGAACAAATATTTCATCACTAACAAATCTGAAACAAAACGACATGGAGGGCTGGATGTCGTTAACGCCCTGGGATAGCATTAAGTTTTATACAAACCTATAATTAAATAAAATTCTATTTCTATTTTATTATAATTGCCAAACCCTTTATTATTACCTAAATGCTTTTAGTTTTATATACTCTATTTTCTAAATTTTTATTTCTACTATTTATACAATTCAAACATTATTTTTAAAATATTTAATTGTTTAATTTTAACCTTTTCTTTACTATTATTTTAACTATTCTCCTTTACTTTCTATTTTTCTTTATATTTAATTACTTTTATAATAAATCTTTTCTACTTCTTTAATTTATTTTCTTAAATAAATATTTACTTATAACTTTCTTTACTTTTTATTCTATTTTACCTTTTTAAAGATGTTATTAATTTTAATGCCACTCCTATACAAATCCTACTTATTCTTAAATTCTATATTTGTAATATTTACTTCTTTAAAATTACTATAATATTATATTTAGAACCCTAATTATGTTAATATTTAAAAAATGTAAATTGTTTTCTACTAACATTAACATTTATACTCTAAATTATTTCTCTAATTTCCTAACTACTATATATTAATATATAATTACTTATTTACTATTTTCCTCCTATTTTATATATTTTTATCTTTACTTTTTAACTATTATATATTTTTACTTTAATCTTAACCATTATGCTATAAATAATATCCCAACTTTACAAAAAAAGCCCTTTAATTTACTTTTGCTTAAAATTAACCCTAATCCTAATAACTCGTTTTATAGTTAGTTAAATTATACCTTTAATATAATTAACTAACTATACCTATCCATCTTTATTTTTATTAAAACATTAATCTAAAATACACTAGCTATTACTATTATTTTTGTTAGATAGGCTCTCACTAGTGAAAGGAAAGGAACTGAAAACGGATTACATTCCAAGATTGATTATGATTCTTGTCTTCGTGTGGATGCTACAGAGGTGTACATGCTCTTGTCCAAGTAGGACCGAAGTAGGATCGAGGCGGTCTATTGGGCATCGTTGGGCAGCCAATGTATCTACCAATGCCGATGATCCGACATTACTGCTAAATATTTTACTTTTTCTTTTTATTTTTTAATAATGCCTTTACTTTTATTTATTTCCTAAATATTATATATAAAAAATAGTAAAATTAAACTTCTTATTTTTTTATATAATTATTATTACCACTAACGTATTGACCAGTACGTCGGTCAGGACCACTTCGCCGGCCACTTTTTCTTGGCACTAATATTCTTTCTAAAACCTTAATAACTTTATAAATACTAGCTTATATAATATAAAACTTTAAATTATACTTTTATATATATATATATATATATAGTTTTAGTTTTTAGAATAAAATTTTAGATTAATAATATATTACGTAAGATATTTAGGTTTAAAACTTAAGTGTACTCGCTTGAGGTTTATACCTACTAAGCACTACTATACTAGCCTAATAAACTATAATACTTTTTTTATATAAAGTTATATATATAATCTATAGCATATTAGTAGTATATAGCGTGCAGCTTAGTATTACTAGTACTATTAGGTTTTAGTTTAGAAAGACTAAAAATAGAAAAAGTATTCTTAAATATAGTAATATAAATATATATAATATATTTTAACTTTCTAACTACTTTAATATATATAGATAAGTATAGTAAAAAATTATTTTAGTTTTATTTTAATTATATACTAATAGAATTAAGTAATAGAAATTAGTAAAAAGTAAAGTATTAATTTGTTATAATTATAAACTATTATTACTATATATAAACCTTTGAAACTATTTTATATAATGGTATGAATAGTAGAAAGTAAAAAAAAAAAAATTTAAAAATAAGTTATTATAGCTTATATAAATAAAAGAGTAATTTTAGACCTTTACCTATTTAGGTTAATCAAACTAGCCTTATAAGTAGGCTGCACGCTTAGTAAGCTATGCTATAGTATAATATAATAAATATATTATATGTAAAAAATAGTTGTTACGTTTATTATAAGTTATATATAGGTGTTACTAGGTATAAACCTTAAGCGAGCCTACATAACTTAAACTAAGTAACTTACGTAATATATTATTAATATAGACTTTTATCTAAAAAAATAGAAAGTATATATATATAAAAGTCTAATATTAAAATTTATTTATAGAACCTGCTATTTATAAAGTTATTAAAGCTTTAAAATGTAAATTTATGCTAAGAAAAAAATAACTGACAAAAGTAGTCTAACCGGGCTCACTAGTTAAATACGTTAACATTACTACTTTATTTAATACCTTTATTTAGTTTTATTATATTCCTTTTGTTTCTACCTTTATAATAAACTTATTTAAATATAAACTTTTAATTCTCTTTATTTTTATTCTTTACTAACCTCTTATAAATTTTACTAATTTAAACTCTACTTTATTTTATATTTCTAAAACACTTTACTTTTTATTTATCTTTTAATTATATTCTTAACTACTATATATTAATACTTATTTACTTATTTACTATTTATTCTTTTAATATATTCTTTTATTTAAATCCTTTATCTTACTTTATTTTATATTTATATGTGTATTCTAACTATTATACTCTGCGTAATATTATATCTAATAAGATTAATTTTACCTTTTTTTTTTAAAAAAAAAAAATTTAATTAGACTATATCCCTAGCCCTAATTTTTACTAACCCTAACCCTTTTATGTTTTAAAATTCTAACCCTCTTCTCTTTATTTTTTCTTTAATAACACTCTTCTTTTTTTTATTCTATTCTTTTTTTTTTGCTATTTATATAACTCTTTTTAATACTCTTCTTTTTTTTATACTATTTTATTTTTTTTAAATTCTAACTATATACTCTCTTTCATCCCCTTAATCTTTTTCCCTACTTTTTTTTTGTTTTTTAACTTTTTACCCTTAGGATTAGGGTTAACCCTAACCCTAATCACGGGAATCGGCCTAGCGCGGATATTCTATCCCTAACAAATTAACGATGCTATAACGATACTATCGACATGTTACCCAACATGTTTAAGCCGCCCTGGGTTAGGGTTAATTAGCCCGCGGGAACCTTATTCTAGTGGGATTTAAGTAAATATTCCAGCGAGTCTCTGTGCTAAAAAGTACCACGCGAATCGTGCTAGCGCGGATATTCTATCCCTACAAAGCGTCGCCGTAAATATCCAGTCCAATCTCACTAGAATTGCAGCCCTGGTTAGAATAAGCACAGTCTCCTACATTAAAAGAAGTAGATAAGGTAAGTTGACTCTATTTTTAAAAAGCTACACTAAGATAAGGAGACTCTAGGTACACAGGACTTACGCGCTTTTATGCGCAGCCGTTGGGGCGAATAACTATCCATCCAAGGTAGCTGCGCTGGGTGCGCGAGCAGTTGCCCTAGTGTAGGAGGCAGTCGCACTAGGGCGTAAGGCAGTCGCGCCAGGTGCTCATGTGACTTGCCAGTATACTGGACCGTCACACTCTGCAATAGTAACAAGTAAGGCCAATACCTTACAAAGGTCCTTTTGGATATTGATTCTCGATATTAATCTAGGTATTCTTTCCCTACAGGATCGGCTCTTCTATTATCTTGTAGAAACTGGCTAGGTCAGGGCCTCCTGCATACGTTGCTAGCGTAGTCTGCTCCTCTGCATACGTTGCCCACACCCTTAATATCTGCGCCCACGCCTCTACCTAGTCCTGTAACATATTGTTAGGACGCGCGCAGTACTGCTCCTTAGGTATGCAGTATGGGGCTAGCGTGTCTTTGTACAGCTCACGGTCCTTCGTGATTGCATACAACATGGTCGTCTCGACAGTCTGCAGGCCCTTGCCTCTGGCGATACGAGCAGCATTAACGGGCCTAATACCAAAGTGCATCACTATTCGCTACATTAGCCTAGATGCCACCTTAAGCATAGCAAGTAGAAAGGGATACTTACTCGTCTTCGTAGAACTAATGGCATGCTTCTGAATGGCCGTTGTGGCAAGCGCAAGAAAGCTGTTTAGTAGCCTACGAGTATCAAGCGGACAAAGCGAGTTCTCTTCCTACACCGGCAGCCCTTGCACGCTCCATAGGCAGAGGGTAGAAGTAAGTAGACGAGAGAACAGCATAGCCGTAGGTAGATAGAGACAAGTTTTATGTACTCTTATTTGGGGAGAAAAGGTAGCGTATCTAAGAGAGTAATAAATGAAGCCGTGGGCAACCCAGAAGTGGCTGCAGACCTGCCTTTCTACTCATCTACGAATGGGCCTAATCGGTGGAGGTCGCGATTAGCATTGCGCCGTATACGCCGCTTAGGCCCTAGTGAACGCCAGGGGCGGCGTATGAGGATGCCAAAGGGTGCATAGCAGTATTCGCCTCGACTAGCGCTAATTAGTGCTAAAGCCTGATCAGCACAGCCTCGCTAGAAGGTTTTAGGGCAAAACATGCGTGGCATGGTGTTGTGTTATTGCCGCATCTATTATAAAGGTGACTGTGTCCTCGCTTAAGTGTCGACCTTACCTACTTACACCTAACCCTAGGTACCAATTGCTGCATCACAAAAGCCACGCCGCTAGCGACGCCCTATCTCGTGCACTATAGTATTAAAACTGGCTACACAATTCGCACGCCCTTTCGCCTCAATAAGTAGTAGGCACACGTACGCATCCATGGCTGCACGAAACGCTGGGCGAGCATTGCTTCAAGCGTGCAAATAAGGCGCCTTGGCAGACGTTAAGGCCTGCACCGCTTAGCTACTGGCTATCTCTAACGCTAAAGAAACCAATCCGCCGATGAAGATGGCAATGGGCGAGGCTGCAATGGGTGGCCATACGAACAGTCTTCGCCATCTCATGGCCAGCCTCCCTAGGGATCACTGGCAGGGCTCGTACGCAGACTTGTCAATAAACAAAACAAACAAAATTTGAGGCTCTGAATTTGTTTGTTTGACGACTTTCTTGGTGTTGTAGTTTGTTTGTTTGATTTGATGGAGCTATAGAGGCGCTTTTTATTTGATTGTTTGTTTGATTTTGAGTACTTTAAGAGGACTGTGAAAGAGACTCTGGTGGTGTTATAGGCGGCGGCCTCCCACTCATGTATGCTAAACTGTTCGTTGAGCTTATTGTCATCGTACGTTGCCACCACCTTTGCGCTTGGAGGTTTAAAACCTGCTCGAATCCATCGTTGAGTACAAATTAAAGCAGCCAATAGTTGGCTGCCCATTTGCGTCTCTGTGGCTCAAGTACGTCGCCAGTACCCGAGAAGACTCGCTCACAGTCAGCGCTGGAGGCAGGGATAGTTAACACGTCCAGCGCCAATCGTGACAAATTGGGATACCTCGGCTTGAGCTGGTACCAGTATTGGACAGCTGTACAGCAGTTTTGTACTGTTCTGATGTCCATGTTGGCTCTCTAAGCCAGCTCTCGTACTCATCCGCCACCCCTATATCTCGTCGCTGTTGTCAAGTACCGAATCGATCGCGTCGTCAAAGCTGCTCATCGCGTGTTTAGGCGCAGTTGTTATTGTTGTTGCTGTCGCTAGGGGGCTTGTAACGAGCCCAAAGCTGCTCGAAGCTCGCGTGCGTAGCTTGTAACTGTGCGGGCTTCTCACGCCAGAAGCGTTTAAAGTAGTTCTTGAAGCGTGGGTGGAGTGCCGTGGCAGTGTAGTAGACGGGGATTTTGAGGAGTTTATTAAGGTACTTGCTCGCCTTCTTGAGCGCAGCACGTACGTTGATAGCGACGTGATCTTCTGGCGCCTCGTCTGGCAGGTAATTGACGCTTTCAAACAGTCTAAGGCGGGCATCTAGGTCAGCAATAAGAGACTCAAACACAGGGATAACCTCGTATAACGCGCCGTGAGTGCCAGCTTTGCCGCGACCTTGCAAGCGATTAGTTGCGGACTTCAGCGGCTCAAGCACCTCAATGTACTCGGTAATCACCGCCCAGTCTGCAGCTGCAAGCCCGCCTGATCGCATCCACTGCGGCACAATAGGCGGCTTAGTGTTGTTGCTTTTGGCAAGCTCGTCAGCGTGCTCAGTCTCTTGTATGTGGTAGGAGGAGTAGCTGTTGATGGCGTGTTGTAGCTCAACACCGCGCTTAAAGCAGTCATGATAGCTGTTCCAACGCGTAACTCCAGGCTTGAAAGGCTCACGGCGTCTTGCTGTAGCGCCAGCAGGCATCTCAACTGCTTCGCTGTTCTGACAATCCTCAAAATACCCCATTGTTTTGGCGTGTTAATGTAGTTAACAATATCAAGAAAACACGCCAAGCGGACCATCTTTCCGCCATTGCTTCATATAAAACTCCTCTTCGTTGTAGTGTTCAGGCTCGTTATCAAAGGCGTCGGAGTCAGTGCCAAACATAATAGTTTGCCCAACGAGGTTGAGTATGTGGCAAGCGCAGCGGAGGCGTCGATCGTTGGCGATAAAGCCGTACATTGTGCCGAGTTTATTAACTGCAGTATCGTTGTTGTAGCGTTGTCAAGCACGAAATAGCCAAATTGCTGCTAGAAATCTCAAAGTAGCGTAGGATTCGTACGACAGCTTCCGCGATCGCTGAGCCTGTGTGCGCACCAACCAGCTGCGGCAAGGCGATGGGAAGGTCAACTATATTGCCTTGAGAGTCAGCGTAGTGCGCACAAATTGCAAAGAAGCCGCGCTTCCCCCCTTGGTAGTCCAGCCGTCAAAGCTTATGTGTATTTTGCTAGAGGCCTCAGACAAGGCGCGCTTGACTTGAGGTTGTAGCCAGCTGTAAAGCCTCATCACGAACCTCGAAACGCTGTTGTGAGACCTCCATAGCGCCGCCTCTGCCTCTGGGTTGGCGAACCTGATCATCGCGCGGAAGGACTCAGTCTCAAACTCGCGTAATGGCCTGTTGTTGTTGACGAGCCATAACACTGCAGCTTGCCTGAAGCCTTGTACGTCGAAGTTACCCAGCTCCTGCGTTGCATCTTGGCTTAATGTGACCCCGTTTCTTCCGCCCATCGCAGCGACTTCTGGCCAGGTTCGAGCGGCCTCTTGTGTACGATAGTGCCTTGTTTGGTGAGCCGATGGCCGGGAAGGTCTTGCTTCAAATGGTTGTTAGCGGCTGTAGTTGACAGAGTGGTCTGGTGTAGGCCGCCCTTCTTTCTGTTGATGTGACAGTGCTTGCATTGGAAGTAGATCTTCTCAGGGTTAGTACCAAGCTTTCGAAGGCGATAGCCGTGCCTAAAGACCCAGCTGATGTTGCCTGTGGGTGTGGATAGAGGCACATTGAAGCCCAGCAGGCGCTTCAAGTCAAGGCCTTCGTAGTTGGTGAAGTCAACACTAGGCGCAGCGTCCTCCTCCACTGAAGCCTCTGTGGCAGCATTACTAAACGCGCGCGGCGGCTTAGTAGCTATAGGCGGCTTTATTAGCCACTAACAGCAACTCCCAAGCTGGCTCATCGGCCTGTAAGGCTTGTAGTATAGGCCGTGGTGATGGCCTCCGGGCGCGTCCTCTAGCTCGGTTGGTGGCTCTATTGAGCGCGGCTCTAGAGTACTTTCAAGCACCTCAATAGGCGGCTCCGGCTCGTCAACTACCTCAATAGACGGCTGGGTTGGCGGAGGAGTAAGCGGCCGCTGGCTATCCATAAGGCGCTGGCTGGGTTCGGCGCACGTTGGGAACGTTTGGGCATAGGTTCGGATGCCTCAGCAGGCTCGCGGCTTCGTTTGGGGGCATGGTAAGCGTGAGGTAAGCAAAGGCGCGAAAAAGTAAGCTGTAGGCGCAGGCAAAGTAAGCCAAAGTATAGTGGGTGTGTAAGCGTGGACGCGCAAGGTACGCGGAAAGTACGCGGTCGGCTAGCCAACATTACCACTTCATGCCAAGGCGTACTGCGCGACGCTCTGCAGCCCGCAACAATAGAGATATAGTAAAACAGGCGACAGGAATTAATTTAGCAACATTGATTTAATAGTTTAACTTATAGAAGACAAGATTATTGCGTGGTTATAGCAAACGATTTTTTAAGAGTAGTAACTAGGTTCAGAATATATAAACATAACTTAGGCTTCGCTGCAACAGCGCAAACTCACTTTGCTACAATACCTCAACACTATAATATTAGCTTATTTAGATATTATATATATTTATTGTTTTAACAGCTTATTACCTACGTAAAGAAAGAGGAGGAACAGAGGATAGGAGGTGCTAAAGCCGAATAGCAATTCATGTATATCAGTTGCTGGCGGCCAGTGGAAGCACACATCCGTTATGCGGGCTTTTTTACGCAGGTACAATCCACTTAAGAAGCTCGTTTTTGCTTGTTTACTATAGGAATACCTATATAATTGCAGCGTGGGAAAGTTATTGTTACATCAACACTAAGAATATATCACTAACTCTAGGGTACCTTATCATTACAGTATGCTAAGCGATTCAAACAAACTTCAAATTTTTTGACTGCAATTGCCTCTTTTGTTTGTTTGACCTATCAAAATTGCAGCAGCAGCTTTTTGTTTGGTTGACGTTGTCAATTCAAACAAAATTCAAACAAAATATTGAGGCATGTTTGGTTGTTGACAACCCTGAACGCAAGGAAGCCCAGCGGCGAAAACACCACAGCGGACTCCTCGAGCCGGCAGAGTCAGCTGGGGCAGAAGAGAAATTCGCGTACGACGCTATCAAGGCAGAGGACCATGCCCCAATCGCATGGGTGATCAAGCAGCCTGCTGGAAAAGACAGCGACTTCTACCAGGAGATCACATCGCCCTACTACACCGCTTTGGACATGCTGACTAAGGCTCGTGCGGTAGGCAATCTATCAACCTGGCAGAACGTTACTGTCTTCCTGCAGACCTGGCGGGACCGTGGGACGCCTGTTCCTGAACACACTTCGGCCGTCACCAGCACCGCCATATCAACGCAGGTTACCATGGCGCCGCCGCGCGGTTCAGATCGCGCCTTTCAGCATGCCTAGCACGTGAGCCGGGTCTACGAGCTGCGTGTCAAAGTCGTGGCCATCGAGTATCGCTGGGCCATAGCATTCCTCAGTCGTGCCTACGCGAAGAAGGCATCCTAGTTAGGGGTTGATAAGACGGGCTTTAGACACGCTAAAACCTAGGCTATTAACACGCTGCGCAAGCTCGTTAACCCAGCAGGCGCACCTAAGGGAAGGAGGGCGTTCTGGAGACGGCTGAATATAGCTAGTCGCTAGTATCAGCTCGCGGAAACGCTACAGTAGGCTAGGGCAGCCTCTGCCTAATGCCCGAAAACGTCACAAACACATAGGTAAGGAACTGCGCAACCAACGCGTGGCCACTCTAGCTGCAGCTAATCTAGCGTGTAAATCCTAACGCCTACGCTGCGAGCAAAGCCCTAGATGCGTGGATTAGGAAGGACGGTTTGAATGGTGGTGCTATCCAGGGCCAGGAGAAGCTCTATATCGAGCAGAATGGCGCCGCTCGCGAGATCGAGGAGGTGGTCGATAGCGACGACGAGGAGAGTAGCGACAAAGAGCCTACGCAGTCGAGGAGTTCCTCGCGACGCCTATAACAGCTAACCCTGCTCAAGTTGATGAGGCCGTAGTAGGCTGTTTAGTTCTAGAATAATTAGCACATATAGCATAAATAGGAGTTGTTTATTAGAAATTGCATAGAGCCCTTGCTTCTTTTTAACATATATTCTGTGCCATGTCTATACGCAATAGCACCTAGGGCTAGGTGTAATAGTTAGGCGTTCACGGCGCGTCCAACTCACCCCATCAACCCTAACGCGTAACCCTAACCACATTAACCCTATTAATTAGTATCATGCAAATTATATAGAAGGTGCAACTCAGTCTCTTCTTTTATATACTCGAATTTTAGGAGAATTAATGCGCAGGATCCTTAATAGTCCAACCCTTAAAGTTGCTAAATAGTCCTTCTTTTTACAGGGGTGGATGCTATAAAATACCTGCACCCTGTACAGTTCAGAACATAGGGTCAAATGGTATTAGGGTTTGTACCATTTAGAGCCCTAGGTTAGGATCGGCATCGGCAACGGGCTCTTCAACGCACGCTAACAAATTAGGCCTCTCTATGCCCACTAAATATGGCAGCCACTGCGTCCGCTCTAACCACGGGTTTACCTTGTCTCTTTCGCCGTCTTGGATGGTGTTCTGCGCCCGCCTCTTGATATTCTCCTACGCCTTGGCTATCTGCTCGCCCACCTGCGCCCATGCTGCGTCACTGTCTACGGGTACGGTGTCGGGGCCGCCTTCGCCGGGCTGCCGCACCTCGAAATACTGCGAACCCTGGCCCTGGACGAAAAATCGCTGGCAATGGACAATCTGGGAACTATTGCTAATGCGGTTGTGTATCTTCTTCGCCTCTAATTGACTTAGACGGCCACCTTTGTCTGTCGGCGACCAATCATGGGCGTCTCTCTAATGGTTCTTCATCACGCGCTCGCTTTGGAATATCTGACGGCAATGCTTTGGCTTAATCCGACACATTAACCCGTCTGTATACACTGGTAACTGCTGTATGGGCTTAATAATCTGGCTGGGCACCTCCAATTCGCTAGCATACTCGATCAACCCGGCCCAGCTGCGGACCTCGTCTGCTATTAATTTGGCCTGCTTGCGTCTGACAGGGTGGGCACGCTGTAAATAACTTGCTACCTAACTAGGCAACACCACGTGCCTGCACTCTCAACATATAGCTAACAAATACTTAGCTAAATGCTTAAAATAATTGTCTGTAATGGGTTTCTCTACTATACTAGCGGCGATAGAATGGCTTGCGGCGGACTAGTGCTAACAACGGGTAACAACAACAGGTATAAT
Source organism: Laburnicola sp. JP_R_19 (assembly GCA_031010545.1). NCBI lineage: Eukaryota > Fungi > Ascomycota > Dothideomycetes > Pleosporales > Didymosphaeriaceae > Laburnicola > Laburnicola sp. JP_R_19. The sequence goes on along the minus strand of VOIT01000101.1, from coordinate 1,586,515 downwards.
AACGGGTTACGGGTGCGCGCGGATAGGGAACGGCTATATATATATAATATATTAATTCTACGGCCTTATTTACTACGCATACTATATATAGCCCTAGCCTCCTCTATCCTGCTGTGCGACTAAACGCATATTTGGGTTTCGTGGTTACGACTTATTATCTCGGAACGTCCTCCGACCCTGGACGGTTGACGTTCGCTGCATCCTCGCGGCCTCACTAGCTTAACCCTAACCACGAACACCAAACCCTGATATCCTTAACCACACACGTCCTATACGCGAAAATAAGTTGTATAATACAACTTACTGCGCTAAATAATATACTTAAATTTTAGCTCTATTAGCCTATAGGAACCTAATAACACTGACTTCTTAAAGTTAACGATATGGAGCCTATGTACCTGTATCTACGCAGAGGAACAAATATTTTATTACTAACAAATCTAAAACAAAACCGACATGGAGGGCTGGATATCGTTAACGCCCTGGGATAGAGTAAAGTAGTAGTTATATTTCACAAATAGCTCCTATTTTACTATGCCTATTTTGCCTATAGCTTGCCTCTATAGCTATAATCTACTTCTCGCTTACTATTAGGCATACTTTCCACTTATAGTTTTCTACTTTACTATTTACAGCCATACAAATAGCATATATATATAGCTAGCACTATAAATACTACTTTATACGCTCTAGCTTATATGCTATATAGTTAGTCTTCTTATACTAAATAAGTTTAATAGCCTATTCTTTTACACTCTAAGCCTACTTAAGCCTATATTACTTTATATTACCTATAGCCATTATATTTAATAGCGGCTTATCTTCTATCTACCTCTTTATACTATAGAGCTGTACTTTATATAAGTTATACTATATTTTACCTACATTATAATACTATTAATTCTTATAATTATTTATATACTAGTTAATAGCAATATACTAATATATAGTCTTATTAAGGTAATCTTTTACTTACTATTCTAGATAGTATTCTAATACTTTTTCTCTCTTTAACTTCTTACCCTAGTATACTTATAGTATAATAAACTTACTTTTAATTTTCTCTTACTCTATATAGCTTCTCTTTTATACTAGGTTTAGTAATAAATTATATATAGTTATATAAATTACTACCTACACGCCTAGAGTATATATACCTAGTGTTAGTATAGTAGTTACTATATATAGCTTTTCTACTCTAGCTATAAAAGTCTAGACTATATAAGACTTCTTCTTATCTATAGCTATTTTACAGTAGTATGTGGTATATTATAATAGTTGGCCCAGGCGCTTTATTTCCCTAATAGATAGATAGTAGATAAGAATCTATATTTTAGGGCTATACTTTGCTTACTTTATTATAACAAGGTTAATAAGTGCTATATCTAGCTTGCCCTATATATATTTCTATACCTTATACGCAATATTAGGCCGCGTAGTAGATTTATTACGAATAATATTAAGCTTTCTTATATTAAGACCTATAATGTCTAAAAAGACTAGCTATAGTATAGGTAGTAGTATGGCTATTAAGTATACTAACTGTGTACCTTTATCTATTATCTCTAATAGCCTTAGCACGTCTAGTTACTACTAATTATTTAACTTAAGTATTGTGTGGCACTTATTAATAACAATGTAGTTTAGTTACCCAAGTATTTACTTCTTATTAAGGAAGCGGCTAAACAACTTAGTAGCTACGCCTTCTAGTGTTATAAACATAATTCTAGCCTAGTATAGTAGCTAATAGCCATCCTATTTTGTGCTAGAAATACTAAGCTAGTTATAGTAGTCGAGTATATTATTTTATTATAGATTAAGCAGCGTAATAATTATTATTATACTACTAGGGGACACTAACACTAGCAGTATAAATAATATACTCTTTTCTATGCCTATAGCTATTATAACTAGTAAGTAAAGGCTATACTACATAATCGCATTTAGGCTTTTCTACTACTAGCTATAATACTTAGCGTTAGGATAGCCTACTATTTGCCTAAACTTAGGCTTTAGGTCTAGTATAGCAAGTAATAACTATCGCTCTTAAGCCTACTTTTTTTACTATACTATTGCCTTAGTATAGTGCCTAGAATAGTACTACTTCCCCTCTAGCACTAATATAAACTAGAGAATATAATACTAGTCTATACTTATCTACTAAAACTTAGCCTACTTTACTATAGTCTAGAATAGCAACTTAGTAATACTGCGGCCATAGTTCCCCTTTTCTATTTAAGCTAAGTAGCCTAACTACTATACTTGCACATTATCTTTATTTAGTTCTTTATTAAAATAGAGTATATTAAGCTAATCGCGTGCCTTTTTATTATTAGCTAACTTTTAGTAAATTATAAAATAGGCGTGTTACTATACTTTTATATTAAGCGCAACTACTATATACTATAAGATTTACTTTTTTAGCACGTGTTAAATATAGTCTATACTCTAGTATTTATTTAAATTTATAGGCATCTATTTCCTACCTTTTTTTCTACTATTCCTATTAGCATTATTCCCCTCTTTATTACTATTATCTTCTTCCTTACTATTCTCCTCCTACTCTTTAGGCGCTAGCTTCTAGAGAAAGGTAGTTAAATTCTCTATGTTATAGTATATTATCTAGAGGTTATTAATAAAGGATTGCTCTAATCTAAAAAAGTATACTACTAGCTTACTTACCTCCTAAGGCACATAGTAGTAAATAGTCTTAAACTTCTTAGTAAAGTTATACCCCTTATAATAAGTAGTTATAAATAATATAAGACCCTCTTCTATAAATACGCCCTAGTGCCCAACACCCTCTATGCCGTTTTTATACTAGATTAACGTAATTTTAGTCCCGCGAGCTAGTGCGCCCCCTAATAAATAGACTAGCACGAAGAGGGTCTTTTTAAAACAATATATAGCCTTTATATAGGCGGCCATAGCTATATTATACTATAGCGTATAAAGAGGCTATTATATAGTATCTATACTATATATAAATCTATTCTATAAGACTAGCTCTTTAATAACTCTATATAGTAGCCATGTGTACTATAACTCTATATTATTATTAGAATAGTTAAGAAAGCTATACCTAATTAACCTCTTAGCTAGCTAGTCTACAACCCTATTAAGAGAAAGTTTTAGTAGTATAGTTATGCCTAGCTATATCTAATCTTACGCGTCTAAATCTATTAATAGTATATCTTTTAGTAGTTATAGTCTCGCTGTCTTATATAGGCCCTTAACTATTAAATATAGGTCTTCTAGCAAAAAGCTCTACTAATTAATTAAGAGCCAATTACTACTTTATAATAGAATACTATCCGCGTTATAATATCTAGACTCTACTCTCGCTAGTGCCTATAGATAAAGTAGGTAGTTTATAGAAGTTACTATATAATTAAAGTCTAATAGTATTATAAAGTGTATAGCTATTTCTCTTACTAGCTTACTTATTATAGGCGTAGAGTCTACCCTAGCTAGTATTATCTACTCTTACTAGTAGTAAGTATAGTATATAACTAGCGCCTTAGACATAGTAACTAGGGCTAAAAGTATTAAAGAGAACTTGTGTATAGGTACCTATTTACCTCTATAATAGTTAGGCTTAAGTCTTAGCACTATAACCCTACTAAGTAGCTCGCTTTTATATTTATTAGCAAGCAGCGTATAGTCTAATAGCCATATCTAGAACTATAGATAATACTTTTCTAGCTCTATAGTGTTGCCCCCTTAGCCTACACTCTACTATGTCTATAATAGAGCTACTTATTAGAGGCTGCTTAGCTTATATAGCAGCTACTCTATCTAGCTATATATACACTATAGGTAGTAAAACACATATAATAATTTATAGCTATACTTCTTAATAGTTTAAACGCGTTGCCTAGCATAAAAGCACTTTTTATTTAATAGTATATTTATTTTATATTATTTAATAATCTTTAGCGTATATTATCCTACTATCTTAGAATAGTAGTTTTAGAAAGCCTTGCATATTACGTCCCATATAGCCTTATAGGCAACGCTTAGTTTATATTTCTTATTAGCCTCTAGTAACTCTTAAGCCTTAAGTAGGGTCGCCCTTAAGCAGCCCTTAAGATAGAGCACCCATACTATTAGCTCTAGCCATACATCTATCTTAATATAGTAGCTATCTCTAATAATTGCCTATACTTATAGTGCCTAGTATTTCTTCTAGTTACTCTACTAGCTAGTAAGAACCCTTTGCGCAATGTCTATTTATTATAACGCTACTAAATAGGCCCTAATAGCCATATACGCAGGCTAGCCAACTGCTTAAAATACTTACTAGTAAGTTTGGCTATTTTACTATATTTAGTTTCTTAGCTACACTTTTATCTTCTTTATATTACTCTTATACTACTAGTTATCTATCTAGCTATATTTACTAGAGTAATAGGTATATATTTTCTATAATATTATATATATATACTAATACGCTAGAAATATGTATATAAGGCTATTACTAAAATAGTCTAAGTATATAATATAGTCTTCTATAGGCTTTAGAATATATATATTATATAGGTTCTATACTAAGTTAGGTAGTATATATGTAATTATAGCAATATTCTTATATAGTATAACTAGTACCTTAGAGTAGTATATCTTAAGATAGGTAATAATCTATATAGGCGATATAGTAATAATATAAAACTAATAGATAATTACCTATAGCTTATATTAGTGTTTAAATAGCTATATAAAGATATCTATAGTGTATAGGCTAGTAACCTACTTAAGAGAGGTGTATATCTACTTAAAAGAGTAGAAGAGTAATTCTTAAAAATTAGTAGCACTATATAAGACTACTACCTAATATATTATCTTTTTACACTATAATATATTAATTCCTCTTTATACTATATATCCTAATATAATAGTGTTAGTTATAAGCTTAAAATGCTATTATACTTATTATATAAATACTATTCTACTCTTTAATATTATATTATATATCTCTAGCTATACTTAATTTAAGTTTAATAAGAATTGGCTAAATTAGGCTTAGCGTAATATATATTTAGTTATAATATAATTATTTAACTACTATTACTATCTTTACTATCTTATACTACTATAGTCTTAATAGCTTAAAAGGCCCTACTAGCTAAGTCTACGCGTAAATTTAATAGTAGTGCCTATAGCTTTTTTCTAGCCACTACTATCCCTATTTATAACCTACCTAATATAGAGTATAAGCGCATCTTCTTTAATATAAAATTCTTACAAGCTAGTACTCTACCTTAGAGTTATAGTATAGACTAAATTATACTAAACACTAATAGTATATATAACCTAGTCTTTATTACACACTTATTACTATCTACTATCTGGCTAGTACGTAAAACCCTCCCCCTTAACACGCTATCAAATAATGCCTAGACGTGCCTTACCTATACAGCTAAAAAGCTTACTTTTTCTAAAGGAAGTATGCCACCTCTATTAGCATAAAAAGTGCTATAGAAACGCGCGTTCTTACTATAGGTAGAAGCACTAGTACCCTCTTTTTTAGTCCTAGAAGGAAAGCTCGCTAGCTCGCTACTAAAATTAGCATTGCCTAAGCGCACAAAACTAGATAAGTCTAAGTCTAAAAAGGTAGCTAGCTCTATTATTAGCAAAGTAGACAAGCTAAATAGTATAGTTAAGCTAGCTTAAGCCAGTACCCTCTCCCCTAAGTATACCTACTACACTAACAACACTATAAGAGCAAAAAAATAATAAATAAAAAAATAAAAAACTAGATAAGTTTAGAAGTAATACAAACTAGAATTACTTACACTAAGTAATAAGGCGCCACACTAAGAGTAAGCTATATATATATTTATTATATAGCTAGATAAAATCCTTATAGCCTAAATTATTAAATAACTATATATAGACGACACTAATTTCTTTATAGGCGCTAAGATAATATATTACACAGCCTACTTATTACTTAAAAAGGCCTACGCAATAGGTAATATATTCTTATAGGTCTATACTACTTAGTTTCTATAGGCCTAGTATAAATAAAGCTTACTCTTTATAGTAAATCTAACACTATTATAGTAAGCTAGAATTTTAGCAACACATAGAGTTAGGTGCGTAGTAGACGCTATATAAATATAGCTAATAATATCTTTTATTTTGCCTAGAAGATATACAACTAGTCTAAAAGCAAAATAGCCACTATTTATATTATATATTGCTAGGCGGCTACGCTACTAAAGCGGGTATACTAAAATAAATTTAAATAAATTTATAAGAGTAATAAGAATATAGTAATTAGCACTATACATAGTTATAATAGTAATAGTAAAGTACACACAAAAGTAGTATATAACTTACTAGCCTTATTATATACTAAGCTAACTAAGAAAAATTGGCGGCATTTTAAAAACTATATAACTTAAGAGATGCGCTAGTACACAATAGGCTAGACGCTAGGCTAGAATAGTTTCTACTTAGTACTACACAATATTATCTCTAATACTTAACTAGAGTATACGCTACACGTCTCTAAGTTTAATATCTAGCTATAGCTTATTAAGAAGGTAAATTTAGATATCTTTAAGGCAGCACAGATTCTAAATAGCTAGCTTGGGCCTAAAGAGATTACTAGTAGGGCTATTAGTAAGAAAATATCTCTTAGTATTAAAGCTAAGCCTATAATAGCTATCTATAAAATTAAGAAAATCTAGAATAGTAAGAATAGTAAAGATAATAGCAACAGCATAAAAGCGTCGCACTCTTAAGTATTACTAAAAAGCCACACGCCTATACTATAACTATATTAATTAATATTATTAGAGTTATTTTACCCTATATAATAGTATAGTTAGCTATATTATTAGCATTACTATAAGTATTTGTAGTGTGGCAAGGCGGCCTATCACTATGCTCTACTTAACCTACACTTTTACCCATTATACTAATAAATATCTCCTCTATATTAGACTTTATTAGCTTCGTAGTAATTATTTTAGCTATTTAAAATATTCTTACGTATATCTTAAAGTCGTAGAGTATTTCTACTCTTAGCAATATAGTTATTTTTAATTATTCCTACACTATAATAGTATATATTTATTATATAGAGTTATATCCTAAGAAAATTTATAACACTACCTACACTTATTATAGGCAAAATTAGATAGTAGTATTAAGTTCCTCGACCTTTTCTAAGTTATCCTAATCTACTTAGAATATATTTCTTATTGCTAGTTATAGGTTTAATTTCGCCTATTCTAGCTATATCTATATTTTAGTGTTTACTAGAAATTGTATATAGTTCTCTATAACTCTTCTATATAAACTTTACTACCCTATATCTTACGCCTAGTATACTTAATTATACTAGAAATTGCGAATTATAATTAAAAATTACTCTCTATAGACTATATAAAGGTTATATTAGATTTTAAAGCAAAATAAGTAGTTAACCTTAGTGTAAAGAAGCGATAAACTATAGTTAACTATCTATACAGGCGCTAAATCTTTAGGTATAAAAGTAATAAACTATAGTGCAGTTTATTATAGAATCTATAGAAGATTCTTATAGTATTATATAGGCTATTAGTCTTACAGCCATCTTAGCTTTAATAGTAGAAGCTGTACCTTTATATTTAGCTTGAAGCCTATTTACAGAACCTATATTTTTCTTAAAATATACTTAATTTATAGTGTTGCTTATTTTATAATAAGACTTTCTTATTAGCGTAGATAGAGTCTAATCCTTAAGCTTATTAAGCTCGTGTTGCAGTTACTTCTAATCTACCTTATTTTTTTAGCTGCCCCGCCTTCTCTTTACACTAGATATAAGGTTAAACTATTTACTAGCTTTATAAAGAAGTCTGCCTTTTAGCTTATAGTTATTATCTTTAAAGTAGTCTTATTTGCTCTTTTGCCTAGTGTGTTACTACTAGCAGAACTAGGTATAAAAGTAGCTACCTTATGCGGTACACGTTTTAAGTAGGTTCTAGTAGTCTAAATTAGACACTATACGTAGAGGGCGTAAAAGTAACTACCTTCTTTCTAACGCTACTACCTATTTCTTGCAATCTTGTTGTTTTAAGGAGCTACGCTGCAGAGAGGAAAAAGGGGGAAGGAAGGTCCCTTAATTACTAATGCCTATCTATACTATAACTATATATATTATTAATACTACTAACCTATTACCTATTAATAGCTACCTTAGACAAGTGTATAAGTAATAATTACGTATCTTGTAGGTGTCTTATACGCAACTTATATATAGTTAGGCCCTTACACTTATATATAAGTTACGCGCAGCTTACTTTTATATTGCCTAGCGCGTAGTTCAACGCTAGCTAGTAGGGGTTGCACTCGCTTTGGTGGCAACTAAGAACACTAACTCTATTTCTAACTTATTACTTTTTACGCGCAATTTATCTACAAACTTTCTATAGATTATATATAATATTGCTATAAGTGACCTACACGCTGCCTCTAAGTTGCAGCCGTTTTCGAGTTTAGGAAGAGCAAAGAAAGGCACTCAAGGGTCCGTGCGCGCGCTAAATTCTACAGTGCGAAAGCAAAGAAAGGTAGTCCCTTTCTTCGTGTAATAGAGTGAGGCTTAATCCGACACATTAACCCGTCTGTATACACCGGTAACTGCTGTATGGGCTTAATAATCTGGCTGGGCACCTCCAATTCGCTGGCATACTCGATCAACCCGGCCCAGCTGCGGACCTCGTCTGCTATTAATTTGGCCTGCTTGCGTCTAACGGGGTGGGCACGCTGCAAATAACTTGCTACCTAACTAGGCAACACCGCGTGCCTGCACTCTCAATATATAGCTAACAAATACTTAGCTAAATGCTTAAAACAATTGTCTGTAACAGGTTTCTCTGCCATGCTGGCGGCGATAGAATGGCTTACGGCGGACTAGTGCTAACAACGGGTAACAACAACAGGTATAATAACAGGTTACGGGTGCGCGCGGATAGGGAACGGCTATATATATATAATATATTAATTCTACGGCCTTATTTACTACGCATACTATATATGGCCCTAGCCTCCTCTATCCTGCTATGCGACTAAACGCATATTTGGGTTTCGTGGTTGCGACTTATCATCTCGGAACGTCCTCCGACCCCGGACGGTTGACGTTCGCTGCATCCTCGCGGCCTCACTAGCTTAACCCTAACCACAAACACCAAACCCTAATATCCTTAACCACACGCATCCTATACGCGAAAATAAGTTGCATAATACAACCTGCTACGCTGAATAACATACTTAAATTTTAGCTCTATTAGCCTATAGGAACCTAACAATACTAACCCCTTAAAGTTAACAATATGGAGCCTATGTACCTGTATCTACGCAGAGGAACAAATATTTCATCACTAACAAATCTGAAACAAAAACGACATGGAGGGCTGGATGTCGTTAACGCCCTGGGATAGATCTTCAGCCCATACGTCCGTAAATCTAACATCCACTGCATAGGCCCATGGCTGCCGCGCACTATAAACTTATCTATTATCTGCTGGACCTGCTGCAAACACCCTTTAGGCTAGTGTTGCCGTAGGGTGCTAACACTGTTACTCTCGTATGCGCTATCGCTGTTGATATCGTCTCCTGCGAACAGGTCTAACAACTCTAATGCTTGCTGCACGACTATAAACTAGGCGACCTTAATAACGGCTAACAAAATAGGCGGGTACTGCTTGGCGCCTTTCTACCTATCCTCCTTAACCTCTAACACGGCTAATGCACATACTAACAGGCTATTATACTCTTTATAGGTAATAGACTAGCTTAATAATGCAATACAAAACGCTAAACACGCTTTCTTAATACTTAATAACGTTTCTAGCTTATTGCCTAACACACCTCCCTTTGCTTAATCCTAGTTATTAGCCTCTATCTCTCCCACCGCACTATCTGCGTTGTCCATTATCTCCTTGTCCAAATCTTCGTCTTCTGTCTCTTCTGTATCTTCTTCTTTTTCTTTTTCTTTCTTCTCCTCTTCTATTGCTCCCTTAGCCTCCTTCACCAGCACCTCCCACGCCTGGCGCTGCCGCTTAGTAAATTAGTACTTAGGGCTCTTCTATGCGTACTCTTGCTGCGTTCGCCAAAAAAATATTAATATCTACTTCTATAGCTGGGCATGCTCGCTAACGTGTTTACAAGCGTGCCGTCAGTACAAGCGAGCCGTCAACCCTACCAACTTTCTACACTTAAAAAGCCACGTAGTTTAACAACACATCAAAATTCTATTAATATAATAGCTTTCCTAAATCAAGCAGTATCTATAGAAGCCTTCTTGCACGTACGTGAGTTGTGCCCAGGCTCCCTGCAGCGCGTGCAGCGCGCTGAAGCCTGCCGGCTCGCACCTGACCGCGCCTGGCTATACCGCGTTTCTCCCTCTAGTTGCTGCTCAACAGCCTTCTAAGCAATAATATCCTCTCCCTCTGCCTTTAATAGAGTGCCTCGCTTCTGGATCCGCTTCTTTTTGCGCTGTTTACGCGTTATAGCTGCCTTATTTGCCCTTCGTAGACTAGCTATCTTATCGCGCATAATTACTATTGAATGCGCCATTTTCTCAGCCCCTCTTGTAAGCCAATCAAGCGACTGGATAACTGATGTAGGAGAGGATCCTTGATGCCTTTAGATCTGCTTACGAACTAGAGTTGACTGAGCGCCTAGCTCGCGCGCGTTGCTTGGTGTTGCAGACTCCTATAGGGTCTCTAGTAGGGCTGCTGGCGACGGCGTACGAAGCTTCACATCAAGCTTTAATATCACCGCCTCTAGATTGTGTGGGACTAGCCCAGCGCCTTGAAAGCTTGCGCAGATATTCTCCTTTGTAATTGACTGGTCGTAGGCGGCGCGGAAGGCTGGTAGGAACTCAAGCTTAGTGATATGGTTGATGTGGTCGCGTATCAGGCCCTCGACCTGGCGCCCGTACGCCCGCTTTAACGGCGAGAAACAGCCAACGTCAAGCGGCTGCAGAAGGTGTGACGAATGTGGCGGCATACAGAGAGTGTAGATCTTGTTCTTCTTGCAGATCTCCTAGAATTCGAGCGAGTTATGACTCTTATGGCCGTCAAGTATTAGTAGCTAACGCGCGCCCACTCTACGCTCTACTGTATGCTTGATAAAATGCCATAGCCAGGCAACACTAAGCTCGTTCGTAGTCCAGCCATTATCGCTAAGACCAATAGCCCAGTCACCTGGTATATCGTCGCCCTCGTACCAGGCAGAGAGGTGGTACTGGCCAGCGAAGATGATAAAGGGCGGGATTGCCCACCCAGCAGCGTTGATTCCGTGGATCGCCGTCACCCACTCACGATTGCCTGGCTGGATCGCTTTTGGCCGGCCACGCCTCTCTGAGCCAGTAACGACTAGCTGGGAGGATATTTTACCCATCAGAAAGCCAGTCTCGTCGAAGTTGAAGGTATCCTCGTCGCAGATACCGTAGGTGGCCTTTGTACGTGCTACTAGCTCAAACCAGGCCTGTATAACCGTCGGGTCCTCGCAGAGGGCTCGCTGTCGATCGTAGGGTCGATTAAATCGCGTTGTGAGGCTGTCTGTTCGCTTGACAAAGTTCCTAGGCCACTGCTGGCCAACGTGGCCTGCGCTGCGCTCAGTGAGCAGCTTATTCGCCATATCTCGTACAGCACCTAGAGTGGGCGCAAAGCCTCGCGAATCTAGGTCAAGTATTTGCTCAACAATCACCTCCTCTTCTAGCTTGGTAAGCTTCTTTGATTTGGGCTGGTAATCGCGTCGCGCAGCAATTCCGGCGCGTCGGTCGCGCAGCGTTGATCGAGGGACGTTAAACGTTAAGGCAGCGCGGTTTTCGCTCTGAATCTGATTTTTATTAATAGCTGAGATAGCAAGGAAGATATCTCCTTCGTTATAGGGCAATTGAGTTGTAGTTGGTTGAGGCATTGTAGTTTGCTTATCGCGCGTTACGGAAAGTTGGTGGGGTTGACGGCTCGCTTGTACTGACGGCACGCTTATAAACACGTTATAAAAAAGGACTTTTTTAAGAATTTATAAGCTAGCGCAGCCGGTTGTGAGACACCCAGGGATATGAGACACCGCGCAGAAATCCTCCACCCTTCAAAAAATCGCGATAATTGATTCAGCGTAATTACAATTGCCACTCACTACACAAAGATTGCAGAGTTTTAGCTGCTACTTCTGCTGCTAGTTTTTCTGCCTCCTTTTCTTTGTCAGGACTATTGTTTTGTTGCTCTATAAGCTTAGAGGCCTCTACTGCTATCTTAATCGTATCTACGTTGGCAAAGCGTTGATTTGGGTCCATACGAACCCTCTTTCGTGGTGCTTGAGGCTTAAGAGCCTCAAGTTGGCTCTGCAATCGTTTGTTCTCTGCTTCTAGCGCTACTGAGCGAGTATTTGCAACTGCAATTGCCTTGCCAGCTTTTTCAAACAGTTAGTGAACCTTCCGGCCTATACTCTGCTCTTTGTGAAGCGCTCGCTGAGCTATAAACAGATCACGAGGGCCGCGGGGGGTAGAGAGATAGCTCTCGATTGGTTGTTGATCTTGATTCTGGCGAGGTGGCGTAACAGGCCTTCGAGCGACTTAAGATGAGTTAATTACTCGCTCAATGTTTAATGGGCAGATGCCTGCAGTAGCCCATCCAGCGCGAATAACTCTCTTAGTGATTGCACCCTCTCTGGCAACGTGGTAGGTAGTAATAAAGCGTTCCTTTTTGACTGGGGCAGCATCATCAAGGTGTGATAACTCCTGGATCTGCTGGCGATAGAATTGTTTTACTACTGAGAAAACAGAGAGATCTAGGGGCTGCAGAACGTGAGATGAGTGAGCAGGGAGAAATAGAAGCCTGACTTTATTCTGCTTGCAGATCTATAGGAAGTCTAGGTCTACATGGCTGCTGTGGCTATCCAAAATCAGCATCCTCCAGCGATCCTCTGAGGGCGCAGTTTCTGGCAGAAATACGCGTTGCAGCCACTCAACGCTAATCGCGTTAGATGTCTAGCCATTCTCTGAGGTTGCGTATAGCCAGTCAGGTATTATTAATGGAAACTAGGTGCTCTGTAGGTGTTTGCCTTTGAAAATAACCGCAGGCCTTAGCTTCTTGCCCATTGCCGAAACGCACTCGATTATCGACGCCCACTTGCGATTCTCTGGCGACTGATAGTAAGCCTTTGTTTTCTGGCTGTCTGCGAGTACTCTGGTGTTTGCACATACACCTAGGGCCTTGCCAGTCTTGTCTATATTCTATGTATCCTTATTGCGTATGTTTAGCTCAACGCGGAGCTGCTCATAGAGCTTAAGAAACTCGCGTATTGCCTCCTGAGTTGCTCCCTCAGCTCTCGCAGCCTTAATCTTCCTACCCACAATAGAGGCGACGCGTGGGTTGCGTTTGATGAAGTGGGATATCCAGTGTTTACCCACTAACGTGGGCTCGCCGTTCATCCTTAGGATTCGATTCGCCATTTCTCGTGTACGAGCATGAGAAGGAGGATACCCGCGTGCGTCCTCTTCAAGTATCCATTGTACAAGGAAGTCCTCTTGTTGTGGAGTTAATCGTTGCTGGTATACGTGGCTGTTTTGCCAGTTTTGTGAACCGCGTACGCGCCTCGAGAGCGTGGCTAGGGGGATGTTGTGTGCCTTTGCAGCAGCTCGTTGACTAGGAAAAACGCCAGCATTGAGATCGGTAATAGCTGCTTGAATTGCTGCCTCACGATTGGCCATTTTGGTAGGATGGATGTGGAGATATCGCGATTTTTTTGAGGGGTGGAGGATTTCTGCGCGGTGTCTCATATCCCTGGGTGTCTCACAACCGGCTGCGCTAGCTTATACTATATAGTAATATAGTAATAATATTAACTTTTAAAAAGGTGTAAAAAAGTAGGTAGGGCGAATTTTAGAGAGGTGCTAAGATATCCCCTAATTACTATAGGTTACTATTTTATATATGGCCCTTGTAAGGGTTCGGGCCCGCGATAGTTGGGATGTGTTTCGCGGCAGTCGAGTGTCCCGAGCTGCAGGTCTAGCTCGTGGGTTCATAGCGGGGATAACTAGTGACTGAGATTGCGAGTCACCCGCGATGGTAGTGGATTCTTGAGTATCGTCTGCACCTACCTGACTACGAGCAAAGGTTTCTGCGAAGGATGGGGTAAAGTTTTTTAGGTCTCCAGCCCCGCGATGTTGCGGCGTAGGCGAGTCCGTGTTGCCAAAGTCAAAACTGCCTGGCATGGGAGATTGGGGTGCGCGGCGTCGACCTTGCTCGTCGTACGTGCCGCTGACATGGGGGTAGCTGGATGCCATTGGCAGCGGGTGAGTCGAAGTTATAAGTCGAAGTTGATGTTGCGGGTGCGGGTGAGGTGCGGTCTTTGGCACCTCAGGCGGTGTTATACAAAAGTCGCCAGCCGGATCTCTCACAGACGTCCGTTCTGCTGACTTGCCCCAGATGTCACTGCTATCACTGTGAAACACTGTATACTGATGTAGTAGTAGGGGAGGCCAGGTCCTCTTCAAGCGGCGTACTCACCGCAGGTGTTCTGTAGCGGCACACGCGTCGACCCGCGCGTCCAGCCCTACCACCTGCCTACTCTCCACGGTCTTTCTCCGCCGACCGAGCCTGAGAGGGAGTATGCCCTTGGTCGTCAAGTTTCTACGTGTCGTCGTCGTCACCGTTGTCGTTGGTAACCTAATCCGTACGCACACCACTGCGCCTCACTTCTGGGCCTACCACGCGATCGCGGGAGATGTCCGATTCGCTGGCACCCTGGCGGTGAGCCTGTCGCAGCTTGAACCCTGGGGGGAGCGATAGCAGTATAGTGTAAGGGTTCGGGCCCGCGATAGCAGTATTTCATGTACTAGGAATCAACTTACTTTCATCCCAACTATCGCGGGCCCGAACCCTTACAGCCCTACCTTATATATAGCTAACACTAAATCTCCTACACTTTTAGAATTATTTTACACTACTAATATATACCTAATAGAGGCTACTCTAAAGTTAATAAAATTGCTAAAGCTTAAAAAAAATCCTAATTATATTTAGACTATAAAAAAGTATAGTATTAATTAAATATTACTATTAAAGTGTTACTATAGGGTTATTAGTAGCTATGCGGAGAAAGTTAATAATATACGCCTTATTAACTCTGTATAGAAAACTAAGCTTATATAATATATTAATAAGCTCTATATATAAAGACTACTACCTATAAAAAAGATAATATAAAATTTTATAGTAAAAATAGTAGAAAAAGAGCTAGAAAAAAACTAGATTAATTACTTTATTATATAATATTATATTAAGCTTATATTTTAAAAGATATTTAGTATTAATTCTATATACTATAAAGCTAACTTTGCCTTTAAATACGCCTTATATTTTAAGCTCCTAGACTAGAAGATAACTTAATATAATATTAAGGCTTATAGTATTTATAATATAGATAAAAGGTGCTTCTTAATTAGAGTACTATTAAAAATAAAGTGCGTGTTCTTCTACTATTAATATAATTATAGAGGCGTAAAACAAGCACTCTAGAATAGTAATAGGGAGTAGATAACTATAATAGTTTATATTTACACTATTAGTAGCTATTATATACCTACACTAATTTATTAGACTATTTTTAGTAAGATATAAGACTTATAGCTTTAAGATTTTAATCTTATAAAGTATAAAACTCTTTTTGCCTTATTGCCTAGTAGATAGACTAATAATAAGCTAGGGCTTATATAGCTTAAATACAAACCTCTTTTTATTAATACTTTAAAACGCTTTTCTGTGTATATAATAGTAGGAGGGATATCTGCTATTATTATAATATTTTTATTAGAAACGCCTTAGTCGTAAAAGAACCATAGCTTAAATAGGTATTTAATTATAAAATAAATGTAAAGACAAGATAATTATATTATTTACTTATTCTTAACAGCTATAGCTTATATATATTAATAGAGTTTATTAAGTTTTATAATAATAATTAAATTCTTCTAGCTATGTATCCTTTCTACGCTACTTATACCTTATAGCCGCTTAATATTTACCTTTTTAAGCCTCTATTAACTACCTACTTAAATAAGCTCTCTAAGTTTATATATAGCTGCTAGAGCATTTCTATAATTATAAAAAGTGACTTCTTTTACTTATTTTGTAAGGCCTAGCATATAATATTTAAGAAAAAAATAATCTTAATAGCTTTTTAAGTTATAGGGCTTTTGCTATTAGACTTAAAGACTATACTTAAGAAGTTTAAAATAAAGAAGACTAAAAGGTTCTTATTAAGCAATAGTACTGCTTTTATATTTAGCGCTTTAGATTAGAGAAAGATTAAGTAATTACTACACTAAGTAGTAGAGAATATTTATAATTAACACACTTAATAGCCAAGCTAGATAATTTATATAATAGTTATATAAAAATAGCTTTTTTAGTATAAAAATAAGCAACTTAAAGAGGCCTTTATTAATAAAAAGAAGCACTATTAATATAATAGGCCTCTATTACTTAAGGCACTACAGAAGTATAATAGTAGAACTATATTCTAGTTGCTATTTAAAGTTAAGAACGCCTATAATTACTAAGTATAAAAGAATACTAATAAGTAGTTACTATAATAATAGAAGTTTAAAAAGATTAAGTATAGGAAGTAGTAAAAGTTAAAGAAAACTACTATACTTAAAGAGAGACAGTATATAAAAGAGGTAGCTAAAGAAATATACCTTTAAAAATAGCTTAAAAAGGCTATATAGTATAAAGCTAGAATTATATATAAAGCTAAAAAGTAACTCTAATAAAATATATAATTTTTTAAAATGGGTAATAGACGCTATTAAAAAGCCTTTATACTACCCTCTTAAGTTACTAAGAAAATAAAGAATATTAGTATAGATATATTATCTATAGTTAATATAGTGCCTATATTTAGCCCTATTATATACACCTATAAAGTATGCCTCCTATAAAGGTATTACACGTAGTTTATTATTACTAATTAATTAAATAGGTTCTTAAAAGCCCTTTACTAAAAAATCTTATAATAATATAATATATATGCAACTCTACAGCTTTAAAAGTTGTGGGTGTGGGCATCTAGAAACTGTGCACTAGGTGGGGCCGTGCACCAGGTGGTGACCCACGGTAACGGAACTATCAAATCCAAACGCCGGTAGTTACCCGAAACAACAAAGCTGATACCGATCCCACGACGCTTGTCGTTCGTAGGGGCAGGTCTGAAGGAGCATTACCATATTCAAACTCCAGGGTTAGGTGTATTAGGTAATTTCTAAATTGTATAAAGACTTGTGGAGCAGCGATGCCGAAGGAATTAACCACGCCAGAAATACGGCTCGCCAGCTCATTCGACACGATCAATCCACCACAGCCCCCCTTACCCTCGATATGGCCGACCTCATCCAATTCCCAAGGGGATTTGGAGAAGAGGACATTGTTGCCTGGGGCACGACAGGCTTGGTGTGCCGTGATGCGGCCTCCCAGACTGTCATAAAGACCCCTCACGATGATGACAATTGCCGCAGAGTCTAGGTGGAGAAGACGATATATGAGCGGTTTGCCCAGTGCAGAGTTGGCAACAATCAAGTCGACTTGATAACTTGACTTGATTGACTTGATTGTATCAAGTCAATCAAGTCAATCAGGGAGGCGAAATTTAGCAAGTCAATCAAGCAAATCCTGCCGACTTGATTGACTTGATTGGTAGACTTGAATCCCTAGGATCTTAGGGGTTTATCGTAGAATACTGGATCCTTAGAGTATAAGGCAACTCGGAGTTAACGGACTTTACCTGAGATAGTTGCCTATCTAGGCTTAGCGCCGTATTTCTGAGTTTCCTCATCTCCCACCACCCATCTAACTTACCTACTTACCCACCACCTCTCTCGCTCTACCAACGCCCTCCTCTATTAATATGGCGTCGCCCGATCGCCTAGAAGGCATGAATAGTAACCTCTCTCAAGTTTTTAGCCAGCGGCTTGAAAGCACGGCGTCACAAACCCCTCCCGAAGATGGTGCCACTGATGTAGCCACCAACGCGCCGTCAGAGCTTGACGCCGAAAGCTCTGTGGGCACCCCATCCGCCACTGATATAGAGGACAACGACGACGATTGCGAGGGCATTGAATGGGTACGCCTGCCAGATTATCATAAGCCAGCTCATGGTGCAAAGCGCAGTCGAAAGAGCTGGGTTTGGCGGCACGGATATCGCCTCTGGCACCGCAAGCAACAACGCCTGTACTGGCTCTGCCGCTATTGCCACCGTCATAAGCACCCTGCCGGATTTTATTACGCTGATCAATCAACTACGTCAATCGGGCGCCATCTCGGTGAGCGTAAAGCTGGCCACGGCATCGAGAAGAACAGCCCAAAAGCCACCTCCCGCGTCACGACTCCCTCCCAGCAATCCTCTCTGCTCGCCCACATACATCACAAAGGCCTTGGCGTACCGCAGGGCGTCGCCAACCTCATCGCAGAGAGCTTCTCGCGCACAAGTTTCCTACAATCAGTGCTCAATTAGGTGGTGGCCGATAATCAGGCGCTCTCTGTAATTGAGGGCGCCGCTTTTCAAGCTATGTTACGGCAGGCTAACCCGCTGGCTGAGGCAGAGCTATAGAGATCCCACAACACCCTACGAGCTCATATAATCGCGGAGTACGAGTCGTACGTACCCGCTGTCGTCGATTACCTACGCGACGCGCGATCAGCTATACACATCTCCTTCGACAATTGGACGTCAACAGGCGGCAAGCAGGCGTTGACAGGTATCTGCGTCCACCACCTCGATCGCGACGGCAAGCCTCGCGATTACGTATTAGGCCTGCCCTTGTTGATGGGCCAGCATACAGGCGTCAATATTGCCGCCGTCGTTGATGCCACGCTCAAGAGCTTCAAGATCTCCGCCTGCAACTTGGGTTACTTCGTCCTTAATAACGCCACCAACAACGACTCCGCAATCGACACCCTGGCCATCAAATATAACTTTAACGCCCGCTATCGACGGCTACGCTGCGCCTGCCATATAATCAACCTCGCCGCCCAGCAAATTATATTTGGCAAAGATCGTGAGGCGTTTGAGAACGCGGAGGAGCATCTTGATAAAGAGGAGGCGTTTCTCGACGAGTGGCGTAAGGTTGGCCCTCTGGGCGTCTTGATCGACGTCATCGCCTCTATTTGTACTCCGCAGGCTCGACAGCTTCTTAAGCAGTGCCAGATAATTAGCAACACTCAATTAGAGGCAGATTGCAAAGTTAAAACGCTAGAGATCGTTAAGCCAGTAAAGACAAGGTGGAACTCCTATTACGACTGTTTGCGCGCGCGCTCGAGCTCCGCATGCCTCTCAACGACTATATCAATCACAAGCTCGTTGAATATCGTCGCCAGGGCACCCGTCAACGCTCCCAACTGCCTGATCTTAAGAAGCGTCAGTTTATTGAAGAAGACGACCTCTCTGCTAAGGATTGGGCGACAATTGCAGAGTACCGAAAAATCCTACAGCCCTTTAAAGAGGCCACCACCTGTATGGAGGGCAGGGGCGTAGCTGGCACGTCAGGAGCCATCTGGGAGGTGCTCCCTACGCTTAATTGGCTTGCCACCACCCTCAACGAGATGCTGTTTCAATACAACAACGTCGACTTCACTGACGTTGACGCCCCAGAGGATCATATACAAGCCACCTGTAATATGGCTTGTATGAAGATCCTCGAGTATATGCGCAAGCTAAAGGATACCCCGGCATACTACGCTGCCTGCCGTCTCCACCCACGCACGAAAAGTTACATGGATAAAGTGTGGGCTGTGCTCTTGATTACAGTGAGGAGGCTTATGCAGGACCTCACACATACAAAGGCTGGCTAGATAATTGCCACGTTGGCTTTCAACGCTTGTGGGCAGAGTTTAAAGAGGCCGCCTCTCCCATTAGTACTCCAGAGCCTCCGGCGAAGAAGGCACGTACTGGGCCAGCTAGCAGTCGGTCTGATTTTATAAGAGCTACCCTACAAGGTGACGACACCCGTCCAGTCTATCGTCGCGATGAGTTTAAGCGCTGGATAATCGAGTCACCCGTGCCAGAGGAGTCCCTGTTTGCGCGCGACCCGATTCTATACTGGCTGGGGAAGGCTGACGAGTACCCCGTCTTATCGCGCTTCGCCCTCACAATCCTCAGCATCCCTGCGGCGGCCACCGACTGTGAGAGGACCTTCTCGGAGCTAGGCGATTTGCTGGAGACGAGGCGTCTTCGTATGAAGGCAGATCTCCTCTCCGCTCTACAAAGCCTACGTAGCTGGAAGCGCCTTGGCTTAAAGCCTACGACGGCAGCAAAAAGTCCACGTAACGAAGCTATCTCTCCTGAAGAGCTGGAGACGATATACGAGATATACGGTAGTTAATTTACTACGCCTAAATTATACGTACAGTTATCAATCAAGTCAAACAAGTCAACAAATCGAGCCTTATTTTTGCTATCAAGTCAATCAAGTCAAGCAAAAGCCACCAGATCCGTCAATCAATCAATCAATTCACCCCGACTTGATTGACTTGATTGTTGCCAACTCTGGCCCAGTGAGGCGGGCATAGCAGACTTCTGCGATACTACGGTCCTTACGATTCAGGCGTCCGCCTCGAACTCGCTCCAAATTGGAACCTCTCGTCATTCCTTCGCAAGCACCCTGAGATCAGAATGACCAGAGACTACGTTGGGCGCGTCAGGTTATAGATGCTCTCTGTTTTGTTCAAGCTGCAAATGTTATCTATGGAGACCTGACTCTAGACAATGTCTTCTTAACCTAAGACCTTGATATAAAGCTTGCAGATTTTGGTGGCTCTTCTCTGGACGGCTCTAAGCTGCTGGTTTTAGTACGCGCCAACTATTGGTACCCTGGACCCCTGCTGTCCACTAATGCTAATATCTTCTCTTTTGGCTCTGTGTATTACACTATTATAACAGGAGAACTGCTATATTATAATTTATCTGAAGAAAAGATCACGGCTTTGTTTAAAAAAGGGCAAATTTCCTGAAACAGACATACTTCGGCCGTTTGGGGCGATTATTAGAAAATGCTGGCAAGTGGAATATAAGAGCGTTGTCGACGTGTGCAAGGATATTAAAGGCATTATAGTTTATATGCGTGCACGAATGTATTCTAACAGTGAACAGATTTTAGCTAGGGTAAGTCAGGCTCTACGGCCAGCACAACAAATTTTTTCTTCTATCTACTGTTCCCTCTCCTGCTCTTTACAATTAGAATTGTTACCGCCATTACATTATTAAATCCCAAAGCTCCGGGCTTAAGATATACATCTTAGACATGCTCCTGGTCTTGATGTAGAGCCAAGCTAAATCGCTTCTCCGTTTAACCTTTTGCAGTAGTTGCCCCATTACCGCAATTAAATAAAGAACCTTTATGTTCATCACAGTTGCGGTTACTGTATTTAATAGTTGTAATAACATGTTTTAGTATTGCTGTGCACCTGTCAAATGAAGTTTTATATTTAATAAAGGTGCATTTTGGCATGGTGCTGTACATTACGTTATGGATA
This sequence comes from Laburnicola sp. JP_R_19, assembly GCA_031010545.1. NCBI lineage: Eukaryota > Fungi > Ascomycota > Dothideomycetes > Pleosporales > Didymosphaeriaceae > Laburnicola > Laburnicola sp. JP_R_19. The sequence continues at coordinate 1,564,982 of VOIT01000101.1, read as the reverse complement.
TTCCGATAGCTTCACGAGAAAGTTTTACATCGGATTGGTAATATTAAATCGCCGGACGAAGACTGGCAATATTCGCTTTGTAATGGAAATATGACTTGTGATGCCGATGCAGTGTGTCCAATAGTCAGTCTTACTGCCGGCCACTGACTGTTCACTTACTGTTGGTGGACAGTACAGTAGTCAGGCATGTTAGGGCAGTGACTAACTGTACAGTAACATGCTAGTAACCGTAGTAAGACTGTTGAACTTGCCTAATTAGGTAATACGTGTGAATTAACGTGTGAATTAACGTGTAAGTGAGCCTAGGAGGCGCCTAGGTGCCTACCTAAGTAGGAGGTGCCTAGTTGCCTATAAAGAGTTGATATGTGAGTTGATACGTGAATTAACACATAAATTAACACCTGAATTAACACGTGAACGCTAGCTATTATAGGAAGGTACTGTGTACTTACTATAGTTACTGCCCCTAACAGTATAGTCAGTAAGCATGTAATAGCAGTTACTGTTAGGTGACAGTAACTAGTGTAACACCCCTAGTCGACAGTACAGTTAGTAGCCACGTGACGGCAGTGTTCACTTGAAAAGGGCCAAAAAACGTTCAGTAACTGACTGTTGGACACACTGTGCCGATGGTTTAAATCATCAAAAGAAGTCCGATCCAGTATGTATTATGCCTTAACAAGATTGCATGTGATGGAGATCTACTAGGACTTTTGCCTAAATAGCGTCGCTTGGCCTTCTACAGTGTCAACATGAGTCTCCGGTCAGTCACTATCAAAGATGCACCTCAGTCTTTGACATAATCAGCCAATCCCAAGCCGACACGCAACGCGAATTTCACCCACTTCATTCACTTATTCCACTCCACTCGTTTCATTTTACTTATTACTTCACTCTGTTTTTCTCAACGAACGATGCGACCCAAGGATTTCCGAACTTTGGTCGTTAACCGATAAGCTTCTTCAGATCAACGGAAAAAAAAGGCAAATGGAAACGGGCGACATACCGTGCGACGATCGAATCCCCAGTAGCCTAGTAGTAGTAGCTATATTATTAATTAAATATAGCTATAGCAAATCTTTATCGAAAATAGTCCATACAAAAAGCATACAAAAAGTATTCTAGTAATTAACCTATATTCTATTTTGGCTCCTAAAAACCTACGCACATATTAACAAGACTACTATTATATTCTAGAGATTTATAGTGTCCACTTCATAAACCACTGTACAATTAGAGGCGTAGCATCCCACGTTGTTGGCCCGTCCCTTAGCGTGTCAAACGGCTCACCCTGCGGCTTCCGACTCGGCCAGCCATGGCCAAACTTGTCAATCGCCCTGTGCAACACAACGTCCTCATTTCCATCGCACGCCCACCGACTCTCAGTTACGTTTCCGCCCTCCACCACTTGGACCGTAGGCTTGCTCGAACAGTTGCCGCGCTCGGCCCAGCTCTCAACCCAATCCAGAACTGGGATAGACGCAGGAGGTGGGTTATTGACGCCGTCGTATGCAACAACAGTGTCGTTTAGTCCGTGTAGGTTCATGTAGGGAAGTGATCTTCCTTGGAGGTCTGGGCGACAGTCTCCCTGGAACAGCGGCTCTGTTAGACTTGCATCGGGGTAGAAAGCGCCTCCCACTGTTGCGAAGGCGGCGAATTTCTTATTGAGCTCCGCATCGCACATCAATAGACCTGTTAGTCCGCCTCCATTGGAGAGACCAGCGGCGTAGACGCGGCTTTCGTCTATGCACAACGTAGATGTGAGATTGGAGATGAGTTCTCCGATGAAGATGCGGTCGTCGATCACTGACGACGTTGGTGCAAGAGGGTCACCGAGCCATTGCACCTGTTACTATGAGTTAGTCTTTTTCTTTCAAATCCTATGAAGTCGTACTATGATGGAGAACTTACGCCTGGAGCCTGGACGTTCATGCCCTCTGGGTATGCTACGATGGCGTCTGAATTGAAGTCCGGGTTCGACAGTGCGCTGATGACCTCCATGTTCCATGCAGGCTGTTGCTGGCCGTGGAAAGCTAGGATCAGCGGCGCTGCGTTGTTGTTCGAGGACGAAAAGTTGGCCGGCAGATGCAGTATGTATTGTCGCTCGGTGGTATTTCCAATGACGGATTTTGAGGATATCGTCACGTTGTGAGTTGATCTTCCCGGTGTAAGGTTTGAGGGTAAAGAGCCTCCACAGCCAGAGCTTGCTGCCAGCGCAAGTGGCAAAAGGCCGGTCAGGGCTAAGGAAGATGAATGCATTGTTGCGATCGCAGAGAGGACTCCGAAAGGTTAACCATTTTTGAGGACGCCTTCGTGCTATCTATATGTACAGAGCCCCCTTGTTGCGAATTGGGAGTGGAGTTGAGGAAATACCTTAGGTAACACCGTGCGGAATGGCGTTAATGTGGACAAATCGGCCCGTTGCTTCGGTCAATTTGCGATACCCATGCTTCTTCCGAATCTTCGGCACTTCGGTCGGCACTCCGGCCGAGCTTGCTAACACCGGAACCACCGGAAGATGCATGTGCAGCATTTTGACGGCCGCAACGACGCTGCATTAAAAGCTTTGATAGATGGACTGTACCTAAGGGAGGTGATGTGTATTTTAGGCTTGCTAAAAGCTTCCCATCATTCGCGAGGTTTGCACTTCGCCAAAACACCGCGCAGTTCCATATCACAGACGGTGCTGCGGACTGGTCACGCACGAAGACTGAGAATAATGCTATATCACACTCTGGTTGAGCTCGTTCCCGTTCATTCCTAGCCATAAGATTCAGTCGAGTCGAAAATGAAGGAATCCACCACGTCTTACCTCCCTCTTATTGTTGTCCTTGATTTTAATCTTTCGTCTGATGGCCCTCCTTTGGTAACCTAAGTAGACTTCACGCCTTCCCCAACAGCGAAACTGGTACGGCGCAGGCATAATCGAGATCTGGGGTGCTTACTTTCGTTTCACAAGTGGTGACATTTCCTGTCTTGGGTGACATTTCCTGTCTTGGGTGACATTTCCTATCTTGGGTGACATTCCGATTCGTTTCTAATCGCAGTTTCACTTTCTTCCATCACGCAGGTCCTGCAGATCAATGCACCCAAACGACAGGATTAGGTAGACCCACAGCCCGGTATCTGGCATTCCCTTACTTACTGCGCTTTCCGGTGCATACAACACGTCTCGAATTCTATATGCCTTACTTCGCTGTAGAACGTTCACTATTTTCCATCCAGGATACATCCAGGATATGCCCTCTGGGGAGAACCTTGCACTTCAGTCACCACCCAATTCACTCCGTCGACCACAAAATGCGGTTGAGTTAACTGGATAAAGTGTCCACTCTCGCGCGCAAACACCAGCTTGCTCTTAGCAGAAAGCTTCAAAAATTCCTTCATGAGACCTTCGCTCTTTCCATCGGCCGTGCTGATCCACTCTCTAACCCAGCTCCTCTGCTCCTCCGTCCCATTTCCCTTCTCAACGCCCGCCTTGTATAAACCACTCCAGTCCCTACTCCTCAAGCTCCCGATGACGTAAACAGGTTTGTCTCCAACCAGCGGCTGCCTCTTACCCAGCTGCTTCTTCCGCAACGTCTCAAAACTCGGTGCGTACTGCAATTCCTCCTCGTGTGCAATATGCTCGTACTTTTCCCCGACTTTGTCGCTCTTGAACGCATTCCACTCTTCCTGTGTCAATTTATGCTCCGCCTCGATGCCCATGGCCGAGTATGCATCGACGGCTTCGGAGATGGCTTGGAGATTCGGATCATTTACGTTCAGTACTTGTGATGTAGTCTCATGGTTTGGGTCGACGAACACCAGGCCAGCAATATGCGGACCGTTTCCCGTGAGGGCGATAAACTCATGTATGAGGACGCCGGCCCAGGAGTGCCCCACAAGGATGAGGGGGTTCGAAATGTTGGCTTTGTTGATCAGAAGGGAGAGCTGTAGAGCGATGTTCGCGGCCGTGGGTGCTACTGGCGAAAGCTCCGAGTTGCCGTAGCCGGAGCGGTCGTAAGTGTAGCTACGCACCGAGGAGGGGAGCAGGCGTATTGCTGCTGCCCAATTGAGGCTGGAGCTTGGTATGCCTGAGATAAATAGGACGACTGGGTCTTTGGGGCTAGTTGGTTCTGGGCCATGCGCGTAGAGGGCGAGAGAGTGAGTACCGATGTTGGCGAGGGTGAGGTTTGAGGTTTGAGGTGGGGGTTTGGAAGGACATTGTGGGGTGAAAATGTTAGGCGTTTGTTGAGGTTTACAAAGTTTTGATGAGGTTCCTAAGGTTCTTTGTGATACCTGAGGATGATATACGAGACATGGAAAAGAATGCCTGGCCGGTTTATAGATGCGTACTGTGCCGGCCAGTATGACTGTTCACTATATTCGCTAACGTACGTGTGGTTCTAAATATAAGTATGGGATGAGCGTAAAGATCAGAGGCAAGCTTACAAATCAACCGGAAAGTTGAAATGCTTCTGGAAATTCGGTGGCATCGTGAAGAATTAATCGAACGCTCATTCCTTGGTGGTATAACTCCCGGAGGGAACGCTGTAAGGTTATTTAAAGGTTTGTAGTGAAGAAAATGAGTTGTTTAGTCTAGTCCACACACACGGCTAGGTCCACTGTACTAGAGTCCAATGCGGTGAATAGTCTCCACTAAGGCAATGCGATTACCCGTGGGACTGAGCGGTAGGGCTACCTATACCCTCGTCCTGCGTTAAGCTCTGTGTTTAGCTAGAGTTATTTGGACGTCTATCTATCTACAGATGAGAATCTTATCCTACATTATTGCACAGTATCGAAGAACATCTTGGCAGCAAGCTCATGGCTATCAGAAGGGTGCATCCAGCCGCACCTCATTCTTTCCTAATCTCGACAGCCGGCACGCCAATATCATGGACTATCAATCTTACCATCCCTGTCCGCTCTGAAGTTGGCTTTCCAAAAATCCGGACCTTGATCTACCCACCGTCCTCGCTTTACCAGTTCATTCCGAGTCTGAATCCAAGTGAACACATCGTCGTGATAATGATTCAAAAGGAACGTTTCCGAATCCAAACGCCCAAAATAGCTCGCCACTCTCTTCCGTTACGACGATCTTGAATACGCGCACAGGATCCCAGTAGGTCCCAACGTATTCATTGAGGTCTCGGGGCGACGTGCCATGTTCCCGCCCCTTGAGGAGCTCTTCTGTGGTCGTCGCATACCACTTCTCCGTGCTCGCCCGACTTATCTCTGCAGCTTCGATGTAGTCATTACGTCAGTCATCCGGTACACCGAGCAGTGCTTCCAGCACAAGCTGCCCCACCCAACCAGCAACATCGTTCAGCGCGAGCGAATTCGTCAGAGCCACAATGGCGCTTTCGCGCTCACGAACCAAGATGACAGCCGTCAAAGCACCCGGAAGACTGCCTTGGTGGTAGAGCACGAACGGCGAGGCGACATCTGGATCCCTTTGCCAACGACAGGCATGCCATCTGGCATCAACGGCGCATTGCAACCTACATCTCCCATTGTGGCGGGGAGCTGAACGCGAGCCCAGCCGTACCCCCGGATGAGCAGTACCCGACAATGCCAGCCGTACTCAGACTTTGTCCTGTGACTGTACCGTGAATTTTTTGTGACAGGGCGCACAGTCGCTCTGGTTGGGCAGCGATCGGGCTGTGGCTGGGGTTCGTGCGGTGCGTCGCCTGATGGCCCGGTAGGTACGGTCGTTTGAGAACCGTGGCTGCATAGGTATTTTGCAATGCGTCCTCTCTGGCGGATTTCCCATGCCTTTGTTTTAGTTGTCGGCGTGGGAGTACCCGTGGGAGTACCGTGGGAGGACTCAGCTGGCCGCTGGAACGCCAAAGGGGTCAACTTGCGACGCGCACACACGGCGGCGCATCGACGCATAAAGTTGATCCCACATGCATGATATGGAGGCACAGCATCCCGTGAGGACGCCATGTGACTCTCTGTGCGAGTGAGTGCTGGCCTCTTCTCGAAGCGCCGAGCCCCGCCCTCATTCGTGAGTCTGTGACACGTCGTTCGTGTTCCGGGCTTAGCTCGCCGCCCAGCCCACCAGCGTATAAAAACCCGACTCCCCGCCCTCTCCCTCCTTCCCCTCACCACCACCCGCCGAAGCACGATCCCGCCCCCCCCCACCGCCCGCCGTCCTCCTCCCCGAGCGTCCGCCTTCGAACGATGCCGCCTCCCCTTCTGACTGGTCGGCTAGGAAAGGCCGTCTGAGTAGAGGGCTACTACCTCCGCCGCTGGATCCGCGCCAGCAGAGCCCGGCCGCTCGCTTTTGTCCGAAGGCGAGCCGCTTTTTGGGAATCTGACGCCGCGGGTCCTAGCGGACGATGCCAACCGATGTTCGACTGCTGCCACCGTGCGGTAGTCGTGACAGGCCGCAAGGTCCCTGGCGTGTTTTTGCTCAGCCGCACCCTAGTACTACTTCAGACCACGTACGCGCGTGGCCCACGATCGGCACGCACACTCTAGACCACCCTGCGGCGCACCTTGCGGCGCTTCTGGCGTCGGGCTTTGCCCGTGGACCGCGTGGTCGCGGGGTGGTCGGGTACGGCGGACCTGTTGCCATACTGCCGCTGGCGGTGCAACAGCGCCGCCGTCTCCTCTTCTCCTGTCGCGGACGGTTGAGAAGGAAAACCCCTAAGCACTCCAGCTTCGGTCGAAGTGCTCGGACACCCAGCTCTGGCTTGTCTCGGACAGCCACCGCTATTTTTTGTCGGTGCTCCACAGGTTCGCGGAACCCGTGCCACCAAAACCCTTTGCCAGCTCGGCTGGCATGTGTTTGAAACCCCCCTTTTTGTGTACACGAAGTCTTTGCAGCTATCTGCAAGAGACTTCAAGTTTTTTGTTGTGGAAAACACGTACCCTAAGAAAAAATTTCGGTTGTGAAAACTTTTTTTTGGATGCTTTTTTTCCTCTCTCTGCGAAGGCCGCTTGAGCAGGGGGCCAATCCCCCGCCGATGGAATGCGGCAGGCCGGGCGCCTTCGGCCCTGTCCTGTTCGTTTCCAGAGGAAGATGCCAACCGATATGGAGAGCGCGATCCGTCGCGTTGTCTGACAGGCCGCAAGGCCCCTGGCACGATAGCTCCGGCGCACCCTCGCACCCGCGCGTTCCTCTCTGTGGACACTGGTTGTTGTCCCCGAGAGGGGCCGCGGACCGGAGGCCTATACTTGTGTAGGTTTCCTGTGCCACGGAGCGGCGTCGCACCGTCCTCGGATGAGGAGAATGCCGCGAGTCCGCCTCCGGCATTCTGGCGCGCCCCCGTCGGGTTCGATTCGATCCCGACGGGTCAAATCTCGAACCTGGTTTGGGTCCGAGACACGGTGTCACATCTTGTGTACCAACTTACAGCTTTTTGTGTTGAATATACTGTGTTACAATGGACATTCAAGACGGAAGTCAAGAAGGTGGAGTCGGTATGTGGTTCGAGGCGCTACGGGTGGGGAATCGGTGTGGTTGATGGGTGGGGAATGGTGGTCCGGATCTTCGACAGTCGTGCTTCTGGAGAAATATGGGCCGTTGGCGCACGCTGGGCGGTCGCAAGAGGGGGACGGGAGATAGAAGTCGGATTCTTGCGCCTCCTCGTGGTGTCTCCTGGATGAGTCTCGTGAGAGAGATGAACCAAATGCAAGAAACGCACAGGTGAGTATGCGCCTCGATTTGTTCGTGTCCTTTGCCCGAGAGCTATGTGGGCAGAAGGGATCTTTAGTGAGGCACTTAGGCTGCTAGATGTCGATACACGTAGAAACAATGTAACTCTTGCCCTTCAACGTTGTTCATTGCATGCTCTTACACCCTGTTCCGATGTAATGCGGCTCTATGCTCATAGTCGTGATTTGGTAGAACCCTTCCCTCGCATGTGATGCTGATGGCTCTGCCCACCGTCAGACTCTTCCCTACCACCCGCTCCCACACCCCCAATCCCAAACAGCCTCCAACAAGACACACCCAACCGCGTCCGCCAAACTACCAACAGAGCAGAGCAGAAACAGTGACGCTACCCAAGTGCTGCATTTTGCGGGCCTAATTATAAGACGCCCATCGATAACGGGGCACTGCGAGATTCCAATCTCCTAGGTACTGGATAGGTAGGATAGGTACCTCTTCTATCGCGGGCCGCGATCGCCTCTCGCATTGCGTGCGGGTGTATGCGTAGAGTAGAGTAGAGGCTGTTGATGTTGGCGTTGGCGTTGTACTAGATATAATACCTACCTAATTATATATTCTTCGCATGTGATACTCTAGCGTCGCCTATTATTACCTACAAGGACAAGAACAAGACCATCCCATCACTCACAACCGGATACGCATCTTCGGCCGCATTTCATTTCCTAATCCTAGGCCTATTTGCTAATCTACTTACCTTGCTCCTTGCATCTTGTACCTTGTAATAGGTTAGATAGTCGGAAGTCCGGCCGGCAGGTAGGTGGGCAGACAGACAGATGGACAGGCGGACAGATAGACAGATACAGGATACCTGCCTGCCATGTCTCGTCCTTGCATCGGCATCCTTATGCACTATCCTATCTGCTGCCTTGGTCCCTTGGATTCGGGTCGTGCGGATAGGGTAGGGTAGGATAGATTATCTAGCGGTGTGAATGGATGCGAAGGTTTTTGGTCTTGGGGCTACGGGTGGTAAATGTTTTGCTTGCTTCCCCCTGGGGGGTGGGTGGGTGCGGGAATAGGAATAGGGATGTAGTAGCCACCATGTAGATTAACGCCACCACGTGCACCAGCCGGTGGATTGGATGCATAGTAGAAAAGCCTCTTCTAGCCTGCTGGATCCTCGCACAGTCTAAAAAGTCAAGGTAAGAGTCTTCTTAATTGAGCAACCGCAGCTCGTGCGATAATTACCATAGCAATGGCGGTGTCGCCTACAGCACGGACTAATTGCCCCCTCAGCTTCGTTAGAATGCGTGAATAGTAGTGCCAGCTTTTACAGACACCCCGTAACGTGTGTGATGACAACGAAACTGCAATTTTTCTTTAGACTTTTTTTTTTGTGGCGCGAAAGGTGAAAATTAAGCTGTACGCTTCTTCAAGAGGTTTAGAAAGACCTTGTTTGCATCGTCACAGTCTCCTCTCCAACAGCCTAAGATGGTTTGCCCGCACGGAATCGAGCCCGTCTCGGGAAATTCGCCTTCAGAATAGCGTAGTGTCACTTCTTCGTCTGACAAACCTTGGAAGCATTGTATAGCTCACGGCCTAGCATAAAGTAGTAGATGGCCAACCCTAATGCGAAAAGATCTGACCTTATATTAGGGGCAGATATTGTATCTTTTGGAAGGTAGAACTAAATGCTTTCCATACCAGCTCTATCTAAGTTGCTATACACTAATCTAGAGAAATTGCAAAGCTAAAGATTAAGCGTATTATCTAGTAGAAAATTATTTAGGTATACGTTGCAATATATAGCGTGTTAAGAATAAATAAAAGCCAAAGATTATACTGCTTGTTTTAACTATTTTATTCGAAGATGGACGGAGATGCTGTCTAGCTAGATACTAGATATGTAAGACTGGACATCGCCGTTTACTGTGCGTTCAAAGCGGAGTCCATCTTGTTGTCTTCCTAGATATCTGGTGATTCTTGCGTGAGCCCTAAGGTCTGACAGGATATGGTGTTGGATGTCGAGAGCTTTTTTTGAAAAGGGATTATGTCGGTCCACTGGAAATTTGAGAACAGACTTGTCTGGGAGTGGGCCCAAGTAGGGCCGTATTGTCGCCCGATAGGACTTCCAATACATTTGGAGGTGTCCAAGTTTCAAGGCATCTGATCAGCTTGGACGGATCCAACGGGTCAGCATGGGACTTTCCGTCAAAGGGTACAGGTGTTCCGTCCGAGTCTCAACCAAATACCACTACCGTTCCCAATCCAGGTCGCATCTACCAGTCAGCCACACGCCCATACCGGACACGTTTCCTGCTGAGGTGCACTGATCATAGATTAGCCGGGGCCAGCTGCGGGTTGGTCCGACTCACGCTATCGTTAAGCCAGACATTTATTGCAGGGACGGCGGGCCTTAGTCGATCCCATATGGTTGTCTGGTATCGTGGTGCAGACCTGTCCACAAGGTCGAAGGGCATACTTGGTTTCCGTATGACCACAAGTAAAATAGTAGTGTTAACGTAGCGACGACACATTTCCGAAGAATTGATAATGATGATGATGACGGTGGTGATAGCGATGTGGTCGCTTGTTGGCAATGGTTGATAAGAATGTGAGCGCAAATGAACGCACCTTTATAGTACTTTCTTCGCAGCAGCCTGTGATGCTACGATTTGGTAAACCGGGTTGCGATATTACAACAGCTTGCCTCATTGGTACAATGTGTACACTGATCGGCAAGAACCGCAGGAGAACGAGCGGGCACTGCTCACCGGTCGAGTTGCTAATAACAGTGCTGGGTGCTCCTCGCTAATATTGGAGAGGACTAGCTACGTCCAATTGGCTGAGAACTGTCCTGTGCTGCATGCGTAGGCACGGCGTGTTGTTCCACAATGCCGCCACTATCCCCCATTGAGTTGAAACATCGCTTCAACTCGCATCGCTTCACCTCGCATAGCTTCACCTCACCTCGCATCACTTCAACTCGCATCGCATCACTTCAACTCGCATCGCATCACTTCAACTCGCATCGCTTCAACTCACATCACTTTAACTCGCATCGCTTCAACTCACACCACCTTAACTCGCACCGCTTCAACTCGCCAATACCACCAACACAAACTAGTTTAACAACCAAACGTCTTATAGAGATACTAGAGAAAGAAACATACGTCCTTTAACAACAAATGCATTCTTTCCATTAACAAGATAACCGCTCCACAGAAATGCAAAAATCTTGTCGCCGCCAACTTGGCTTCCACAACTCGAAATACGAACAAGAAGCGGGCGCATCGCATTGTTACTAAACTGTGGGCGCATACATAGCCCCATCACTCTTCATTGTAGTTGCGTTATCTGTTAACGTAACCCGATCTCGGCAGCCCGAAGTCAAGCGATGACCTCAGATTTCTGCTCAACTGGTGGCGAAGCAAGCATCATTCGAAGGGTAGTAACACAAGATTATTAAGTTTCATCCACAGAGGCTTCCTCCTACCTACAAGTAGGCATGTGTCTTTCTGCTCTTCCTATGGTTTACTGACTGTTTAGTAGAGGCAAAATCCATCAGATCACGGTTACAGGGTCAGGACTTGGTCTCTTTTCTTCAGACCCAGACCCAGCCCAGCGCAGTTGGACCCTACACAATCATTATCCCACAAGGGGAAGTCAATATCCGCACATTGAAATTTCAAGGGAAAGTGTCAGTGCCCAACTGGAGACTCACTCAGACGCGAGGAAGGCGGGGCAGGCAAATGACGCCCGAGACACTCTCTGTGCACACGCCAATGCGGAAGCTGAGTAGTGCCAATTTCCATTATAACGTGCCATGTCCAAAGATGAATTATTTCCTGCGCCAGTGTACATTACATTCCAAAGCATTTCACTTCACCGTGTCGCTCCCCTCGACCACTGTGCAGCACCTACCTACTTGGCTCTGCACCACACAAACAACCTTGCAGACCGTCTCTCAACCCCAGACCATCTTCCTCGTGCCAACCTAAGCGTGTCTTCAAGGCATGGATGCTTCTGCGAATCGAACCTCGCAATTCCGATTAGGTACGCTCATCCCATTGGACCCCCAGCGGGGTAGGTAGCGGTAGCTATGGCGTGCTCAAGCCACACCCTCCTACGAGCGAAACTGGAACGCCAAACCGCACTCGCTCCGAGAGCTCAGCGGACAAAGCAATTCAAAGCCTCAATTCAGCGCCCCTCTACCACAGAGGGCAGCACAATCATGGCGAGCACGTCGCTGGTCTGGTCGCGGGGTGAAAGCGCAATCAGCACAAAGCGAGACGCGTAGGAAACGAACGAGAACACCAAGCACGCAGCTACCATTTAGCGTCTCCTAGCACAATCAATGGCGCTGTATGTAGCGCGGGGCACGACGGAGGGGGAGGGATATAAGTATAGTACTACGAGTTGAGTCGTGAACCCACTTGTTCTCCAGCTGCAGCACGACTCATTCAACAAACATACATCTCTGGCGACACCTGGTGATTTCGAGTTCAACGAGACAAGATGGCAGAGGGATTCTCCAAGAAGTTCGAGACGCTGCAATTGCATGCTGGTACGTTTTTGTGCTCGTCGACAATGGCATCATCCATCGGACTGACTTGTTGTATTGCGCAGGCCACTCTCCAGACTCCGCTACCAACTCCCGCGCTGTCCCTATCTATGCCACCACCGTACGTTACGGGCGAGAGAAATACGCATCGCTAGAGGTTGTGGCACTGACAAGGACAGTCATACACGTTCGATGACTCGGCTCATGGCGCCAGGCTGTTCGGCCTCAAGGAGTTCGGCAACATCTATAGTCGCATCATGAATGTTAGTACTCGCTTGCGCCAGAACATTACAAGCCCATGCTGGTGATGAGTGCGCGTTTGCTAATCGACGTACGCGCTGCTAGCCAACCGTCGACGTGTTTGAGAAGAGAATCGCTGCGTTGGAGGGTGGTGCTGTTGCTCTGGCAGCTTCGTCAGGCCAGGCCGCTCAGTTCATGACTATCCTGACGTTGGCCCATACGGGAGACAATATCATTTCTACTTCCAACCTGTATGTCCAAGGCTGCTGGCTCCTGCTCGGCTACTGACTGAGGGTGCTCAGGTACGGCGGCACATACAACCAGCTCAAAGTCACGCTGCCTCGTCTGGGAATCAAGACAACGTTCGTCAACGGAGACAAGCCCGAGGACTTCAAGGCCGCCATCGACGACAACACAAAGGCCATCTACCTAGAGAGCATCGGCAATCCCAAGTACAACGTCCCCGACATCGAGAAGATCGCAGAAGTCGCGCATGAAGCGGGTGTACCAGTCGTGGTGGACAACACATTCGGTGCGGGGGGGTATTTTGTGCGGCCAATCGACCACGGTGCGGATATCGTCGTTCACTCCGCTACGAAGTGGATAGGAGGCCACGGCACCACGATCGGCGGTGTCATCGTGGACAGCGGAAAGTTCGACTGGGGCAAGCACGCGAAGCGATTCCCGCAATTCAACGACCCGTCCGAAGGATACCACGGGCTCAGGTTCTACGACACGTTCGGGCCCAGCACCTTCATCGTGCGCGCCCGTGTCGAGATCCTCCGCGATTACGGTGCAAGTCTGAATCCGTTCGCGGCCCAGCAGCTGCTCCTCGGCATCGAGACGCTCAGTCTGCGAGCAGAGCGACATGCCTACAATGCGCTCAAACTGGCCAAGTGGCTCGAGAGCAACCCCAACGTGAGCTGGGTCTCGTACCCGGGGCTCGAGAGCCACCCTTCGCACGAGATGGCGAAGAAGTATCTCAAGAGGGGCTTCGGAGGCGTCTTGTCGTTTGGCGTCACGGGCGGCGGCAAAGCGGGAAGCCAGGTCGTCGACAACTTCAAGCTCATCTCCAACCTGGCCAACGTTGGGGATTCGAAGACGCTTGCTATTCACCCCTGGACGACTACGCACGAGCAGCTCAGCGAGGAGGAGAGACTGAGCTCTGGCGTGATCGAGGCAAGTACTTTTCCGGTTTCTACACTCGATTTGATTGAAGTGGCTAATTCAGGTGTCAGGGTCTTATCCGCATCTCTGTCGGTACTGAGCACATTGACGACATCATCGCCGACTTTGAGCAGTCGTTCGAGAAGTCTGCGACGAAGCCGGAAGAGAAGGGCGAGACGGGCAATGCCGCGAGGACGGCAGAGACGGAGGTTCAGGCGTCGCTATCGGGGTCGAGGTAGGCGATGTAGTGATAGTTTGCAAGTTGGAGAAGAAGGCGAACCTGCATATGCCATATGCGCGGACAAAAGTATAACGTGTACATGTTTATGGTACGTGGAAGCTGGGCGCAGAGGACAGTGTACCGTAGACTCTTGCCTATTATAAGCATCATTGTAACCGCTTTTGGAATCCCTGTCCGTCCAATAAGGCCCTTTGGTTAGACTGACTGATGTGGGCCAAAGTGGACCAAAGTGGTGTTGCTGATTGGCTCGGCAGGGATTCCATTCCAAAAGCGGTTACAATAATGCTTATAGGCAAGAGTCTACGGTAGGTTCGATGGCCGCATGATGTGCAGATACGGAGCGTTCCCCGAACCGACGCTAACGGAGCCCGCGTGGTCATTCCAAGGGTGCATGTGAAAGCCGCTTGACGGTTTCATGTGAAGGTTTGGAGCGCGGACGAGATGCCTCGAAGCGCATAGCTGGTGTGAAGGTCGTGGAGACAATGGTAAGATTTCGTCTACACTGTACAGGATAGATTGCGGCGCGTGGTAGGACAAAGACATAGCAGGTTCAACTGTTGTGAAGCCCCCAGCGCTTTCCATGGTCGGCTTTGACCGGCTTGGCACGCTAGCCCGAAACGCGTGCTCGGTCAGACCGAGCGCGCTCATTGGCCCAGCTGCCCTGGGCCGAGGCTCGAGGCCCAGCTCTCTGCAACGAGAAGAGCGTCCGCAGTTGCTTTCATAAGGTGTATCGCCAGCTGCTGCGCTTCCTTTGCGCAGCACGCCTCTTGACACTTTGTTGACACTTTGCAGCTTTCACTGTGAATTCGCTGTGAACTTGGGCGACTGTGTTGTAGGCGGAAGACGCGGTTTGCCGTGTCGATTCAGGCCAAGCTGTCAGGTATGTCATTGGAATCGGCCACGCCGATTTGCCAACACTAGACGTCGCATCTGTCTAACAGGCCATGGAGCAGCTTTCGAGCCCTTTCCCTCCCCCACCGCCCTTTGCGTCGCTCGCTGTTCGCTGTTGTCGCAAGAGCTTCCCCAGCCCGCGGGATAAACGCTCGTAACCTCGCAACCTCGTAACCTCACAACCGTGCCAGCAAATCGGCAGCCATGTTTGGGACGCAAGATCTCCAGCTGCAACGCGCAGCAGAGCTTGCTGGGCCGCCTCCCAGCGGCCAGCCGTACGGTGTGCCGCTCCCGGGATCCAAGGTCGAGGGACGCAGCGCTGTATATCGACATTGGCGGTTTGTGGACCAGCCTCTACTGGCTGTCCTAGACCCTGCGGTACGCTCCAACCTTTTCCCCGGGACGAATATGCGAATGCAACTGTGAGCATGAGAATGATGGGCTGACGGGGCGCTGGCAGATCACAACGGCCCACGAAGCTTTCGAGGCAGCCGGTACGTAGAACCAACGTCGCACCCCGCTCTTGTTCGCTAACTCCAAGTGCCATAGCTACAAGGTACCCGAGGAACAAGTGCCTGGGCCACCGCCCGTACGATCCAGCAACCAAGACGTTTGGCGCCTACGTCTGGCAGGACTATGCGACGATTCAGAGGCGGAGGAAGAACTTGGGCGCCGGGCTCCTACATCTGCACAGGCAGGCGGGCGTGACAGAACAAAGCTTTGGCGTTGGGCTGTGGTGCCAGAACAGGCCCGAGTGGCAGGTCACAGGTGCGTGGACTTGCCAAAGTTCTATCCGAAATCCAATTAACCCGCGTAGATTTGGGATGCATGTCGCAACGCTTGTACACAGTCTCCATATACGACACCCTCGGCCCGGACACGACCGAATTCATCATCAATCACTCCGGACTGAACTGCGTCGTCACTTCGCTGAACCATGTCGTCACACTCCTCAAACTGAAGCCACGGCTACCGACCCTCAAGATAATCATCGTGATAGACCCTCTCTCGGCCGGCGAGCAAGCTGGAGCTTCCAAGGGCGATCTGTTGAATGCCATGGCGAAAGACCTGGATGTTTCCATTCATTACATCGAAGATGTAGAGGCTCTTGGCGAGAAGCTGTCGCTGCCCTACAATCCTCCCACGCCCGACGATATTGTCACCATCAACTATACTTCGGGGACCACCGGAGACCCGAAAGGAGTGGTGCTGACACACCGAGCTGCCCATGCAGGCACATGTGCATCTTTGGTCTTGCTCGGCATCTCGTCGTCTTCCGTTTGCGCCTCCTTTCTTCCTTTGGCTCACATCTATCAGCGCTTAGGAGAGCATAGCGCACTGGGCTCTGGAGCGTGCATCGGCTACTTCCACGGCAATATTGCAGAGTTGGTAGATGACCTCAAGGTTCTTCGACCGACGCTCATCGCAGGTGTGCCTAGATTGTACAACAGGTTCGGGTCTGCCATCAAGGCCGCAACTGTTCAGCAGACGGGCGTCAAGGGTGCTTTGTCTCGCCGTGTGGTGTCGAAGAAGCTCGCCGCCATCAACGACAAGCACAATGCTTCCAACACGCACCCCATCTATGACCGTATATGGTCCAACAAGGTCGCAGCTCAACTCGGCCTTGGCAGGGCCCAAACCATGGTCAGCGGCTCCGCGCCAATCGACCCATCTCTGCTCCAGTTCTTGCGGATAGTCTTCAGCAACAACTTCCCGCAAGGCTATGGTCTTACCGAGACATACGCCATTGGCCTTGTACAAAGCCAAGGCGATTTCTCCGCCGGCAGCTGCGGAGGCCCCACGCCCAACGCTGAAGTCTGCCTCCTCGACGTTCCCGACATGGAGTACCTTTCGACCGACAAGCCGCACCCGCGCGGCGAACTTCTGATGCGCTGCACCTCGCAATTCAGCGAATATTTCCGCAACGAGGAGGAGACGACGAAGGCGGTGGATGCCGATGGGTGGTTCCACACGGGCGACATTTGCTCGGTCGACGAGCTGGGCCGCTTCAAAATCATCGACCGCAGGAAGAACGTGCTCAAGCTGGCGCAGGGCGAATACATATCCCCCGAGCGCATCGAGAACGTGTACCTGGCCAACTGCGGGTGGATGGCGACGGCGTACGTGCACGGCGACTCGCATCAGGCGTTCCTCGTGGGCATCTTGGGCGTCGCGCCGGACATGTTTCCGCCGTTTGCGAGCAAGGTGCTGGGCGAGAAAGTTGAGGTTGGTGATATGGAGGCGTTGAAGAAGGCGCTGAAGAGCAAGAAGGTGGAGAGGGCGGTGCTGAAGGAGCTGGACAGGATTGGGAAGAAGAATAGGTTTAATAGCTATGAGAGGGTGAGGGCGGTGAGGTTGTTTTTGGAGCCGTTTACGGTTGAGAATCAGCTTTTGACGCCGACGTGAGTTGCCTTTTTTTTTCGTCTGCCCCCTTTTTTTGGGCTTTGTATTGGAGAGAGGGAATGGAGCTGACTGTGAGTGATTACAGGTTGAAATTGAAGAGGCCGCAGACGGCGAAGGTGTTTAGGACGGAGATTGATGCGTGCTATGAGGAGGCGCTTGCGGAGGAGGAGGGGGGGAAGGCTAGGGCGAAGTTGTAGATCGAGGCGTGGCGTGGCGTGGCGTGGCATGGCTGGTTCTTTCAATCCATCTATCATCCATCTATATAGTATTTGGCATTGTAGAGTGGACTGGGTAGACAAGCTTGGGTACGTACGTACTTGGACGGGTGGGTGGGTTGTTTGTTTGTTTTAGTTACAGACAGGCACAGGCATTTAGGGGCAGGGGGGGCGTTTCTAGATGGTTGTGTTGTGTTGTGTTGGTTGTTAAGATGTGGGTCTAGAAAGAGATGGATGGTTGCATGCATGGAATGGAGGGGAGGGGGGCTTATGTAGAGTAGAGTAGAGTAGAGTATAGAGGTATTGAAGATCTTCGTCGTGTTAAGATTCTAACCAAGGTCGAATCCGCACCATACACAGAGAGGAGTAAAACAGGAGGCACTAAAACCCAGTACCTAGCACACAGTGGAGTATAGAGGTATATATATTATAACTCTATATATACATACTAAGCTTTTGAGTTTTGTACGTCCGTCGTCCGTACAGTAAGTAGTACAAGACGTAACTACCTAACTACCTACCTAATTAACTACCTAAACTGTAGAGAGAGTAGAGAAAAGTATACACATGCATACGCCATGACAAGTTCCAAGGCAAGTGTACTAGACTGTAGGAATGAATGAATGAATGAATATACACCTTGGTACCTAACGCGTTGGGTTACTTGCTGTGGGGTAGGATAGAATGTAGATGAATGGATGGATGGATGGATAGATAGATAGATAGATAGACAAATAGTCCACGGGCAGAGTCCATAGCCCAAGGATAGACAGGCACAACTCAGGGAACAGATACCTCTCTATTGCAAGGCGCAGGGTTCATTGGTAGTAGATAGGATAGGGTTGAGGGTAGGAAGGAAAACGCCCTCAGATAGACTTGCACATCCGCTAGGTAATAAAATAGGTAGCACGTACTACCTTGGACATGCTCAGGATGGTTGCGGTGAGGAATAGGCAAATTATGGATGCGGATAGGTAGGTACGTGCCTAGGTAGGTAGGTAGGCGGCGTAGCGTACTCCCTCGATACCAGAGGTAGAGAGACCTCCTTATATAAAGATAGGTATTTACCCCATCACCCCTACAACTCTCCCGAGCAGCGCCACGCATCCTGTCCATAATAGCGGCAAGCCCCACCACACACGCACACGCACACCACATACATCTACCATTCTTTATTTCATCATCTAACCAAAGTCAGCCAAGGAAAAAACACCCCCCGTGCGTAACCAACGTTACCGTCAATTAGGCATTTCGCTGCCAATTCAATCCAATCCATCTTGCACAACATACAGTAGGTATGTGTCTGCCCTGCCCATCCCATCAACCTTCTCAATCCCATGCGTGTATTCTTTCTTCCCTGCCGTGCCCGTCCCCGCGCATATATCCCGACCACCTCACTTCCATCTCATCAGCCTAGTCTTACCCGATAAGAATAAGATAGATATACGACATGAATAGCTCGGTTGGTCCACACACACTCTGCTCTGACTGCTGCAAAACTATATGAAACCCCCAAGACAAAAAAACAAAGACATGTAAAAGATTTTCAAGGAACGGCCAAGAAAAGGTAAAATCCAGCAAGACATTAGGAAAATAACAGTGTAGTGCTATCAGGGATTGCGCCTTTTTTTGTGCGCGTAGGGTAATGGTTCAGGGTGGTTGGGGGGGCTGTGCCCCATCCCATTCTCGGTCAGCTTACAGAATACGAGAACAATGGGAAAAAAGTTGCCGCGGAGATGGCGACCTTGTAGCGGAGATTATGGCCTAGCAGCCGGGTCGAGGAATAGGTGATATTCGTCGAACCGTGAAAAGGATGATGCTGGTCAACAGGCCAGAAGAAGTGACCAAGTAACAGAAGGGAAAGCCCGCCCAAGCGCGCTCTCGTGGTCCGTGGGGTATCGGGATATCGAGGGCATTACAACGTCAACAGTGAACGCCAGTCCAAAACAAAGCTGAGTACGAATCTCCGCAAGACATCACCAGTCTGCTAGCTACATACCCAGCTCGGGGACGCGACGCGAGCGGAGACTACCATCTGCACGTCGATAGCTCATGCCGGCACGATTAAGAGGCTCTTCCATGTCATCGTACATACTGCCGTCGGGGCTGTAAGCTGGAGGTGCAGCATTGGGCCGAGCACCCTGTTGAAGGCGCTCGTTCATATGCCTAACGTCGAAGGAGCTCGAATAGGATCGTTTCTGACCAGTAGCGGGCTGTGTTTGGACCTGAGGATGGGTATCATATTTGGCACGAGGGTCTAGGTAGTTGTGGTGCGGGGCGACCTCAGATGTTGCTGACATCGGCGCCGACATATTGCTGGGAGGTGATTGATAAGAGGGTGAAACAGGCTCCAGGGTATCAGAGGCGACGTTGGCCAAGACAGTCCTCAGAGGCGCCAGAGCTTGTCCGTTACTCATGCGCGTAGGTGTGGGAGTGGATGCCGGCACATTATGACCTGGGCTATGAAGAGGCTGAATCGGTTGGGTCAGCTGCTGCGGCCGTCCGTAGTCTATCGAGCCGTATGAAGGCATTAACTGGCTCGGGCTGGGGTATGGTTGGGTGGACTGTGGGAGAGAAGGTCGACGGTAATCTGAAGCAGGCTGAGCATAGTCCACCGTGGGCTCTTGACGCACAGGAGCGGATTGGTCATAGTGCGGATGCGCGTAGTTCTGGTTGTTCATGTAGCCATACGACTGGCCCATATTATGCATGTTGGACTGGCTCTGGTAGTTGTGAGTAGACTGCTGGTGGGTTTGGTGAGCTTGCTGAGCTTGCTGAGATTGCTGGGGTTGGTGAGAGTATGGCGTCGGAGGCGGTTGCATGAGAGGAGCCGCCGGCTGAGCATGTGCATAGTGGTTCTGGTACTGAGTCTGGCCAGGGGCATACTGAGACACCTGGGAGTACGGCGGGGGCTGGGGTGGTGGCATTTGCTGGTAGTTGTTGCTCGCTTGGTACGACTGCGCCATGTCCTCCATGCTCTGGCGGCGAGGCGGGGCAAAGGATGAGTTGCTGGCATTGGAGACTGAGCGTGGACGGTTGTCCCCGTCAAGCGATGGGTTCGACGCAGACATGCCCTGCTGCTGGGCATAGGCATCTGGGGTGGCCGTACGTCTGCCTCCATCGTACCCATCGCCATCATCAAAGTCGTCCCAGTCCTTGTTGGTCTTATTCTCGCGGCGCCTCATGCGCACATCACGGCGGATACGGACGCGGCAGCCTTGCTCGGCGACCATGCGGCTTAGGGCAGTGCTCTCCGACAGACCAGGGAACTTCTTCGCCGAGAACACGATGAAGGGGGCGGATTTGACCTCGAGACGGTGCGAGACGTGGGCATCGACGCCGCCTTGTGGGTTGGCATTCGCGCCATTCGCGGAAGATCGGTCTTCAGGGTCCATATCCTTGGGGTCCTTCAGTTCTTCGTACAAGGCGAAACTCAAGCGGTATTTGCCCTCGTGGCGGACCGACAGGTCGGGGAAGATGAAGTAGCCGGCAGGCGTGGGACGGTCCAAGTAGGCCATGCCAGCGACCGGCGTGCCCGTGAGGACAGGGAAGCTCGGCGTGGTGGTACCGCTGGTGCGTCCTGGGGCAATGGCGCGGGCATTCTCGAGCGTCGCGAACAGAAAGAAGTTGGCATTGTAACCAAACGTGATGTCATGGTCGCCCTCGAAGACGCGCAGCTCGACTATTGGCGGAGGGTCGACGGGCCGGCGGTCGGCGCTGGACTTGGCCCCACTGCCACAGGCGCGAGCCCGCTCAGGTTGCTGGATGACCTGCAGCGAGTAGCGGATGGAGCGGCCATCCTTGGTGGTGCGGACCGCAGAGCTCTTGGTCTCGTTGGGGACGGTAATAAGGGAGGCCATGGTGAGTTAGTTATTTGCAGCCTGGCAGATGTCAGCCGAGTCGCGTTGAGTCGCGCTGGGTTGGCACGAGGGGGCGGCCAGGAACGACATGTGAAAGAAGAGTTAAGCAGACTTACGTGGCAGACCACGCGATGGATCCAAATAAGAATTAGAAAGCGTGGCTCGCAAACTTTAAGTCGCTACTAGGGCATAACCCGCGTCAGCATGCTTTCCCAGACAACTGCGCCGTCCCGATGCCGCATCAGAACCATGGAATTGGCGGTTCCAAGGCCACGCTCCTGGAGAGCGGGCTCTGGATACACGCGAGGAGACGACTCACTTCGTGGAGAATTAAAAACGGTGCAGGAAGCGAGGTCGGTGAGGGGCGTCTGGGTCGAGAGCATCAGTCGCAATGCAGAGCGTCGGGCCACGGTGGCAGCGGTGCGCGCGCGAGAGCGGGAGGGAGAGCGATATGCCCGTCGCGAGGGCGGCGAGGCAGCAGCCAGAGACGTACGGAGGGCGAGCGTCGGTGCAGGCTCACGCCGTCGTCAAGCTGGACTGCGCTGGGCTGGCTGCTCGCGGTCCCGTCGAGGTGCGTGGGCGAGGTCTGGCGGGCGAGGGCAGCGCTGAGGAGAGGCTGGAGAGGCAGGAGAGGAGGGAAGCGCAGGGGACACACTGGGAACGCTGAACGGAGACACCATGGGCGGAGCCAGCCAGACGGGCTAGCGCCCCGGTTCAAATGTGCCTTTGTTCGTGCCCGGCGCCGCACGCCAATGGCAGGCCGGCTGCACGGTTGCATCCCTGCGCGTTGCGCCTACAGACACCCGACGGCTGATTCCCCCCGGCACCCTCACCACCCTGGGAGACACACCATCTTCCTGGGCTGCGCGGACGACAGGTGTGCTGTGCAGTGTGCAAGTGGACGCCGACGGCGTTGCCAACTTGAACAAGCGTGCAGAAGGTGGCGAGTGGACAGAAGATGCGAGGAATGTAGAGGTGCACCCGTCTGCGCGTGCGGGCGGGACAACGACTCGTGAAGACGGTCAAGTGGACGGTGAACACCCCGGGTGCCTGGGTCCAGCTACCTATGGCACCACTCTTTGACAAGTCGGACCTTTTGGCGACGAAAAGAGCGAACGCGCGGAGAGCGACTGACTCTCTCGAGCCGACGCAACGCTGGGATATCACATCACCGCTTCACAGCCCTCCCCCGCCATCGCCCTGCCCCCATGCGACGACCAGTACCGGTTCCTCTCTGCAACCTCTTCGCCGTTCGGAGCAGTCATGCGCAGCGGCAGGGGGTGCCACTGCTGCCCGCTCTAGATGGCCTCCCAGCGCTGCCGTGCGCCCTGAGCCCGACGGGACGAGCACCTACAGCACCAACCACCAACGCTGCGAACCCAGCCCATCCTGTATGCGGAGCCGGGACCCAGCGTCGCTTTTTGCAGCTGAGGATCCTCGGATCAGCCTCGGAGCCCTCGGCCTGCGTTTCGACATGTAATGTAGATTGGCAGGCGCGCAAACGCCCCGCCGCGGCCTCTTCCCAGGTTCCAACTTCCAACGGCAATATCATCTCGCCGCGGGCAGATTGTGGAAAAAGCGGGCCGATGCAAGCCAGTCCCTGCCGCTTGGCCCGCTAGCCAGGCCTCGCCGCTCATTGGCGGCCCTCGGTGCGGTGCTGGGTGTCCTCTCTCTTCGGGGCCGCACCTTCACCTGCGTCTGCTGAGTACGAACACGCCGCATTATCAGTCAGTCCATCGACTTCATACACCCATCTCGCTGACGTGCCCTGCAGTGCTAAATCCAACCAAACACGCAAAGGCCATGAATGCCATGCATGGCTTGCACCGGATCTAGCGACGCCCGCAGCAGCAGCGATCATGTGTGGTCCTGCAAATGGTTCCGGAAGTCTGGCATCCTGCATTGCGTGGTCCCCACGTTTTACCTACGCCGAGTAAGAAGCTCATACCTCGTCTGGCGTACTAGAAGTTGAAAACGTGCCACGCCTTCGTTCCCCCTTGGTCGACACGGCATACGGGAGCCGAAGCGTTGTTCGCGGGCCAGGAACATCGCTATGTACAAGTCAACCAGCTATATTTGCTAAACTTGACAATGCAAAGTTACAATATCGCCATTCTTGCAAATGCCCATGGTCTGCTCGCCTTGCGTCTAAATCCGAGTGTTCCGTATACAATGCTACAACGGGTGGCTGTAACTCCTTGGGAGTATCAGCCACATGTGCAATCCCCGTAACCAAGCGCCAAGCGCAGTTTCAAACTATTTGAAGAACCCCAGACTTGAGGTGCGTTATCATTCACGTCTAGCATATTCCGTATATTTTCTAGGCTTTTGGGGATTGCTGCATCTTCGCGTGTAGTATGTACGTGCACGAGGATGCCTAGTTCAGTACGGAGGTGCGTATCAAAAGTCCTTGCCCGCTCGGCGACGGGGGTATCTCAGCCACAGTCCCGATGCGGAAATTGCTCCGAATCTGGTCAATTCTATCGAACTCTACCCTCCTTATACTCATTGCCCCCTTCTAGCTCAATAATCTTCTAAATATGAGTAGGAATACGCTCAATCTATGCCTGAATCTTATCCTAAGGTAGCTCCTTCTAGCACTACTCCCACGCACGTACTACCTCTGCTTAATTCTTTAGTACACCCTTCTTTGTAGTATATCGCTTTATCTATGGCTAAGAAGGTTTAATAGCGTTTAAATTAGGTAAGTTACCGCACTAAAGTAGCTTCTAGACACCCTGCAAGCTATACACGTAGCTCTACATATAACGTACTTTGCACTCGAGTCGGACACTCCATCGAGTCGGACACTTTGCCAAGACCCCACCAAAACGTACTATCAGTAATAGTATAACGCGATGCCTCAACCACACAACGAACCACTGGCGTTAAAAGAAGCGCGTATACAGCTTGCGATCTAGGCTATCGAATAAGACGCGACACTCTCTCAGCGACGCGCTGCAGCTATCTACAACGTCTCTCGAAGTACACTTAGCGACCGACGCGCTGGAAAGACGTTTAGACGCGACTGCGCACCCAACAAAATAAGACTTACTATAAGAGAGGAGCAGGCGATTGTGGAGCATATACTCGACCTAGACGCGCGAGGATTTCCGCCTCAGCTCGATGCTATAAAAGATATAGCTGATTCTTTACTGGCTGCACGCCACTACGAGCCAGTTGGCCAGAGGTGGCCTTATGACTTTGTTAAGCGCCAGCCAGAGCTTAAAGTCAAGTTCAATCGAAAGTACGACTACAAGAGAGCTCTCCAGGAGGATCCTAAGGTGATACAAGACTGGTTCCAGCTTGTGGAGAACATGAAGGCCAAACATGGTATCCTGGACAAGGACACCTACAATTTTGATGAAGCAGGCTTCATGATGGGCATGATATCGACTGGAGCAGTAGTCACAGGCTCTGAGCGTCGAGGACGGCCAAAGCAGGTGCAGCAGGGCAATAGGGAGTGGACAACAGTCATCCAAGGCATCAACGCGATGGGTTGGTGGATCCCACCCTTCATTATCTTCGGGGGCAAGCACCACCTCTCCGCCTGGTATAAGGAGAAGGATCTACCTCATAATTGGGTTATTGCAGTCTCTGAGAACGGCTAGACGACAAATGAGCTTGGTCTGCAATGGCTGAAGCACTTTAATGAGCATACAAAGAGGCGTACTACTAGTGGAGCACGTTTGCTCATTATCGATGGCCACGAAAGTCACAACTCGCTCGAATTCCAGGATTACTGCAAGAAGAGCAATATTGTTACTCTCTGTATGCCCTCGCATTCGTCGCACCTCTTGCAGCCACTTAATGTGGGCTGTTTCGCGCCTTTAAAAAAGGCGTATGGGCGCCAAGCTAAGGATTTGATGCGCAACCACATCACGCACATCACTAAAATCGAGTTCCTGCCTTGCTTTATTGCTGCTTTCAAGGCTTCGTTTACTGAAAGTAATATCAAAGGAGGCTTTCGAGGTGCTGGCCTAGTGCCCCACAACCTAGAAGCTGTGATATCGCAGCTTGACGTCCGCCTGCGTACGCCTCCACTTTGTACTATTCGCGATAGTACATGGGAGTCGCAAACTCCGCGAAATAGTACAGAACTTGGGTCGCAATCGACGCTGGTTAAGTAGAGGATTTAAAGGCATGTGGATAGTTCCCTAACTTATATGGTTGAGGCGATGGAAAAGCTTGTTAAAGGCGCTGAGATGATAGGGCATTCTTTGGTATTGATGACCAAACGCAACGCCGAACTTTAAGCTGCCAATGAGGCCGCCACACGACGTAAATCATATAAAAGAAAGCGATTGCAGCAAGAAGGAGTCCTTACAGTTGAAGAGGGCCAGCGACTGGCTACTCTAAAGGACTTTGGGGTGCGTAGTGATGGCAAGAAGGCAAAGAAGAGGGTGCGCACTGATGGAGGCGAATCCGCTCAACGGCGCTGTGGACGCTGCGGCAAGCCTGGGCACAATAAAAAAACCTGTAGGCAGCTTATAGAAGTAGATTCTGAATAGTTTAGCCTATTTAGACTATTAAAAATAGTTCATGTTGACTCTATACTATCGTGAATAGTACAGAACTTGGTGGGGTCTTGGCAAAGTGTCCGACTCGATGGAGTGTCCGACTCGAGTGCAAAGTACGTTAGCTCTTAATTTAATTCCTTAATTTTTATAATAGCAGCCTCCTTCTCTTGCTTTGTTTCTGACGTCTAGTAATAATAGGGCCCTCGCCTATTATATGAAAAGCAGCCCTAAAACATAAATTCAGAATAGTCTTTCTACCTCTTATAGATACAGCTTTAGACAAAGGCTTTATCTGCTCTCCTCTAAACTCTGTAGCCACTACGCCTGTGTAGAAGGATAATAGATGTTTTATTAGACTAGATAACGTTCTTCTAATCCTTAATTGTCTAGTCTTAATGTTAAAGACACTAATTAAGTTAATCCTTCTTTATCTTCTTTGTTAGCCTAGACTTCCTTATTAGTTTAGTCTTCTTAAAGCCTGCTTTCTAGAGAATCTACCATACTGTTATAGCTAATATTTTAAATCCTTCTTAACTAAGTGCACTAGTAACATTAGCATAAGACTTCTCTTATCTGTAGTAGTTAGTGTGTATAATATTAATAACTATCTTAGAGGCCTTAGCCTGTTTTAGTGGTCTACTAGACTGTAGAGCATCTTTAAAGTAGCTATCCTGTATATATAGTAGCTATCCTGTATATATAGTAGCCGCTGGGCTAGGTTAAAGCCGCGTATAATTGCTTAACTGTATATTAAATTAATTGTCTGCGTTAGGATTTTAGTTAATTCATTAATCTCGTTGCTTAACTTGCTAGTAGCTTTTAGGCTAACAATAAAGGCACAAGTAGAGATATTATAGGGAGCTATAATAGAGTAGAATGGTATAGGTGTATAGAAAGCATCTCCGCAAGATAGCTAAGCGCGCAAAGGCCACGTTGGCTCGGAGCAGTTTCCGCATCGGGACTGTGGCTGAGATACCCCTGTCGCCGAGCGGGCAAGGACTTTTGATACGCACCTCCGTAGGTAATCGTCGTTCTAGAGGCCCCAGGCCACCACCAAGACACGTGCCCACCTCGAAGCGGGAGTCTACCATCCATGACATTTCCCAGAGCGCCCTTTGGACTCGCGTCACGGCGCTCTCTTACTCACAGAAACCTCATCCGCTCTTTGCCCCCCAGCTACAGCTGCGCCTTCTTCTCATCCCTAGCCGCCAAGGCAACCCCAGAAAGCCATGGCGAATTATTCGAATACACATCTGGGCGATGGCTGTATGTTGGTCTAGAATCCATAGT
The DNA here is from genome assembly GCA_031010545.1 of Laburnicola sp. JP_R_19. NCBI lineage: Eukaryota > Fungi > Ascomycota > Dothideomycetes > Pleosporales > Didymosphaeriaceae > Laburnicola > Laburnicola sp. JP_R_19. The sequence goes on along the minus strand of VOIT01000101.1, from coordinate 1,537,985 downwards.
CCCATAAGCAAAACACTGCTGTGCATTTGCCAAACTAACCTCCCCCTTGCACAGCTACAACGAACCCCGCCGTCTATCCGAAAGACGCTCAGCATTCAACGTTGATGAACTCAAAAAAGCCGCCGCAACCTCCCTCAACAGACACCCCTCCGATGTGCAAAGCCTCCGCAAAATCGCCGAGGGAGGCTTCAACCGCGTCTTCGAGGTCTCAATGAAAGAAGGGGCGTCTGTCATCGCGCGCCTTCCTTACCGGCGACGGTGCCGCGCCGTTGGGCAGTCGCGAGCGAGGTCGCGACGTTGGGCTTTGTTCGCGCGGCGGGGCTTCCTGCACCCCGCGTTTTGGGGTATTCTATTCATGGGGATGGGGATGGTAATGGCGTTGGTGCGGAGTATATCTTGATGGAAAAGGTGGCGGGGAAGCCGATTGGGGATGCGTGGTTTGCGCTTTCGGAGCAGTAGAGACTCATGGTTCTTAAGCAGATTGTAGAGTTGGAGGCGAGCCTTTTTGCAGTGGGGTTGCCGGGTAGCGGGAGTATATACTACGCTCGTGATCTGGATTCTAATACACCTAGAGTAGATATCCCTGGGTTTGACGACGGATTGTGTATTGGGCCGTATGCGGCGCAGCGGTGGTGGGAAGGCGAACGTGGAGAGCTGGACATCGACCGAGGCCCTCGTAAGTAGCTATTCCTATCCATCCATAACTTATCCATCCTAAACATGCATAGATACTAATCCCCGCCTCGTCCTCCAGACCGCCGCGGAGAAAGAACTATCCTGGATCCGCGCCCACGGACGCCCTCGGTTCCCCTTCGAGCGCGCGCATAGAGAAACATTCGACTACAAGAAGCAAGATCCTGAAGAATATGCGAAGTCATTGCTGGACTACATCCAACTCGAGCCTCATCTCGTACCTACCGATCCGAAGCTCAACCGACCTATTCTTCGCCACCCCGATCTCCAGCCCAACAACATCTTCGTTTCCGAAGATTTTATCATAACAGGCCCTATTGATTGGCAACACTCCTTGGTCCTCCCGACATTCCTCGCGGCTGGTATGCCAAACTCGTTCCAGAACTATGATGATGAGGAGTCGATGTCCTTTGTTCCACCACACCTCCCGGACGATCTTGAATCCATGGATGAAGATGACCGTGCTAGGGCACAAGAGCAATTCCGCCGTCGACACGTGCACTTCTTCTACCTAGGTTTCACGCAGCGAATGAATGAGCCTCATTTCCATGCCCTCGAGCAAGAAACAAGTCTCCTGAAGCGGCGCATCTTCAACTCCGCCGGTTCCCCTGGGAAGGCCTGAACACGCCTCTAGAAATGGACGTTGTCCGCGTATCACAGAACTGGTCTGAAATCGCCGCTGCGGACGCAGATGGTACGGTGCCAGCGTGTCCTGTTGTCCTCGGTGAGGAGGAGATACAACGACGGACGAAGTTGGACGAAGCGCTCAACGAGGTGGACTCTGATATGGAATATATCAGAGGATCACTCGGCATCTCGGCTGATGGGTGGACGTCGCATGAGAATTTCGACAGCGCGAAAGAGAGGGCGAAGTTCATTAGGAAACAAGGGCTTGCTGCGGTTAGCGATGATGCGTGGTTGGCGGAAATGACCGATCAGCATTGGCCCTTGGATGACTGTGATGAGGATGTGTAAAGTAGGGAAGGGGGATGACGAGCTGTGGGTATACTTGGTCTGGGTTTCTTTTTGTGAGTTTGGGGTTGCTTTACAGCGTTGTACCGTGAGCCGAATGACTCGCGAGTGCTTAAGAACGTTTGTATTTCTAGACGTTCGAATCGGAGTAAGCGCAATGGGCCAGAAGATGGATTGGATATTCCGTGCGGCGGGAACACTAGACTTGGAACTAGGCCTACATATGTATGTATATATTATAACATAGCCAGCACAGGCAATGGCACCTCGGCCTTGTACTAATACTACTATTTCCTTGCAATCAGACGTTCCTTTGACACTCGACGAGTTGATCTCGTGTATTACCCAACCGCATATAAAGCAAACCTAGTCTATACACAATATGGTTTTTTTTTGCGATTAAGGGGTTTCTAATAAAAATATTACAATAATAGCAGTTATCCCTCCTGCTGTTGTTGACACAGAAAAGCGTTTCAAGGTGGTGTTGACAAAAAGGGGTTCTATACACAATATAAATAGCCTAGTTCTTCCATCGCCCATCATGAGCCGTACAACGTATCATTTGACCATCCGAGACAAGCACGCAGAAGCGACCTCCAATCCCTCCCATCTACCTTATCCTATAAACACAACACAACACAACACAACACAGCCCCCGAACAACCTCCAACGACCCCCCCATCACCAGAAAACCCCACAAAAATTAACCCCATATCATGCCCAACAAGCCTCGCGCTTAAACTACCCTTTTCCCAATCCTTAAACCCTCCTCTTTATCTGTCCCACAACATAACATCCCTCCTTCCCTCTAGACTTCGCCCCGCTTCGTAGCCCCAGCTTTCCTCCCCCTTCCCCACCACTTCACCAGGAAAGAAAGAAAAAAACGCGACCTACTCCCCACAATGCGCAATCCCACCGCCTCCACCGCCTCCCCAACCTCTTCAGCCCCACTCACACAACATGCCCAAGAAATAAATAAGTGGCAGTGAAACAGCTGCTCACCAGGCCCGCCCATCACCACACCACACCACACCACACCTAGCCAGCCAGCCAGCCAGCCAGCCAGCCACACTACCAACCGAGAATCCCAACATGTAAAAAGGCGAGAAGAAGAAACATCATCCAAGATACTATCCCAGAACGGAAGGCAGTGTGCTCGTCTTAACCACCCCACCCCTCCCCCCACCGCCACCACCACAAGAGGCATCCATCCATCCAGCCAAAACAACCCAACCCACCATAAGCACCACAACAACATCCAATCCATCCCTACTTCGACCTACCAGCCAGCAATCCATCCATCCACCCCTTACGAGCGACGCCTAATCGCATCACATCACTCCCACCTTACCTTACCACTTCGCTCCAACATCACCCATCACCACATATTTTCACACCCAACCCTCCCCTCCCCTCCCCACCCAGCACAAGTCTTCAAGCTACAAAGTAGGTAGGAGGTAGCTATTCTACTACGAATCCTGAAACGTATAGATAACAAACACAGCCTACACTACGTACCCCCTTAGCCAATCAAAACCTTAAATGCACACCTAGTACCTAAATCTCGCAGAACGTATAGGTGTGCAGAATCTCGCTCTCTCTCTCTCTCTCACATACACAAATAACAAACCCAACCCTCAAACAGGAAACTTTCCACATGCCTCTATTCAATTCGCGCCCTACTCTCGCCTTCAACCACGCTATATTCAGTCACCACCTACAATTTCTACTCGTACGCGCCCCATCCCTCTAAAAAGAGAACTCGGCATAACAATCCTTCCCCCCCACTCGTTCGTACAAAAGAGGCAGGCACACTATAACACCTCCCTCCCTCCCTCACCCACCCACCCAAAAAAAAAGAGGCGTATCAAAACCCAGGTGAACCCCGCCCACCAGGCCATGGTATGCAGATGCCCCAAACGCCAGAGAAGTATGCATACGCTACAAGGCCAACTAAAAGCGTACCACAACCATCCACCCCATCCACCCCCTACGCCCCCCACACATACCAACCCAACGCTTACACGATACGATTCTATAACATGCCCTGCAGCCCGTTCGATGCATAAGCCATAGGCTTAACATTCGGATGCGGCACCGCCTCAAACTTGGTGAAGTTGAGCTTGTACTCGGGACCAATCTTGATGAAGGCGCCCTTGTTGCCCGTGCTATCGCAATAATGTGGCGCGGAGAACACGGTGATACACTTGCCATCGTGCTCGACTTCGTAGCCTTCCATGCGGACCTCGTGCGAGCGGATAATGGCTTCGAGGTTGTTAGTCTCGCAGAAGCGCTTGGTAACGTCGGGTCCGAACTGCAGCCCGACGCCGCGCTTCGAGGGGCCCCGGCCGGGCTGCGTCTGTGGATCTGTCCAGAGCATCTCCATCATCAGGCCGGACTGCCCCGGTTGCCGCTGCTTGAAGCGATCTAGTTTCCTCACGTCGTCGAGCGTGACCTTGTCGTCTGAGAAGAGACCACCGTGCAGGACAAAGTATTTCTTGCCGATCAGCGTTGCGAGGGGGAGGGCGGAGAAGGACTCGGAGAAGAGCTTGAAGACGCGCTCCGTGTATTTGGCGCGGCACTCGCCCTCGAAGCCGTACATGCGGTTCATGTCGTCGGTCTCGTGGTTGCCGCGGTTTAGGAAGAACTTGTCGGGGTAGAGCCACTTGTATGCGTACAGGAGGAGGGCGATCTCGGTCGACCAGGAGCCGCGGTCAACAAAGTCGCCGTTGAAGAGGAACAAGTTCTTTTCCGAGGGCTTGCCGGCGAGGCGGAAAATCTCCATGAGATCGAAATACTGGCCTGCACGAAAATTAGTTCCCCCTCATCCAGTGTGAACGATGACGTAGAGACCTACCATGCGTATCTCCGCACACGGTAATTTCCTGGCCGTCTTCGACGTCAATTTCCACCATGGTCGGCTCCTTCTTGACGAGGTCCATGACGGCTATTATGATCTGGTAGACGTATTTTCGGGCCAGCTTCTTGCCGTTCTTGAACCGCTCGATCATGTCCTCGACGAACTCCAACGTCATCTTGTCCTCCAACTTCGCACCGTCGTAGGATGAGTCGATGGCCATGCTCTCAAGGTCCAGTCCTTCTGCTGCCGAGGGCGCATCTTCGACCTCGATGGCCTTTAAGAAGGCGTCGCGCTTTACGATCTTCTCGCAGTCGGCTAACCGAATCTTGGCCGTGGCATCGTTCGGGGCCTTCTTCACCACCAGTTTCCAATCGCGCAGAGCTTCACGGTGCCGTAGGATAGCGGTATGCGCAGAAGCGCGGCGGTAGTACGCCTGCGGGGACTGTAAGCCGAGAGCTGCGGTCACGGCGAAAACGGTGAATGTACCTTGACATTATTGGGGTCGAGCTCAATTGCCTTGTCGGCATCTAGCACAGCGAGGCCGTACGACTCTAGCTTGATGTTCGCCTGTTCAAAGTCAGGAAAGTGGTCGTGCGGCGGGGCATGACGCAACCGACCTGGGCACGGTTCGTGAAGAACGAGGGCTCCTTGTCGTAGGCGTCGATGGCCTTGGTGTACCAGGCCACAGCGGCAGGCCAGTCCTGCTTCTTGAAGGCCTCATTGCCCTTGTTCTTCAGCTCGGTCGCCTCAGCCAGCGAGGTTGCCATGGCGGCGACGCGGAATAGCGGGGGTGGAGGGCAGGTGGCGGCGCGACGACAGACAGAGCGGGAAGGCGAAGACGGCGGCGCACCTGCACCAGGTAAGATTTTGGGCACAGGGTGGTGTGGCGCGACAATTCGTAAAGCCTTTACAAGACGTACGGGCAAACGTCTAAGTACTATGTGTTACCCTAGGATAGGTAATGGTAAGTGTGAGGCCGTTCAATGCTTTCAGCGCCTGGTGCTTGCAGACAGTGCAGAGCGCGGATTACGTGGTGTAAACAAAAAAATGACGAGCGAGCGCGGCGGGCAGGCACAGCAAAAGCGCGGAAGCTGCGACGGACGCTCCACGACAACAGACAACGCGACTTCGCACAGGTCGGGGAGACTCACCAAAAAGTTGGTTTTCGCTCCCCACGCTCATCATCGTCGCCCGCCACCCGCTGCATCCACCGCCTAGCGACCCCTACGCCGCCAGCCGAAACGGGCAAGGTCACCGTCTGCCATCGACTATTATGCCGCCGAAACGAGGTGTCGCCGCCGTCAAGAAGGCGCGCAAGACCGACAAGTACATCTACCTCGACTCGGACAGCGAGGAGATCTCTCCGCCGCGCGACTCGGGCAGCGAGAGCAGCGAGAAGGAGAACCGTGAGGACGCTTTGCCAAACGGCGGAAGACAAGGCGCTGACGACTTGCTGCCAGGACGCAAACCAAAGGCGAAGCTCTCTAGCGAGGCGCCAGCCGCATCTGCTACTACGGGCAAGGTAGTCCCATGCCCCAGCAAACGCCAAGCCGCCCATCACCACGAACAAAGCCCAGTTCAGAGTGTTCGTCTCCCCAAGTCCGTCCCAGCTGCGACTCCAGCTCCTACCGAGCACACCACCCGCCGCCCAAAGACGACGACTCTCTCCTTGCGTCCAGCCGCCGATCAGAATCCATCGCCTGTCCAACCCGCCGTCGAGGCCACCACTGTCAAGACCACCACCGTCGAGCCGGACCCCGTCAACATGTCGCAAGCCAACCACATTCCTTCGAACCAGCTCCGCCACATGCGCGCCTGCATGGTGTGTTCGGCCGTCAAGACGCAGCAGCACTTCCACCAGTACGGCTGCCCCAACTGCCACTTCCTCGAGCTGGCCGGCAACATGGACCAGGTGCAGGAGTGCACCAGCCAGGTCTTCGATGGCCTCATCACCGTCAGCGACACGACCAAGAGCTGGGTCGCGCGCTGGCAGCGCCTCGAGGGATATGAACCGGGCGTGTATGCGGTGCAGGTCGAGGGCGTCTTGCCTGAGGATGCGCTCGCGGCTGCGGAAAACGCGGGCATTCACTATGTTCCGAGGGATGGGTCTGTCAACGAGGCGCTGCCTACGGATGCTTGAATGGTGGACAAACACAAGGAATATTGAGAAGAGCTGGAGTCATGGGATGGGATGGACAATTTACAACGGCGCTGGGCGGAACCATGCAGCATCTTCAGCAACGGAGTTCAGGAAATAGCATGTTGGAATGCTACCTGCCATACTATCACGGAGTTCCTTTTATCATCGTTCAAACGATGGGGAGGCAATTTTTTCATAGCCGATCAAGGATAATCGAAGATTCTTAAAGATCAGAGCAATAGGAAATGGAGTCTCGTACATGTACAGCGTCAGGCTCCCAAGCAAACGTGAATTCGGGTATATACATAAACCTCAAGTTGAACTGTTCCAAAAAACGCCTATCCATGCCCGTCGCCGAGCGGCACATGCTCAGCCTTTCAGCTATACAAAAACAAACCACCCAACGCCAGACCCCCTATACTCTACACACCCCTCCTCATATCCAAGTGCAAGCCGCCGCAGTCAACGCCGCCACCACCACCACCTCACCCCACCTCGCCATCACCACCCCAGCAGAACTCCTATCTTGATTCAAATCCACCACCGCACCAGGGTAATTACACGTCAACTTGCGACTATCCTTCTTCCCATAACTCAGCGCACGCATCGGATCATCAGGACAATCGAAGCCCAGCTGCGCCGGACAACTCCTCACAATATCAAAGCACAGATTCTCACACGGGAGAAGCTCCTTATACGGCCCCGGCTTAATCTCCTCATCAATCATCGTGTTTCGCGACTGGTTATACGCAAAGCGATTCCGCATCGTATTATTAAACGCTGCGGACACGTTCCCAGCCTCGGGGAGCGTGCCGTCGGCAAAGGGGGTGTTGATGTTACGCGGGTGCAGCCAGGGGTCGGCGGCGGACCAGTCTTCGCAGCGCGGGATGAGGACCGAGCAGAGCCAGGCTTTGTAGTCGTTTTCGCAGTCTTTGCATGTGCGGGCGAGCGAGTATTGCGCTGTCGAGGCCGTGTCGCAGGCTACTTGGGCGAGGGAGCGGCGGAAGTTTTCCATGTATCCGGCAGCTTGGGCGTCGTAGAGGGCTTTGAGGCCGGTGGCGTTTTGGGTGAATTCCGGGGAGGAGGGCACGGCGTAGGCGACGGAGTCGCAGGTTTCGAGGTCGAAGATTACTTTGCAGGAGTCATCTGGGAGTTTGTTAGTTTGCAGGGAGGAGGTGGGGAGAAGGAGGGGGACGCGTACCAGCTTTAGTGGTCCATTGGAATGCTTTGAAGACTTGACCGCCAGCGTTGATTCTCGTGCCGTCCAGTGTCATGTCCTGTGTGCTGCCGTTCACGGCCAGGAACCCGGTGTAGTTCATAGCTTTCTTTAACCCTTGGATGTGAAACTGGCCTTTTGCTGTTCCATGACCGAAATTGGTGGTGATGGAAGAGTTGACAGTAAGGTTGTTCGATGCCCTGGATTGCTCCCTGAGCCCGCAGTACGAGCGTTCTAATCCCATCATGGGGTTCCAGTTGTCACCTGGGAAGGCGTACATGGTGAATGGCAGCTCTCCATCCGTCTTCATCTTCTTCCACTTGTCCACCTCTTCGGTGTCATTGGAGCTTGTAAGGTTGTGCGTGATGAAGAGGGCAGAGTGACTGTCTGTGTCGATCATGTAGATAAAGTTGCTTTCGTTGTCGTAGTTATGGTAGTAGCCGTCATCGACGCTGGCAGCGAGTTGGAAATGCCAGCTTCCATTCCAGCCTTGGGGCAAGGAGGGGGCCGTCACGTCGATAAATACGTCTTGATCAGTGGATAGTGAGAAATTGGCGTAGCCGCCGTCGAACGTGACATTTTGCATGTCGCTAGGTTCAGCGTTCGCACTACTCGTTGATGTCGAAACCCACAGCGTCAACTGAGGCGGAGGGTCCGTAACAAGCCGGGCAGTCAGAGTGGGCTGTCGACATGTGTTCGCCGATATCCATAACCGTGCTTGCGCTTGCCTCTTGTCCAATCCCTCCTCCGATACTACTTCTTCTTTACTCTCTTCTGAAGAAACCACGGCATGCTCTGAACCCCCATTTGATGCATTCTCCAGTACCCCCGCATTCACTGATTCCTCCAGCACCGTTCTCTTGCTCTTGCTGCTTAACTGACTCTTTTTGAACCTGAAGTGCTGTGTCGTGTTCGGCATGATATTCACTTCTGCCACCTGATTGTTGTTCAGCTCCTCCAGATCATCCTGCCGTCCAACCAAGCTCCTATCGAAATAGGCAAAATCGGGCAAATAGAGGCCATTGCTATGCTCCCCTTCCAAATCGTCGCTTACATGTATCGGCGGATCATCTGGCAGCGCGGGTGGTATCGACGCTTCGAGCTCGGTGCGCCCGCCGTGTTCAGGAGGAAGGGGTATCTCGGCGGCGTATGCGAAGTGATGTGGCTGGAAACATATCCAGAACACGACGACCAAGCATGTCGTGGTGGCGAAAGCTAACAGCCTCGCTTGCAGAGGCGTGAGCTTCGGTAGCTGCATGTGTGCGTCGTAGAGTTGCGAAAAGAAGTGGTTGCGACGCGGGCGCGCTGCAGCGCCGCTGCGCTCGGGTTACGGTCGATGCAGGCAGGCAGTAATACCGTGAACGATGCGGTGTGTTTCGCTGAAGCCGGCTGTTTGCGAAGGCAAGGGCGGCAGGCGTTGTGGTGTGGTTCCTGGCATTGCGGCAGCGCTGATGCGCAGTTGGGTCCCACCGCGCCAAGAAGCTGGATATGCGGGTGTGGATGACATCCAGGACGTCTCAGCTCGCGGGCTTTTTCATGCTCCCTCCGCCGTGGGGTCGAAGCTCACCAATTCAAGCGTCACTACCTCCGAGCAAGATGGTGGTTTGGAATTGTCCCAGCTCGCCGACGCGACTCGTGGCCTCTCGCCGCTGTTAGCGCTCTGGCAGCCACGTATTGACGACCAACAACATAGCATAGTGAGGGCGCAGTCGACCGCGTTAAGAGAAACCACAGCAGAACACGTCCTTCGCTTTTATCAGTTATACACCAGCAACAGAGTCGAACAGACGGACATTCTCAAGACGATACACCTCCCTCGGCGGGGCAACCAGCGGCAGGACCCCACGTGTGTGCGACTCTGCCCCTTCCTTGTTTAGGCAAAACAACAACAAGGGGTGAGCCTGAATTGATCTCCGTCGAATCGCTAATCAGCCTGACACCCCACCACATCCAGCCGTCTCGCGCTTCGTCTTCTATTCAACGCTCTTTGACCCTCCTCAGTTATGTGATACCAACATCTCTTCTCCACCAACGCCGTCCTCAACGTTTGGCGCAACCTGCGCCACGCGCGCGACCAGAACGACCTGCTGCTGTCCTTCCACGTCTACCCTGACGATGCGCGCGCAGCGAGAGATCCACGATACGGAAAGAACGGAGCGGTGGAGGCGACGAGCGACGAGCCGGGACGGAAAGGCACCGTGGTCCATGGCCGAGGCGCGGTAGACGGGAGGAGCATCGGCTTCGTCGTGCCATGGCGGAGTATGCAGGCGCAGAAGAAGGAGCTGCGAGAGAAGGAGAAAGAACTGGCCGATGCCCTGGTCGTCTTGGCCGGACAGGTCTCCTTTGCGGGCTCGCTAACGGCAAATACCAGATCTGCCTCCAGCGCTCCCATCCTCCCTTACGCAGAACCCGCTCATTCAAGTCCGACATCTTCCCGCGGGCCTCTCACGCCAAATGTCGAGGGCCGAGATACAAATGGCAGATAACGCACCGTTCGCTCAAGGGAAGAATCTTTTCACAGGCGGAGAAATTATTCGAAAATATCTACCTGACATAGAGACTCTGTTTATGCAGAAGCCGGTCCCTCAGCGGATGATATTCGAGCTATCGATGGAACTCAAAGATCTCGTATATGCGGGCACGGTCAGCTGCGAAAAAGAAGTCATAGAATGGGAACTCAACAACTTCTCGTCTGTCGAAGACCTAGACGAGTGCGTCGTCCAAGCCATCACGCCAATCTCGTCAGAACCATCGCGACCCAAAGCCGAATCCGGTACACGTCGCCTCTTCGAACGCAAACCGTCCACCCTCCATTCCTCACCCTCGCACCCTTGGCTCCACGACAAACAAGAGATCCTATATCACCTAGAGGCTCTCGAAATTACTGCGTCTGCCATGACTCATCTCTGCATCCCTATCGCAGACTTTGTCGCCAAATCCACCATCACTCTGCGGCGCACGCTTCCCCGGCAAGTCCTCACTGACCACAGCCTACAGAAAAGAAAGAGGACGGGCCGATGTGCAGAGTATGCACGGTGTATGAAGTGGGCAGGTACGAGCTGGAGGCAAGGAGGCGGTTGTAGGAGAGGATGTGCGAACGAAGACGAGGACCCAGAAGGGCTGCCGAGTTGGCATAGCCGCAGTCGGTGGTTCGATGACACGGGGACATTTATGGTTGGTGATGGGAGAAGCGGGGTGGATGGTAAAAAGCCTGTTTCCTGGGTTCGAGAGCTGTGATGGCTGCTTTTGGGGGTTTGCATCTTTTCCGGCATTTGGAGTTTTGGCGAGACGATACCCTGTGTCTTTGGAGTGATCTAGTGTTTTGTAGTTTAAGCTTTGCCTTGTCGATATCATGGGACTATTATTCGTGTCGGGGCGTATATTTGGACAGATTAACGGGTGTTTTGCGTCAAGATTTTCAAACTGTATTGGAACGAACTCCAGCCATTCCAACGCAAGCTCATTCGACCTGGTGCTCGGGTTGATGTGGTTCTCTTTAGTATGCACTATAACATGTATAAGGTATGTATAATCCGCGTTCGTATCCTAGATTCTGAGCTCACACATAGACGCACATGCAGCTCGCACGCCCAGGAACTTTTGATGAGGCATTGTAAGCCTCACAAGGACAAAGGTAACTGCAACTGACCTTGACATCTATACGCAGGTGTTTATCCTTCTACTAATCCATTCCATCCTAGTGAAAGTAACACATTAGTGTTGCTGTAGTATGTAGTCACGGATACTCTACCATTCATAGAATAGTAGCCATTCACATCACCCAGTGCCCAATATACATTCCAGCTGTGAATATAATAGAATCTCAGCGCAGATCCAACACCCCGCTATACAAACATGCAACCTGCCGCCGTCCAATCTCACATCTCATCTCACGCCTGCGGCATGCCGCTTTCCCACCCCCTCATCCGCGTTTGAAGCAAACACCCACCCGTTCGCACAAACGTCATCACGCATGTATCCCCGCACACCTTTACCAACGCTTTAAACGGCGTGTGTATATCTATTTATGCATGGGCAGATGGAGTATACAACACAACAAGCGCACAGCAATTAAAACCCGCGTAGTCCAGAGGTTAGGATATCTGATTTTCAAGACTTGTAGTGTGGAAAGCTCAGAAGACCCGAGTTCGAATCTCGGCGCGGGTGTCACAAGTGTGGGATGGTTATTTTTTTGATCTTTTTATAGGTGGGGAGGGATATTTTTTGTAGATAGGGATGTGGTAGAGAGGGAGGTTGTGCGCTGTGACGATGTTAAAACCTCTATACGTTGCTATTCTGCAATAATTTTTTAGCGTATATATTTATAATACTATGAAAATGCTTTTTGCAATACTTAGACAACTATACGCGAAGTGGAAATCTATTAGCTATTCGAATTAAATTTATGTAGACGTTACTCCTATCTGCTCTACCATATATGTAAATACTATGTCTTAAATGCTTATAACGTACTTTGCACTCGAGTCGGACACTCCATCGAGTCGGACACTTTGCCAAGACCCCACCAAGTTCTATACTATTCACGATAGTATAGAGTCAACATAAACTATTTTCGATAGTCTAAATAGGCTAAACTATTCAGAATCTACTTCTATAAGCTGTCTACAGGTTTTTTTTATTGTGCCCAGGCTTACCGCAGCGTCCACAGCGCCGTTGAGCGGATTCGCCTCCATTAGTGCGCACCCTCTTCTTTGCCTTCTTGCCATCACTACGCACCCCAAAGTCCTTTAGAGTAGCCAGTCGCTGGCCCTCTTCAACTGTAAGGACTCCTTCTTGCTGCAATCGCTTTCTTTTATATAATTTACGTCGTGTGGCGGCCTCATTAGCAGCTTAAAGTTCGGCGTTGCGTTTGGTCATCAATACCAAAGAATGCCCTATCATCTCAGCGCCTTTAACAAGCTTTTCCATCGCCTCAACCATATAAGTTAGGGAACTATCCACATGCCTTTAAATCCTCTACTTAACCAGCGTCGATTGCGACCCAAGTTCTGTACTATTTCGCGGAGTTTGCGACTCCCATGTACTATCGCGAATAGTACAAAGTGGAGGCGTACCCATACGGACGTCAAGCTGCGATATCACAGCTTCTAGGTCGTGGGGCACTAGGCCAGCACCTCGAAAGCCTCCTTTGATATTACTTTTAGTAAACGAAGCCTTGAAAGCAGCAATAAAGCAAGGCAGGAACTCGATTTTAGTGATGTGCGTGATGTGGTTGCGCATCAAATCCTCAGCTTGGCGCCCATACGCCTTTTTTAAAGGCGCGAAACAGCCCACATCAAGTGGCTGCAAGAGGTGCGACGAATGCGAGGGCATACAGAGAGTAACAATATTACTCTTCTTGCAATACTGTTCGAATTCGAACGAGTTGTGACTCTCATGGCCGTTAAGAATAAGCAAACGTGTTGTGCTAACAACACGCCTCTTTGTATGCTTATTAAAGTGCTTCAGCCATTGCAGACTAAGCTCATTTGTTGTCTAGCCGTTCTTAGAGACTGCAATAACCCAATTATGAGGTAGATCCTTCTCCTTATACCAGGCAGAGAGGTGGTGCTTGCCCCCAAAGATAATAAAGGGTAGGATCCACCACCCCGTCGCATTGATGCCTTAGATAACTGTTGTCCACTCCCTATTGCCCTGCTGCACCTGCTTTGGCCGTCCTCGACGCTCAGAGCCTGTGACTACTGCTCCAGTCAATATTATGCCTATCATAAAGCCTGCTTCATCAAAATTGTAGGTGTCCTCGTCCAGGATACTATGTTTGGCCTTTATGTTCTCCACAAGCCGGAACCAGTCTTGTATCACCTTAGGATCCTCCTAGAGAGCTCTCTTGTAGTCGTACTTTCGATTGAACTTGACTTTAAGCTCTGGCTGGCGCTTAACAAAGTCATAAGGCCACCTCTGGCCAACTAGCTTATAGTGGCGTGCAGCCAGTAAAGAATCAGCCATATCTTTTATAGCATTGAGCCGAGGCGGAAATCCTCGCGCGTCTAGGTCGAGTATATGCTCCACAATCGCCTGCTCCTCTCTTATAGTAAGTCTTATTTTGTTGGGTGCGCAGTCGCGTCTAAACGTCTTTCCAGCGCGTTAGTCGCTAAGTGTACTTCGAGAGACGTTGTAGATAGCTGCAGCGCGTCGCTGAGAGAGTGTCGCGTCTTGTTTGATAGCCTGGATCGCAAGCTGTATACGCGCTTCTTTTAACGCTGGTAGTTTATTGTGTGGTTGAGGCATCGCGTTATACTATTGCTGATAGTACGTTTTGGTGGGGTCTTGGCAAAGTGTCCGACTCGATGGAGTGTCCGACTTGAGTGCAAAGTACGTTAGTTTTTTTTTTTTGGCAACTAAGAGGTTTCTAATAAAAAGATAACAATAATAGTAGTTATCCCTCCTGCTGTTGTATACGCAGAAAAGCGTTTTAAGGTGTTAATAAAAATGGTTCTTAAATGCTTATAGTAAGATATCTTAACCTATACTATCTAAGTAACCTAAGCATATACATACCTATCTATAAAACACTACTTAACCTACCTTCTAACTTGCTCTACACCAAGCAAGCCCACCTATAGACACACACTCTATCCTCTCAGTCCTTTAAAAGCTACATTTCTAGAACATCGCTCATTCGCGAGCGCGACTAAAATATCCCCGCGCTTACTCTCTCCTTACAGTAAGTAAGTACCTTACCTCACCCGTACACAGCGCCTTTACACTCAACATCCACTCACCCACTCATCCTATCCGCACTAACAGCCCCCGTGCGCATCCACCCATTCATATCTCACCTATTCACACTCCTCACACCCGCACCCACATGCCAATCCCTTACCCCAGCACTTCCCATATACAACCCCCCTCCCAACCTCCCAAAACCACCCGCCTCCCTTAACAACGCAACCCGAGCCCACGTCCCCGTTCCTTCATCTCGCTCGTTCAACACCACACCAAGTCAAGCTATGCTCCGTCCGCTCCACGCGTAAACGCAAACGCAAACGCTGCATTTGAACCCACATATTTGGCAGGTATCAAGCGCAAGATGACCCGACGACACACTACCGTCCTGAAATTAGTTGGATTCTCTCTCTTACTAAAAGGTAGCGCGATACGGATACATACCCTTACAAAACAAAACAAGCCAAAGCAAAGAGCAAAAAGCAATGTCGATCCCATCCCAAAAGACATGACACCACCATACAATGTGATGGGATGTCGTCGTCTATCGTCGTAAACGGCGCTCTCCGTCCGTCACCCGTCCGACCCGACCAATGTGTCTAGGTAAGGTAATGTACCTACTACCTTGGTAACCAGGCAGAATGCTATTCAATGTGATTCAGTGTGACTGTGTGAGATTGAAGGATCAAATAGCGCAAACTTTCAAAGTGACAAGGCTCGGTTATCCATGTGAATGGTTTTTAAACGACGGCGACGGCGCATTTGGCTACAAGGCACAGATAGACAGACAGACTAACAGACAGACTAACAGACGAAGATGACAGATATGAGAAAGAAAAAGAAGGAAAGTAAAGTATAAAACTTAAAGATTGACGGAGGCTGAAAGCAGAGAGCCGCGACGCCGCGCTAGTGCAAAAACAGACAGACACAGACACGAGGCAGGCCCAACCAACTACTATAGTATACGGCATCTACCAACCACAGACTCAACCCCCTCACCCACAAACAGCGCGCCAGACCATCTCAGATCCGCATCCCCCACCATCCAATGTCCGCCGCCCCCTCCGTCCCCTCATCATGCAGGCGCAAAAAAAAGGCAAATAGACCCCCTAGCGCCGATCACCAACCAACCGAACCGGTCAGCGCAGGGCAGATTCTCCACAGTGCGCACGCCACATGCACGTGTCCAATGCAAGAAATTTGATGTCCGTCGTCTCGTCTCAGGCCCCGTCCCCACGAACCCACTCATCCTAGAAAAATCCGCGACAAGTTAACGTTGTGCGAGGGAGACGGTGGCCAGTGGGTCGATCCGGGAAGCCGACTTGGTGCTTGGCTGGGACGAGTTTCGGAGATTGGAGATTCGACGGCAATGAGGGACGGCGGGATGATTCGCTGCATGCACGTGATTGTGTGTGTGGGAGCGTGCAAGCGTGTGCGTTCCCGGGCGGCGGGCGTCGTCGTATTGATAAGCGAGGGGTGCTTGGGGAATGTGAAACTTGTCTACGGACGTCAGCGGGATGCCAATGTTAGAAGATGATAAAAGTGCCCAGGTGTGGGATTCAGCGGCCCTGAGTACATGACAATGACAGGCAAGAAGGCTCCCTCGTCTGTCTGTTGATCCAACCTCGACATTGATGATGAGATGAGGAAACTCCCCCCCAGATACTAGGAGTCGAAATGAAAAGAGGGTATTGGATTGGCCGTCGGGAATGACAAGGACGCAGAAGAGCAATAATGTACCACTAGTCCAACTTAGGCGGCCGCCGTTGCATCATTCGCGTAGTTAGTCGAAGACTTGCCTAGGGATCCCTGCTCCTGCTCTCCTAGTTGATATTTTACACCGAAATGCCGTTTGCAGTCTGCCGTGCAGCTGCATGGTCGTTTGATGACTGCGTAACGGATCGAGCGGATGGTGGCACGCATCATCAGGCGTGGATCTCGCCGGAGCCCTCGCAGATGTGGCAGGTCTGCGTGCCGGTGTTTTTGCAGTGGGAACATTTGGCTCCGCCGCAGGTATCGCATTTGGTGGTTCCATTTCCTCGACACGTTGGGCACTGCATTGCAAGGAAGGCGTGGTGGTGGAGCGGGGAGGAGGCGTAGCAGTGGCTGGAAGGGAGAGCACGGCGGTTGGTGGAGAAGTGAAGATCGGAGAGGGAGGGAAGTAGGTAAGGTAGCTGGTCAACAGACAGGCGGTGGTGCAGACTGAAGGAGAGAAGAAGTGAAGACAGGAAGGAGGGCTCGGATGGTCTGGCGTTCGAAACAGGAAGGCTGCAGTAGCCGGCGGCTTTCAAACCTTTATATACCCTTTGTTCAATCAAGAGAGCCTGCCTGTAGGTCGACTCTTCAGCTGGGCTGGGACCCTGAAATTGGTGAAGCGCAGCGCTCAGCCGCGAGAAAGATGTGACAGCATGTCAAGGACCGACAGCAGCATTGTCCCTCACGGCTCTGGTTGCCTCGCCTGAGAGTCTGTGTTCAAATGTTGCCCTGGCCCTGCAACCAATGGCATCGAGGTCGGAGATTACTTCCTGCCGGCTCAACCGTACGAGACAGGCAGACGATGGCAAGGGCGAGATGAGATTAACACGGATCGTGACATCATCGAGGCGGGAGGCACACTTAGATGGAAACAAGCTATGACGTACTTAAATTGTGTTCTCCTAGGTTATTTCTACCCCTTTAATAATTACTATTTCCTAAATAAAAATAGATACCCTATAATAAAAGAGGACTATAAAATACTTAGTAATGCACTTATTATTTTTAAAGATATAAATGTAGCTTATTAGGAGGAATATATATTATAAACAGACACTGCCGTCGACAATACTGCCGTGCAAAACGTCGACGACGAAATCATCGTTATTTTGTGTATATTTTGTTACTACCACTGTGTGCTAGGTACTAGGTTTTAGTGCCTCCTGTTTTACTCCTCTCTGTGTATAGTACGGATTCGACCTTGGTTAGAATCTTAATACAACGAAGATCTTCAATATTATAAACAGACTTAGGCTAACTAGAATAACGCTCCTACTAGCATCCTAGTAACTATAGTAGTTATAGTAGATAAGGTTATAGTAGCGGGTGTAGAGGATATTACGGAGGCTACAATAATAATAGCTTCGCCCTAGCTAGTTAGACAACTAGCAATAAATTATATACGCTACCTTAGGATAAATAAGATCCTTTAGACTATTGCTACTATAGTATTATTAGTTATATTAAGTGCAACTGCAACATATGCTAAGTCATCCTATCACGTGACTCCTCTTGGCAGTGTGCTATAATGGCCGCACAC
Source organism: Laburnicola sp. JP_R_19 (assembly GCA_031010545.1). Taxonomy (NCBI): domain Eukaryota; kingdom Fungi; phylum Ascomycota; class Dothideomycetes; order Pleosporales; family Didymosphaeriaceae; genus Laburnicola; species Laburnicola sp. JP_R_19. The sequence goes on along the minus strand of VOIT01000101.1, from coordinate 1,520,122 downwards.
TCCCCCATGTATGTAGTTGAATCAACCAGTACATTCTGTGAGTCTCTAGCCATTACGGCTGTGGCTTGGGGTTGGCTCCGCTGCCGCCATGACGCAGAGTCGCAGACGATGCTCCAGAGGCTGGGAGAATCAGGAGGCATCAGTGGGAGGACAGCGTCGTCCCTGATGGGCTCCCACGGTAGCGAAGGGCACAGCCGTGCCTGGAGTGCCGGGCGGGCCTCGAAAACACCCAGAGCAATCGCATCCGCACCTCAGTCATCTAGCGTGTTTGCTCTCTGCCTAGCGAACTGGCGGCATCCCTGGGCCACATGCGCACGCAACGTCACTCGAGGCCGGCACAACGGGTGTGCCCTTGGGATTTCTGCTCTCTGCCTCGCTGTTCTGGCACTGTTCCCCTGGTGGGGACCATGGGATGCAAAGCGGGGAGCGAAGCGAGGCCGACTTGATGAGCCAGTCGAAGCGCCACGCTCCCGCAGAACAGGATACACCCCATGTATCGTGAGAGAGGCAGCGCAATGCCTTCCTGATAAGGCAAGCATACACGTGGCAGCTGCAGGAGCGTTTGGGGCGAGCCGTAGTGGTGGGTATGATAGGGCAATCGGGCTGCAGAATACTCCAGAACAGGGACTTTGTGGTCCTTGGGCCCTCCCAGTGGCTGCTGCTGCTCGAGGTGTATATACATGATGCGGTATGGGGGCCGGTGCCTTCACTGAACTTTTGCGGCGCTTGGCGCGTCGTCGGAGGGACGTCGGCCTGAAGCTCCAAGTGCCGCCTGTTGATTACCTACCACGCCGAGCGGACTCTACACAGCGTGACTCTGTTTGTACGTCAGTGCCAGAGCATCCGAATGCTAGTGGCCATCTCGAGAGCAGAAAGCTGCTGCGGAGAAGGCCAGCCGCGATAGCCCTCAGCATCCATAGGCTCAACCTAACCGAGGGGAGGAATACCAAAAAAACGTAGACCAACTGCTAGTGTAGACACGAAAGGAGCCACATCCTGGGTAGGTACAACATCTCCCGTAGCCATGTGCACGCACTCACACGAGAGACAGGCCCTCAAACTTGATTTGCATATTGACGCAAAGGTCCGCGTGAGCAGTGTACAGGGGTGGGCGCTATCGACAGAATGAGGCCATTGGAAATAGCACCATCCATATCATCGTGCATTACAGGATGCCGCAGAAGGAAATCATGTATGGTATCTATAGAACTTGTGCGACATAGGTAGTGAGTGTCGGGAACATCCGAGCCGCTGCCGTGGCCTTATCAAGATAACTTCACCTCGGTTTCCCTCATTCAGGGCTAGTGATTACTCGTACACGCTGCTATGGATCCTAAATCGCCGACTACCTTACGCATGTGTCTAAAGAGGCATATCACGATCTCAAAAATGCCGCTTGCGACATATTATGATGCTAGGCTGAGAGAGAGCAAGCTGCAATTCCCAGGAACTGTTATCTTGATAGCAATTCCGACACAGCGCGCACGCACAACCATATCACCCAACGCCTACCCTATAGGGCAACGTCATGACCGGCAAGTGTGCAAGTTGTAAGATGGCCCGGCAGAGTTTAGTGCCTCAGTCCTGATCCACTAGTATACATGTCATTGATGACAAGCCTGCACGGCATTCACAACTTCGCCATGAGGCGCGAGGTTAAACTGGGTCTTTCCAACGACGCGGGACCGTCGTATATGTTCGCTTCAACGGCTCGTGTGTTGATCTAATCGCATGCAAGTTAGAAAGCGTTACCTTCCACGGGGGGATCTGATTGACTTACGTGCTGCAACCCCAATTGGTCTACACGCTGTACACCCAATAGCCGCATGCAAGTCTCTGTTTCTGCTTTGAGTACTGTATAGATAGTCAGCACTGTACATACGCAATCCGAGCTGCAGGGAGGGGAGCGGAGTTTAGATGTACGTCATGAGGCTCTGACGATCCGCCCCATGGTGGCGCAAGGGGTAACGCCCGATCCACAAACGTGCAGTGTAACTTGATCAAGCCTCACTGGGGATCAGTGCGTTGAGAGAGAGGTGCTCGACTTACTTTCCAAAACCCTGGCAACACCCTCCTTTCCACCGGCGCCCAAGCCGAACAATGCAGCCCGACCAACACCCACGCCCCTCGCCCCAAGGCACAAAGCTTTCACGACATCGGTTCCTCTCTTGACACCTCCGTCAACCCACACCTCGATTCTGTCGAATACTTCGGGGCAGTATTTGCGAATTTCCAACAGCGTGTGCACAGCGGGAGGTGCCGTGTCGAGAGCGCGTCCACCGTGGTTGGACAGTATGATAGCTTTGACCTGCGGGGCGTGGAGACTGGCGAGGTAGGCGTCCTCGTGGGTCTGAATACCCTTCAATACGATGGGTAAATCAGTGTGTTGCGCAAGCCAGGGAAGAGTCGTCTTCCAGGTGAGATCTGCGGCCGTGCCCCAGAAAAGACTCTGTCCCACGCCCATATTCTTCGGCGGACTTGGAGTGTTCGCGTCTGCGCTCGTCTTGCCTACACTCGGATCTTGTTGTACGGCGGCTTTGACGGGCAGGTTTGCGCCGATGTTCTTACTCCGCTCGTCTTCCTCTCTTTTGCCTGGGACCGGCGCATCGAGCGTCAGACAGATGAACTTGATCTGTGGTAGCTTCTTCATTCGTGCGAGCATGGCCTCGCTCTTCGCTCGTTCAGTCTGGACATACAGCTGCCAGCCGAAGACCTGTCCATCTTTTGCATCCGCAACGATCTGCTCGGGCGTCATGGACGCGTTTTGGGAGATGATCTGCATAGCACCATACTGCTCGCATGCTTGCGCAATGCCCCGCTCGCCATCCGGATGCGCCAGCCGCGCCATTGCAGCGGGAGAGACGTATATAGGCAACTTGACTTTGTGTCCCAGAAAGCTCGTGGACGTATCGCAATTCACGCAGTCCACGAAGACCCTCGGCCGGAGCAAGACCTGCCTATAGACCGTATTGTTCAGCTTCTTGGACGCCAAGTCATCGCTCGCCGAGTAATAATATGCCCATGCCTTCCGACTAATATTCTTTGTAGCCACCTCCTCAATCTCGTCGATATTCAAGATAGTGTCCAGATCCACTGGGCCATCTTGCACCGCGTCACCAGTCTCCACCGGTGACTTTTCGGCGGAGGGGAGCGTGTCTGGGTTGAGCGTGCCGAGTTTCTGTTCGGGTTTGAGGTTTTCTTCGAGGATGCCGGGCGGGTGGATCGGGTCGTATTCTTCGGTCGCGTCGGTGCCAGCGAGCTGGAGGATGACCTTTGCGCCGCCGGGATGCTCGGAGATAAAGTCGGTTACATCGTAGACGCTGCCATATAGAATGACCCAGCAGCTGTCTGCGGTGTTGTGCTTCGCGACTTCCCAGTCATCAGCGTCACTCTCGAGCTTCAATTGTCTCACGAAGGACGTGCTCACCTTCAGCGTAGTCAAAAACCTTCGCCATGTTCGCTCAATCGCAATAGCTTCTTCCTCCAATCAAATGTCGCTCAATTGTAACACACAGAACAACAGTGCCAGATCCTCCCACAGATAATCTTCTGGTGTGAAAGAATATAAAGCACAGTACTTACAGCCGACAGAGAAAAGGAAACCAGAATTCGATGACCGATAAGCTCACGTTCTATAGCCGACAAGGTGCGCCCGCGGCAGGAGGCGGCATTTGCGGGGTGAAATTTCGGGGCACCCTCTACCGAACAACCCAACATCGCCCTGAGAGCTGCAACACCACGATTGCTACGCATCTCTTCGAACAGCACGGAGATGAGTTGGGGGTAGTCTGAGCTAAATGGTATACTGTGTATGCAACCCTGTTCGTTCTGAGATTTCAGCCAAGTGTTCCGGTTCATGATGGAAGGCTAGGTTCAAAAGCCGCGGCGTTTGACACTCTTGGCCTTGTTTCTACACGGATGTTCCGAGCAGGAACATAGCAAGTCTACAGCTGGGTATAATCATCGTTCTATGCTATTCACCTGTGCTTCGCCCCAGCGCCATCGTTCATCTCGTAACCACCTTGCAGCCTTTCAACCTTCTTCGCTATACGCTTTGGTCGGCACCACCCCCCAAGCATACCTTACCAAGCATCAATAGAAACCGGCTCAAGATCCGGGTCATTCTCATCGCCCCAATCCATCTTCTCCAGCTCCCTCCTGAAGAAGTCCTGCTCATGCTCAAGCACACCGCTCCTCGCGCCCATACCCTCGGGGTATCTTTTCAGATTATGCCAATGCGTCAGCGCTCGCAGCGCCTGTTCCAGCGGCACGCTCTCGTCCACTTCAGCGTCAACGTCGCTGCCGGCTAGCCAATCGTCTCGCAGCTCCGGCCTACAGTGCAGATAAACAGCCGTGATGACGCGCATGTTGGCCTGTCTCCATTTTCTCCCGCAGTATGGAACCTGGTTTTTGAACAGCTTCAGCGTGTAAAGACGAAGTTGCGGTTGTGGAACCTTGAGGCTCTTCCTTAGAAACTGCCCGGACTTGTAGGAGACAAGCATGAGGTTCCGATGCGCCTTGTTCTTGCAGACTTTCTGCATGATGCGCAAATAATTAATCGAAGTGAAGAAAGCCCGCCAAGAGAAGGTAGTAATCGGTTCTTTTGGAAGCTCATGTGTTGGGAACCCCAGCTCGTCGACCTCCGGCGGTTGAGGCACAGCCGACGGTGATGATTGCTCCATCTCCGCCTCTGGGCCTTCGTTCTCATCACGACGCATCCTGATAGGAGGCGGAAGGGCATCGTCGGAGTCAGAGTCGATTTCAGGCTTCTCTTCAGGGTCTTCTCGTTCCACGCCTATCCTCGAGTGAGATCGACAGAAGTAGAAGAAACTGTGTCCATTATTAGAACAATCCATTTGTGGGCAGAGAGGCACTCACTTAAGCTCTTCCTGCTCACACTTGAAGTTGACGACCTTTTCGATTTCTTGAACTTGCAGGAGCTTCAATATAAGTGGCACATAACTGGAATCCACGAGAAGCTGATTGATATACTCGTATTTTAGAATGTCTAAAAAGGATAAGTATCATCCAGTAGGTGGATGAGTGGGTGACTTACGAGAGACCTTGAACCATTTCAACGTCAGCATAAGAATACCAGACACAGCTTTGTCGCAAACTTCGTGCGTGCGCATCGTGTCTAATTCTTCATTCATAGCTACAGTACCGTTATGCCCGTTGACTCCATTGGTCTCAGCTCTACCTCCTGTGCCGTTCTGGCCGTCTTGGTATTGAAAACCGCTTTGAAGGCCGTTGCTTCCGTTTGCTTGAGTGACGAGAGCTGTGACGTGAGTTAAGACCGCTCTTATTAGGACGATTATAACGGATTGGAGAGTGGGAAGAGCTTTGCGCTGTAGGATTGTTAGATGGCCATGCTTATAAAACGGAAGGGTGGTCTTACATAGAACTCCTCAACGAGATCCATCCGCTCATCTGTACTTCCCGATGGAGGCATATCCTTCTTAGGAGCATCTTTCTTCGGTTCCAAAGAAAGTTCATCAATATCAGCGTTCTCGTCCGCGCCTGACCAGCCTCGCTCGTATTTCATGAACTGCACACGTTCTTCCCATAGTTGCTTCATGGCCCTTGTAGCCCGCATGCGCTTGGCAAACAAATCGGCTGCTTCTAATATCGATGTGGGAATATCGGGTCCGTCCCATTTACGCCCTACGAGCAAATCTTGCAGGTCGGTCGAGCCTTTGCCACCAAGCTTGTTGCTTGTTTCATCTAAAGGTGGATACAAGAACGGGAACATCTGATTTGTTTGGTAATTTTGCTTCTTCCCACCTTTCCCGCTGGGTCCGGCCGGGGAAGGCGGAGGTGACGGTGCGGGAGTCGCAATATGCACAGGTTGGTGCAGGATAGAAGCATTATTGCCGCTCATATCTCCAAGTCCTGATCCAAACACATGGTTGCCTGCAACCTTATTCGGATGATTCTTCAGCGGTGGTAAGATAGAGTTATTTTCGGGCTCCAACGGGAAAATGGGAGGCGGAGGATTGTACGCAGGATACTTGGAGAGTATCTCTTGACGAAATAGATGGTAGTCTAGAGGGGACGCCGTGATTATAGGGTGGCCTTTGGCATCCGCGGATTCAAAATCATCGTCCTTGAAGGTGTCTTTTGCTTTCTCAACCTCCGCGAGTCCTCCAAATGATACCAGCATGGTTTTCCATAGCATGAGGCATACTTTCGAAAGCGGCAGTCCGATCGTGTCGTCCCACCGCATCTTGGAGATGATATCTACAAGCAGTATCAGAAGCCCAGGCTCTTCAAGGCTCAGAAGTGCGCTTCTCAGTGTCAAATCGCTCTTCTCTTTCTCTTCCACGCGTGCGACCTCAAGCACAACATAGACGGCAGTCATGCTACACCACACTTCACGACGCTCGGCGTCTCTCCCGTCGCGCGGTACGTCCGGTTCCGCGTCAACACCGCAAGCTCGTAGGCAGGCGTAACGGAGTTGGTGTACAAGCGTCTGAAAACCGTCCAGATCGACCAATAGTCGGACATTCTTCCGGATCGAATGAACCTGCTGACGGGACTTTGCATAGGTACCTGCGGGATGGCCATCCCCAGGGACGTCGTCTGGAGAGGAGGTATCAACGCTCTCAGAGCTCGGAGAGAGCGGAAGGCCAGCACTCTCGTACCAGCATCCAAGCAGAATATAAACCAGTGCCTCTAGCTTCTTCAGCCGCAACACGGGTTCCGCCTGCCTGATCCCGCCGAGCAAGTACTGGAGAAATTCGCTCTGCTGCTGCCGAGTAGCATTGGCCCAGTCTAACCCACCATCCTCGTACGGTGTGTCGTTCAAGCCATTGAATGTACCCCACTCCTGCGCGAACGTTGCCTGTGCTTTTAGCAACATTGCCTGTTCTTCCACGCTGTATGAAAACCATTCCTCAAGCTCGTCTTCGAACGATGATGCATCTTCGTAGGAAAAAGCGTAGGGGGTAGGGTCGACTCTAGGCAGGTCGCTCACGAGGCTTCGCAATTGCATGAGGGAATCGGTCGGTTGGTTCGCGTCTGGTGGCGGCGCAGGCGGTGCCGGAGGTGGAAGATGTAAAGGCGCGGGCGTGGGAACTGAGTTGTCTCGCCGCAGCCCTGGGCGTGCAGGTAGCGGTGCACTGGGCCCCTCGGGCAGAGCTGGTCGGTTTGCGCCCTCATTGAACAGGAGTCCTTGTTGCTCGGCGGTGTCGAGCGGGAGATCAAGCTCTTCGGCAGGCTCGGCTTCGATGACTGGCGTTTGCGTGCCGGGCATGCCGAGCAGCTCGGCTTCGTCGATTACAGGAGGCACGAGCGGCTCATCGGGCGCGTTGCTGCTGTTCATCGTGGCTCGCGTCGAATGCTTCGGTGTGGAGGGGCGCCGTCGTGAGGAGAGTTTACCGTAGCCACCATGTTCGGCGAAGACGTTACAGCCGGCCCATTTCACCAAGGGAACGAGGAGCAGTGACTACTGGAATGTGCGAGGCAGCGGCCGCCAGACAGTGGGAAGTAGAATGCTCCGCGTCAATGCCAAGCGTGAATGGCTCGTGCCTTCCCCCGCCTACCAGCCAATCACGACTCGGATAGAAGTTCCACAGTTAGGTAAACACACTGCAGAAACATATACGTTCTAGGACCGAACCGACGCGTGAAATCAGAATACGTTCTAGGACCGAACCGTCGTGTGAAATCAGAACAGATTGATTGTCATAAAACTAGCTGTCGTCAAAAAGCCCTTGCTCCCTCCGAATATGTGCACCAAGAACTAGAAAGAATCGAACATGCGCCTCTTACTCCAAGCTCTGGTCAGCCTTTGCACCTCAGAGGCACGCATATGGCTGCATAAGCACATAAAGACAACATCCCAATCCCACCAAAGGAGCGTGAATCGGTGCATGCATCTTGAAAGCCCCCTAAGTAGTAGAACTCGCATCCCAACAAGCCCCAAGCAAGGAAGATTATAAAGGAAAAAAGACCCCTGAAGATGTGTTTTGCGCCCAAATAGGCACCGCTGGCAAGGATGAGGCCGCCCTAACCTGCTCTATGACTTGGAACCGCCTGGCCACAACCCAGCTGTAAGGTATGGCAACCTGAGTTCGGTCATCTCAACTTGATCCATTCTGGTCGGCGTTGTTTTCTCGGTCCTTGATCTCGTCTGGCACGATGCCGGCATTCTCACAGGCGCGTTTGTAAATTGCGCACTCGTCCCAGGCCCGCTGACACTCACCCTTAAACTTGTCACAACTGGCGCTTAATTCCGTAATGGCCTGCTCGGTCAAGAGCTTCTCCAGTGTCCATTTCTCGATATTCTGTTGCTCGTTCTCCTTGAGCTGTGTGATGAATTGAACGGCGCGCTGGAGGATGGAGCCTTTGTTCTTTTCGCATCCGGGCACGATTTTAGCGAGCTCATTGATGCCCTCATTGATGGTCTCGCGACGACGTCGTTCCACTGGAAGTCTGGTCAGCAACACACTCGCTAATACGCAGATTGACGCGCGGCCTACCCTCTTTATGGTTATCCCTTCGTACTTTATGCCATTCCTCGGAACCGACCTGAGGTTTGTGTGACGATGTGGCCGGCGGAGACTCGTTGCCCGTAGCCGGACCCGATCGCGATGTCGAGGTTGCAGCTTTGAGAGCTTCAAGGCTGAAGTCTTGCATGCCCTGTTGCTGGTGGTGATCGCCCATGCCGAAAGACGAGCCGTCGCCGGTCGATGACTGGGGTTGGAACGACAACTCTGTTGCTTGGGGCACAGTCATCTGGAAATGCGCGAGAGCAGCGGCAGCCGTGTCGCCCACGCTCTGGCTGTTCGCGCCACCGTTCTGATGTACTTCGAACTGCTGCTGCATCTCGTCCTCGTTCGTCGAAGCGTTGTGTGCGGCAAGAAATGAGGCGGTCGCTTGGTCACTCAGGTCGCTGGAGTGGCCGTTGTTCGCGGAGGGAGCGGATCGGGAGTTTGGGCCTTGGTCGCGCGTGTCCCGCTTTCGCTTGTTGGTATGGATGGCTTCGTGAGGGCCCAACCCTGTCTTAGAGGAGTCGGTTGGATAGCCAGCAGTATCCGCCATGTTCCGCGGGCGTTCTTTGTGCAAGGAAAGGGCGGCGGTAGACTGTCAAGAAGAAGCCCGTACCTTTTGCAGGGGCGGTCGATCCTTTTGCGGGCGTTGGGTGCCTCGTGCAGAGCGCCAGTAACAGCGAGAGGCGTGCGAAGGTGAAGCGGCGGTCCACAAGGCCTAGTCCTGTGACGAGGACAACACGCAGGCGCGCGGGGATGGGTGACTCGCGCGGACGCGGATGTCGAAGTCGCAAACCGCAGGAAACGCGAGCAGAGGCGCTTTGCCCACCAGTTCACGCGCGGTACGGGTGTCGATAGCAATCATGCGCCGAGCAAGCGCATGCGGGACCCTGGCGGGGGACAAACGTTAGCAATGCGCGAGGGTGCAACGCGGCGCGAGCAGCAGGCCGAGTGAATGCGCTGCTTGCTGCAGGTGCCGCTGTGAGACGCAGCTGTCAACGCTCGAAAGAGGACGTTGCAAGTCGCTCAGGCACAACCGCGTCGTGTTCCGTGCAGCTGCGCCGGAGCTCCAAAAGGCAGGCAGGAAGCGTAGCTCCCACATGGCGGCCGACGGGTGTTGGGGGTGGATGGGAATGGTAGTCTATCTTACCTGCTTGTCCACGGTCGTGTCGCGACGCTTCCGCGATAGGCTTCCCAGGCTCGTGATGGAACGATCCCGTGATATGGCGATTCAGGCCTAGAGAGAAGTGGTAAGTCAGGCGTCGCGACAGACACACGAGCGATTCCTCGGAACCGTAGGAAAGGCGCGGCAACGAAGTGTGCTTACTTACTCCTATATAGCTGCCGATTCCGCGAGCACTGCGGTATTACTAGATGTCGATATCGCCAGGAGCCTGCGAGGTGGATGGCGAGGTCATGTGGGAGGAGGCACCTGGCTGCTTATGAAAGGGAGCGCTCGGCACCCTGGCACTCAGTGCCACTCACTAAGGCACACCCCTGCAGCGAATCAAACGCTACCGTCCGCGGCATGCTGCCCCTCCTTTCGCCAGCCATCCTTTGATGCCTCCTCAGCCCTCCTGTATGTCCACGCTCGCCCGCGCATCTCCTTTCGGGAAGGCGTCCAAACCGTAGTGCTAACACATTGCAGCCCGTCGCGTCCTGTTTGCACCCCACCAGTTGCACGTACCCTTGTATCCCTCTACGGCAACGCGCAACAGTCGACTGCACACCACAGATGACCTCAACACTCCATACCCAACTGCAATCCGGGGGCATCTAATCACGCAACGACACAAGGGCTCCACAGGCTCGTTCACGTGTCAGCCTAGCTGACTAGGGCCTGCTCGGCCGGCGCGCATGTGACCTTCCCCCCCCCCACACACACTTGGACGCCGTCAGCCACACTGTTACGCCTTAGCACCTTCCTTTCCTTGATTTCTCTTATTACTAGGGCGATTTGGAGAGGGCGGCACCGCAATGTTCTTTTTCGGCATCCTTATCCCCCTCGGTGGTTATCATTCAGCTAACGACACCATGGCTACATAGGATGTGCCGAAAAGGGTCCTTGATACAGCCAAATCAAGGGATTCCACACCCTGTGTTATACCAGGACACGCCATGGGAGCACAAACTGTACGGACTTTTCGATTTCGCCCTGTATACATTAGAGCATCACAAGCCGAAAGTGTGTCAGTGCCTCGCCACAATCAACACACCACATTCCCGTTTTTAATGTTTCTTCGGACCGTCCCGGAATCCTCATGGGGTATCACGAGTCCGTGGATGCATAACGGAGTGTGGCAACCTTGATATGCGATGCAAATGCCAAAGCAGTAACTCACGACGAGTCGATCGCTCATGCCCATATCAAGACGGCCTTTAGTTACAGCCCTTCGCTTTCATTCTATTGATTTAGCTGCCGAGTTGGCTTACCGCTCGCATTCACATCTGAGACAACGCGATGCAACATCTCGGTGGTCACATGGCGACACAAACGCGTCTGGCAAGCGTACAGCAAGCAGGGGGACGTGTGACCTCTTGAGAACCTACCACATATTTATAATCGCAAAACGTGATTGAGACATGGCAACGCGCACATGCTCACGCACATATATGTGAATGTCACCTGTCGAATGGGGCCTCAGTCATACAACACTTACCATCAAGCTATCTCGACCACTATTTCCGTGCAGCAAATTACCCTCGAATAGGTAACGTGCACGCAAACTGTACAAATCCACGTGAGCGTTTGACTCCTTTCCTATGTGTTATTGGGCTTGCTTTCTCAAGGAATGCGGACGCGGTGTTCTTCTCCAGTTTTTGGACAACTGCTTGAGCTATATCCTTCTAGGTACAGCCCCAGTTCTTGGTTGATTATTACCGTATATGGCATGCGCAACAATGTGTCTTACTTGAGTGTGAATAGAAGTTTGTAGTATTCTAGAGACTAAGGCTGCCTTTGGCTCCCTTGGGCAGTCATAGCAAGCAAACGTCACCCACCAAGAGCAACATTAGGTAGCTTATTTCACCTCTGTCGTTATATACTGTAACATGGATAGGTCGTTGCAATATTTAATCTCATTCATCTTTAATCTAAGGTACCACTTGTCGAAACTGCGATATATCCACCTTAATCTTGAACACGTTTGATTTGAGACGCTGCCTAGGACTGTGCTTCTGTATTCAAACGTACACAGGTGTAGTAGAGATCATTGGTAGCTATGGTTATTATATGTTAGACGTATTCACGGGAAAGTAGGACACTTCCTAAGGGAGCTTATGCCACCCTCACTCTACTCGAGATCTGCTGACTTGAGAAAGTTATCGGTTAACCTCTAAAAGCTCCAATAATTATTAAGAGAAGACATTAAAAAGGTACTAAGAGATAATTGCCAGCGGTAATTAAATACTATTGCAAAGGTTTTCTCTTTGTTACTAAAACCAAAGTATTTATACCTATATATCTGTCTACAGATTCTAATCATACCTAGAAGACGATGTTACGGTATCAAAATGGCTGGAGTTACGTTCTAGATTCGAAGCTTTAGATGAGTTGGCCTGTCTGGCAGCGTTCGGCGCAATTATGCGTTCCTCTTCGACTAACTCCAGCTAAGTTTGTCGATTCGTAAGGTTCCTTCCAGTGTCTGGCCAAATCGCGGCGAGATAATGTTTATAACGCTATGCTAAGGATAGATAGACTTGTGCATACTGTTTCCAGAATGGCAGATATAAATCTGATCGAATAAAACGCTACAACTGCAGGGCAAAGGTCGAGTCTCCACCACTTCGAGTCCATGCCTGTTGGTGCCTGAAGGAGGTCTGGCAGCCTCCACGGCCCTAGCGTTGTCGGCAGCTTGGCGGCTTGGTATCGTCGCTGTGGAGAGCCGCGACGCAGACGACGAATTTCCCAAACCGTTCTCACCTCATATAGCTCACCACCCGCCTTCTGCCCCTCTAATCAAGACTTATCCACGCGCAACACGCGTCTCTATCTGCAAGCTTTCTCACTCGACCCACACTTTGTTCTGGAAATGGGCGCCGACGTTGTCGCACACCCGCCGACCACCGCATCTGCGGAGAGCAAGAGCGCTCGCAAGAAGAAGGCCAAAGCAGAAGCTGCTGCCGCCGCAGCGGTTCCTCTTCCGAAAGAGACACCCACGTCCGAGCACGGCGCAAACGGCTCTGATTCGGCAGGCAAGACCAATGGTGCCGACAGCGAGAATGCGTTCATCAAGGAGCTTCAGAAGTGAGTAGCCCGTGGCGCTGCATATCAGCCGTGAAGAGCGTAGACTAACAAAGCTTCTAACAGGGGCGTTCGCAACATCAACAAGAAACTGGTAAGCCTACAGACGCACCTCAGCCTCGTCCAGACTGTAGCTGACATTCAAGTTAGAACGCTTCTGCGAAGGTCGATGAGATTGTCACTGCGAACTCCGGCGTACCTCTCGACGAGCTTGTCGCCACACGCAAGATCAACGCCGATCAGAAAGCCCAGTATGAGAAGAGGCCGAACCTTAAGGCTCAGCTTGCGCAGTTAGAGGAGCAGCTCGCTCAGTATAAGAAGTTCGAGCAGGATTTCCGCAACAAGGCTGCCCAGGAGAAGGAGCTCCTGCAGAAGGCACATTCAGAGGAGCTTGAGAAGCTGAGGGCCACGCTGAAAGATGAGGCGGTCTTGGAGGAGAAGAAGGCCTACCGCGAGAAGACCTTGACTTTGTCTCGTTTCCTCCGGGCTGCAGCTTCTCGACGTCAGATGGAGGACGACGGCTCCGACATGACTAAGGCGTTCGAGGGTGCTCTGTTGCAAGTCTACGGCGGTGACCCCACGGCAGTTGTTGCGGCGGAGAAACTGATTGAGGGGTCCGAAGACAAGGTCCCTTCAGTAGATGGAGTGATTCTCGATGTCACCTGTACGGTCACCCTCTTCATTAGAGACAAACGGAATAATGCTGATATGGAACAGATGCTCAGGTCAAGCAAGCTGCACTTGACGAGTCTCCCTTCGCGGCCGAGGAGGCCTGGGCTGAGGATGTCGCACAATCACAGCCGGCCCCTCCAGATTCCGAGTCGACGACAGCCATCTCAACAGACCCAACGATTGCGAACGCGGGGCTGACCGAGATCGACACGGCTGCGGCAGTCAATGGCGGTGAAGCGTCGGCGGATACACCAACCGCCCCTGCAGGCTCGAGCATAGATACGGGTGCGGCGAACGAGGCCGGTGGAGACTGGGACAAGCAACAATCCGGCTCGGACGATCCCCTCGCAGAGTCATACGAGATCATCTCTCGTGATCCTGCTGAGACCGAGACGCCTGCTGCGCCGGCCCTGTGAACGCCACTCAGAGCTGGGCTGATGATACCCCTGATACCGCACCGGCTGCTACAGCAAGTACAAACGACAAAGACGGCTTCCATGAGGTCCAGCACGGCCGTGGAGGACGTGGCCGAGGTGGTCATCAAGGTGAGGGCCGAGGTGGTTACAGGGGCAGGGGCGGTCCGCGTGGTGAGTTCCGTGGACGAGGACGTGGAGGTCGCGGTCGTGGGGACGGCTTTCGGGGCGGTCCTCGAGGAGGCGGTTTCCGCGGGGGACGAGGCGATTCGCAACCGTAAAGGGAAGCCAGCATACGTCCGTTGCTAGCATCCCTTGGACACATGGAGAAAGGAGTTGGAAAGTTGATTCCACAATTTCGTTGGGTCGCTACTTTCGCTATTTAGCATGTTCGGAACATCTGCGGATCACATCGGCAAGAAAGCATTCCACAAAACTGCATGTACTATACAGCCTGATCATCTTCACTGCATAGCATCGGTGCCCTGGGTTCTCGGGTTTGGGCCATTTGTAACTATAGTGGCTTTCGGGATACGGGTGCTCAAAATGAAATGGGCTTGGATCATGTTCACTGTCTCGTCTGCCCCTGTGCTGCTGATCATCGTTTTCCATCCATAGTCTTTCATAACGTGTCCTATTCGCCGACGAGAGAACCATCCCTTAGGTATATCTTTGCAAACTTTTGAGGGCGCTGTTGGTAGTGCACTCGGGCGAATGATGGAGCTCGAGCCAATAATAGCTTTGCAGCACGATGCGGAGAATCAGGGATGCGGTGGGCTGAGATAGGCGACTGTGGAGGCGGGAGCGAACGTGGCACCGTCTTGGTAGTGACGCCGTGTGGGATTGCGTGCATGACAGCTGCGGGCAGATCGGCCGACGCATACCACGTCGTAGCGCGACTCAGCATGTGTCGGTGATGACTTGCTTCGCAATGAAGACCTCACGACGATCAGATGGGAGGTGTCAGCGGCTTGCACGAGGTCCTTGGAGGAGAGAAGAAGTCCGTCGCAGTGCTCGATTACAGCGCGAGATGCGATTAGATTCAGTTTGGCTTCGGTGGATACAGTGCAGGACTGGATGGTAGTTGCTGCTACTGTGGTCGGCCTGGATCTTGGGTGGGCGACTCTACTGCCCCGCCTTGCTGTCAAGTCTTGTCTTCCGGGCACCTTCGGCGTTCAGTGCCCTCCCATGGTCGAAGAACGAAAGTTGATATACGCTCGATGACATAAAGCTTCACTCATCATCACTACCTACCTAGTTGATGGGCATTGATATGCATATGTAGTGTAGTGTGGAAGTGCTGCTACGTCGGACCTCCGCAGTCAGTGAGCAAGCTTTCCCCGAGCGCTCAAGCTAGAACCTGAGGCAAACACTCTGGACAAGCAGATGGCTCCAAACAATTGCGCATGCATGATTTCTTTGTGTTCGGCACATGCATGATGATTCTCGTTGGACCTATGCGGAGGAGGTGCAAACTACCGCGCTATGGAAGTTTCCTCTAGACCCACAATCCACAAGCCTTCATCTATCACGTCTTTTCTAGGCATTGTCAGGTAAATCCTACCAGTCTATACAATGAGCACAAAAGGATAGCTAGTTGTGTTCATCGTCGACGTGCTCACATGGAGCGAGCGCGGTGTAGGCTTCTGTAAAAAGAAAGCGAACACTCAGAGCGTTCGTAGAGCAAAGACATGCGACGGAAGTTTGCCGGTCGGTAGTTAGCCAACAGTATCACGGAGGTGCGATGTGGCTGCTGTCGGATCAGATAACAGATTAGAGTACCAGGGCTGACGACGGATGACGTGCGCGAACGTGCAACACCTAGGTGGCGCTTGCCCTTGCGCGAGCACCTGCGTGAAGGGCTGCAGCACTCAAGAGTAGCGACGCAGAATCGCCTAACGCGCGCTTCAACCGCTTTTGCAATTGGGAAATGAGGTCGGAGCATTCAGCCTTGCGCCGAACCGCGATGATCTGAGGCTCACTCCACCGGATTGCCTAGCTGCACTAGCGAGCAAGGCTTCCCTCTTGGGACTAGCGCATACAGCGTGAGGGTCGCACCTCCCCAACCGCGCTTTGCGTCCCCTTGACATTCCAAAACCCTCCCGCGCCCTCGCAAACATCCGAACAACTCCATCTGTGCCGTTTTGAGCTGCCAGAGCCTATGCGACACCCATAACGAGCTCGTGGTGGTGTATTTTGCCGCCGGACGCTGCGTGGCCAACAGCCGATGCTGCCCTCGGACCTCCCGCGAACCACACCTGCCAGCCTCACCGCGCCCTGCACTGGCTCTGAGACGACGCCGCTGCTAGCAGCTGTCGCCCGCCATGGCTGCGCTTGCGGACATCGTCCCCTCGGTCGAGACAACCGCCGACAAACATGACGACGCTGCGAACAAGCCTGCGCTGACGCCGCCCACCAGCGAAGACCTGGATAAGAGGGAGGAGAGGATGTCGTCGGAGTTGTCGGAGCTCGACAGCGACGATGGCGAGGACATAGAGCCCGACCATTACTGGGACGGCGGGAAGATTCCTGTTTTCAAGCCGGTACGTGGCGAGCCCTCCATAGTGTTGCTGTGAGGTTCCAGGAAGCTTGCGCTGCGAAGAGCTTCGGAGCAGCATGCGAGAAATGAGTCGTAGCACTAACCGTGCCGTTGCAGACCATGGACCAGTTCCGCAACTTTCGCAGATTCGTTGATAAGATCGACAAGTACGGCATGAAGTCTGGCATCGTCAAAGTGATCCCGCCGGCGGAATGGTAAGCGCATCTGTACTGCAACCTTAGAAAGCTGCGACTGACTATCCTTCTAGGCGCGAGTCGCTTCCGGACCTGAGCGAAGCTGTTAAGACGATCAAAGTCAAGAACCCCATCATGCAGGAGTTCGCTGGCCAGCACGGCATTTACACACAGGCGAATATCGAAAAACAGCGGTCGTATAATTTACCGGAGTGGAAGTCGGTGACGATGGAGGCTCACCATCAACCCCCGGCCAAGCGGGGCGAACGTCGGAGAGCTGCCGCTGATGCTCCGACACGCACCCGCTCCACTAGAGCTCAGGCCAACGCTGCCAACACCGACGAGACTCCATCCGCCCCAAAACGCGGAGCAGGTCGACCCCCGACGACGCGCCACTAAAAAGAAGAAAAAGGACGATGATGACGAATCCATTGATGTCCCGCCTACGCCAAAGTCTCCCCCCAGACACGATGAGAAGAAGGATTCGGTGCGGAAGATCAAGAAGGAGGAGCTAGATGACACGCCTCCGAGGCCACGCGGCCGCCAGCCCAGAGGCGACGCAAAGAAGTCGACCGCATCTCGCCGGATGAACAACAGAACCGCGATGGCAGATTACGTCGATGAAGCCGCCTTCGACGACTTTGATTATCATCTTGACAATGTCGATGAATTCACTGCCGAGCGTTGCAAGGAACTCGAGGAGAATTACTGGAGAACCATCAACTACGGCCAACCCATGTATGGGGCAGATATGCCTGGGTCTCTGTTCGATGAACGGACGACAAGCTGGAATGTTGCCAAGCTTCCAAACTTGCTCGACGTACTCGGCACCAAGGTACCTGGTGTCAATACCGCATATTTGTACCTAGGTATGTGGAAGGCTACCTTCGCATGGCATCTCGAAGACGTGGATCTTTACAGTATCAACTACATCCACTTCGGTGCTCCTAAGCAATGGTACAGCATCTCCCAGGAAGACGCTAGAAGATTTGAGACAGCCATGAAGAATATCTGGCCGCGTGATGCGAAGAACTGCTCCCAATTTTTGCGCCACAAGACCTACCTCATTTCTCCTCAACAGCTGGAGAAGCAGTTCAATATCAAGGTGAACCGATTGGTTCATTACGAGGGCGAATTCGTCATTACCTACCCTTACGGCTACCACTCCGGCTACAACATCGGCTACAACTGCCGAATCGGTCAACTTCGCGAATGAGTCTTGGTTGAGCTACGGCAGAATTGCCAAGAAATGTGAATGTGAATCAGACAGCGTCTGGGTCGATGTAAACGAGATCGAGCGCAAATTGAGAGGCGAACCGACACCAGAATATTACGAAGAAACTGATTCTGAGGGTGAGGATGACGGCGCAGATCATTTACCGAGTCCTCCACCCAGTGTAACTGGGAAGTCTAAGAAGTCCCGGAAGCCAGCAGCAGGCAACAAACGCGGGAGAGGGAAACAAGAATCCAAAGATGCGCCTCCGGCCAAGAAGGTCAGGCGTATTAGAATCCGCATCAAGGTGCCCGGTCGAGGAATGCCCTGCATTTTATGTCCAAACGATGTTGAATATGACGAGCTTTTACCGACTGACAACGGTTGAAAGCACATCGCATATGCGCAGACTATACTCCCGAAACATTCATCTCCAAGAAAGGTGTGTGGATACTATCTGCAACGTTGCCAACATTGGCAAGATCGACTAGAGCTCAAGTGCAATTACTGTCGCTCGAAGCGTGGAGCTGTGTTTCCAGTGCTCACAGAAGAAATGCACAAGGGCTTTCCATGCTACCTGCGCTATGGCGGCTGGTGTCCAAGTTGATCTCGGGCCATTGCCGACTTATGATGAGGAGGGCACCGAATATTATTATGATGGCTACGACTTCCGATGTCGCTTTCACAGACGAAGAAGAGGAGCGCAAAAACGGTTACTGTTGACACTCTGGAAAGTGACAAGTTCGTCATGAATTACGCCAAAGCCTTGAAACCAAAGGATGCGTACAGTTTCAGTACGTTGGTGCGAGATGTATCAGATCTACGGAGGCCTGTGGTTGAGAACCGGCCTGGCGAGCAAGCACTCCTGGTGGATGTATTGCCTGATGGGTAAGTGGACAATCTTGCACCATCGTTTTTTGATACTAATCGTACCGTAGTGATCGCGTCGAAGTAGAGTGGAAGTATCTCTTGAAGCTTGATCCAGAGGAATTCGCAACGCCCAAGCCTCTGCCAACGCTAAAGCCGCTACCTGAGCATCTGAAAGAGACCGATGCGTCGCTTGATATCAGCAACCGCACAGATGGTGTTCCGGAAATGGGTGATCCATTCCATGATCCCAATTCGGAACACAAATGGGCCGAGTTCGCTACCGCTCCAGAGGTCACACGCAAAGTCGCCAAGGTCGATTTCAGCAAGGATGATCATTTGTGGTATTATCTGGGGAAGACTTCGACTGAGGCAAGGCCGCAGTATACGCACGACCCGGCAAAAACTCAGCACAACCCCAAGAGCAATTTCTTGGATACAGTCCGACCTCCGGCACCGGCTATTACGCAGTTTCAACCTCGCTCCTACTCGGCCGCATATCCCCTCAAACCTGCGCCAGTTTCTATCCCGCCTCGAACACCTGTGCAGCTACAGACTAGGCCTTACCAGTACAAGCCGAGGGAGTCAATGATGCATACCTTTAGAGCCCCCGCTTACAGTCCGAACACGCGCAAAAACCCCAACTCTCCTGTCGCGCACCAACCAATGTCGCTTACGACCACAGACACCTGCTCCTCAGTATGGACAACCAGTGTATCAAACGAGCTATCACTCCCACAGACCACCGCAGGGCGGCTATATTCCTTATGCGCCGCCGCAAACTTACTCGGCTAGTGCGAAGTCGCCGCGGACAACTGGACCGCCTACACCCACCGGTGTCAGTCCCTACCTCAGACGACTCCAACGGCTCATGCTCTGCCGCCATATCCATACCAACTACCTCCCTTCCCGTACCAACAAAGCCAAGGCCAGTGCCTCGTCCAGCTTACAGCCTCCGGCAGCTCCGCCTGTCTCACAGCCGCAATCATCGTCTCGCGGCGGTGCACCGATCTCGAACTTGCTGAGTGCTCCCAATGGACATCCAAACCTCCAATGTACGCCACCACGTATTCCTCTCCCATTACTACTTCCACCCAGCCCCCCTCGTCGCAGGCTGAGTACCTTGCCTACGTGACGAAATATCCGTACCTAAAGAACGCCTTTTGAGGAGAGCGAAAACTTACTATCTCCGTTAGCCCCACCGGCGGATTTACGCCCGAATGGATGCCTAAGTCAGCTGTTAGTACTGGCGGCGCTCCAACATGATGGCGCCCAGGCGACCTTCTGCTGGTCAGCCTAGTGCAGGTCTAGGTCTCACCTTTGCTGGGGATGCCGCCAAACTTGCCTATACCACGACCGACTCCGCAGTTTCAGTCAGAGTGCATTTCGGCAAGACCTTAACAAGGCGCCTAGGCCACCATCTGGGGCACCGAAATGGGAGCATATGTTCAAGCAGCTTGGAACCTCTGCAGGGCCGCTAGCTCAACAAGCTTGACAACAACGGCCAGTTCCTCCCTGCTCTGGCTCCAGCGCCCATCGCACCACGACCTCCAAGTATGCCACAACCTACGGCTATGAAACCACCACTATCGGTGATCGATCCTGCGCTGCAGAGTCATACTCCGCCATTGCCGCCACCCAACGCGGCACCACGACCGATCCCCAGTCCACTCAGCGATGTGCCAAACAGTCCTAAGCGGCCAGAGTACAGCCCTATCAGCGACGACGGGAAAGAGACGTCGGGACCGTCGGCTCCACCGACCTTGCTTCCGCCATTGCATTCTGGAGAGACGTGGAGGTATACGCAGTGATGGTTCCTTGAACTCTTTTTTTCGCTGGTCGTAACCATGGATTGATTGTACGACTACGCTTGCTGGTGTCGCGCGTAGGGGGGAGGGGGGTATGTAGACTCTTCTTCTTGCACCCGGAGCTTTTTTAGCAGCACACGCGTGTGTGGTTTTTTGTTCTTCAGATTCGGAGTTTTTTTTGGCAGAGATGTGTTATGATATTTGGATTTCTTGCATGGTGCCTGGTTATGGAGATGGGGATGGGCATGTGTATGGTAATGAGGCGCCTTGGCGTTTTTAGAAACACGCTGTTTTGTGGTGTGGCGTGGGTGTGGGTCATGTAGCTGGCTGTAGCTTGGGATATATATACAGGTGTGAGGTTCAATGGACCTTGGGACCTCTGGATGGGTGTGATATCATAGGAATACACAGTCGTTCTGCTCTGCTCGTTTTAAGACTTGGTGATTCTCCTCGTGGAGCGCGGTGGGTATCTGGTGATGTGGATCATCACTGCTTCTTGGTGATGTTGGTTGGAGCTTGGGGTGGTGTGGAGATGGGGGCGGGGGGTGTGGGTCCTGCGTAGGATATGGATGGGGAGTGTGAGCTTCCTCGCGGAAAAGGGGGGGGGAGGGATAGGTAGTTGCTGATTGCTTCTCTGCGTCCGCATGGAACTCATTGTCTTGTTTTTTTTTTGCACTTGCGTCTATTTATGGCGCAGAAAACGGACACAGGTGCTGTCTTAGAGCTCCGTTCTCCGCGTCCGCATCAACTCGTTACGTGTCAATTTTTGAAAGAAGGCGCGGTTTGGAGGGTTCCATAAAGTAGAGAGGATAGGTGTTTCAGAGCCAAGGAGGGGGCAGCACAGCGCAGGCGCACATTTCCATTCGCGCAATAGTTTTTAGTTCCCCGCTGTCCGGACAAAACGGACAGACGTGCGAGTCTTGGGAGCTCCCTTCTCGCCGCCCACATGGAGGTTGGTGAAAGTTTTTTTTCCTGCTGCACGCTTGGGCGCTTTAAATATGGCATAATTCAAAGCGTTCTATGGAGGTCATCATGTGGTTTAGAACAAAGAAAGGAGGCGCACATTTCATAGGCTTGCAGATTCTTTTAGTTCCGTCCGTCCGCCGACGTAACGGGTGGAGGTTCCCACATGGCAAAGAGGGCATGTGTTTTAGAGCAAACAAGGGAGGCGCATATAGGTGCTGGCCTGGTGTTTTTTAGTTCCGCCCGTCCGCGAACATAGGTAACGGGTACAGGAAGTTTGTTTTAGAGGCAGACGGGCGCGGTTGGAAGGGTGGCTGGGTCCGAACATGAAATTCCTGAAGGACCTGTTTTTTGGGGAATTATAGAGGCGTCTGCCTCGACCCCATGGGGCCGTTGCGGTGGTAGTTTTTGATAAACCTGACGTTGTAAGGGAGTGTTACGTGGAGCGGGAAGGGGCGACGCGACGCCCGGATCTCGTGACTGAATTCTGTCGAAATTTTAAAGAAGCTGACTTTTTGAGAGATTATTGCGTGGCGCGGGAAGAGGCGACGCAACGACCCGATCCCATACCAGGTTGTGGTGCCATTTTTTAAGAACCTGATGTTTTCGGGTTGTTTTGCGTGGAGCAAGCGAGAGAGTAATAGAAGGGGTAGTGGGTGGTATTTATATCTCAAGAGGAGATTGCGTCACGCTCCCATCGGGAGATCGAGACCTTTTTTGAGCTTGGTGGGCTGGCCGGCGCGGGAGAGTGGACGGGGATGGGGTTGGGCGTATGTTTCCGGTTCAAACTCGTCGACACATAAAACGCTGATACGAATGATTGGAGAGAATTGGGGGACTGAGTCCAACATCAGATCGCTGGTGTAGTCTTTTGGTACGTGTGTCTGGGACAAGGACAAGACATCGTATGGTCTTCCTTTCTTTTTAGGCAGCGCCACCATACTATAGTAGTAGTAGTAGTAGTAGTATTGATTAACGTCCAGGAACCTAGGTTCTAGCCTCCCATGGGGCATGGGGACGTGCTAAGCTGTATTTACAGAAAGCATTTCGTGCCTGCCGGCTGGCTACCACAGTAGCCTTGTTGTACATAGCCCATCCTCCCTTTAATAGGTCTACCTGCTACTACAGGCACCTAGATACCTATAGTAGCCGGCCCTCATCTGTGAGGGTGTTGTTGTCCTGCCCCTCTCTCCCTCGCCCTTGTAGCTCTGCTCCCGTACTGTCTTCCTCCCCCTACCTCGTACGAAGTAGGACCTCGTACGAGTTAGCAAGCTGCCTTGTACCTTGAGTAAAAACCTCGTAGGGGAAAACCTCAAGCTTGAACAAGTAGTAGTAGTCGCCTGAGCGGTACTTAGTTTGGGTGAAAGGTTTTGACCAAGTCTTGGCAGAGCGAAAACTCTGCATCTTGGCTTTTGGTCTCTTTATCGCAACAGCGCCAGCTTTTTGCGGATAAAGAACGTGATTCTAGTAATCAGCTTGTTCAGGCGAACAATTTCATACTACAGGAACCCCCCACACGGTCGTGTGGGTGGAATCACGATTTTGGTGTTCCTGCAGCGCCACCATACAAAAGAACGATAGGGGCTTTGGTGGTTAGATTCCTAGATGTATAGGAAAGAGCTCGGAGACTGAAATACATTGAATAATAGGTTCGGAACCTTGAATTAGATGGCTCGAACTTGGAGCAGGGCTTGAACATTTCCGTCGCTGTTTTAACCCGCTTCCATGGAGTTGTTCGTCGGATTTTTTAGTGCCTGGCTCCTTTGGTATTTTTGCAGTTGGTATGAAGAGGTGTAGAGGGCGGCTGCGGGTTGGATTTATACTTCGAGCTCAGTGATGAGTTTGGTAGCCAGGGCTCTTCGAAGAGGACATGCAAAGCCTTGACAACGTATTTTCGAGTCCAAGGTCGCCACCATGGATGTGTGCGCTAGTATATCTGGTTAAGTACCACAAAACGCATGGCGAGCCATATTTGGTTTTTAGAAACGTGTATTAGATGGACGCACTTGTTGTCTCTAGGAATAAGATGAGGTTGGGAACTCAGAATACGACATATACGAAGTGTTTTCCGTTTTAGAAGTCCCACAACAGACCATGAGACAAGACTTTGTGCTTTTTAAATCTGTGCCAACATATACATCCAAGTGCAGTGGTTATGGGTTTGGAGGGGAGGATTGACAACCATGTGAGATTCCAGGTTCTCCGGCAAACACATGGCACTCTTCGGTGACGAATTTAGTTCCAGACATATTGTGTCGAGGAGGGCATGTGGTTGCATGGTTGCTGTTTTTACCAACACCAAATCGGCATGCATGCGGTATTCCCAATTAAGATGGAGTAGACGGTGGGCTGCTATCTCTATGGGGTGGGGAACGCACTCCCATAATGGATAACGCCCACTACTTTCGAAATCATTGTTTCCGCGTCGCGTATCAAGATGCTCTGCACACTCCGTGTCTGTTATTTATCCTAGGACAGCACGATAGTTGGTATGCATGGCAGTGAGTTCGGCCACTTCATTTGCAGCGATGGCAAACGATTTGCGAGTCCGTTTCTCCCTTCCAACAGGATTTTTGGAATGTCCTGACCACATCTCGGCATGATTGAGGGAGTCGGATTGTTTTAATAGGGCACGTAACACCTCATACTTCGATGGGAGGCTGCGAGACAGAGACACACATCCATCTGGGGCATTTTCATTTTGGCTCAAGACATATGCCTGTGTTATATACAGTACATTAGTGAGTTGTGCTGCAAGAGAAGATTCCCTGTACCGAGGACTCCGCCGCCGACATGAGCCTGGCGATCCAGTAATTTTGACCGGCAAAGACAGGGCATTCTCACCTATTGTCAAAGCTTTCGACAGAGAGAAGAGACACACATAAAGGTGGTTGGGCATTATTTTGGTAGCCGCAACTCCGAAATTCCCGGTTGCAGTTTCGTAGAAATTCTTTCCATAACTGAATAGGAACACGATGCTATGTTGTTTCCAGCCTTCCACGTCTTCCGCATGACAGAACGGAACACTCATCTTTAATTTCATAGATGTCTGAGCTGAAGAAGAGACCAGACGAAGCATGAGTGCTGCATTTTGCATTTTTCATCGTTCTGGTAAGAGGTTTACCTGTGGTATACACAGTTGAATCAGTCTCCCGAAGTTATTTGTTCGTACCAGGACTCCGACACGGGCATTAATCGTCATCCCCAGAGTTTTGGTATTGCAAGAACAGAGCATGTTTCTCTGCCTGAGCGATTTGTAACAGCGGAGAGAAACCAACCCAGAAACAGGCAATTTTATAGACCTCTTTCACCCCCGCAGCACATGTTTGTCGTACAGTGGTGTTTCCAACCCTCCAGTTCTCCCACATTCCCACATGTGCAGTCTCTGCAAATTCTTTAAGTTTGTGTCCGTCAGGTAGACGAAGCATGAGGAGAACATTTTCGTTCCTGACAGGTTGGATGAGCAGAGCGACTCCTCCCTCTTACGCCATGATCCTCGGACGTATGATTTATGATATCGGATGCCCCGCAGCAAGTTCCTCCCATGTGTCCTAGCATGCCCATTGTTCGACTCTAACAGAGCAGAAAACGTCCCAAATCCCATTTATAGGTCGCGTGGGCTTTTGGTCTTCGAGACACCACTAAAGTGAGCTAGAGCAATTCCACACACCTCCATAGGCCATGAATTCCCTTCTCTAATCACCAGAGACATATCGGTCCTGTCTCGGGTTTTAGTATCACAACGAGGGTCCCACTCGCCCACGAAGAAGAGTATATCCACCCGGCCAGAGCAACCTTTCCATGATTGTGTATTGCATCTCTTTTTAGTCCTCCACAATTCCAGAGTTTGAGGGCATCCATGTCCAAACCACGCATCGCGGTGGGTTCGAACTATTTTCGTCGCCAGAACATTGAAGTCTCCGTATGGCATTTTTAGTCCGCGGGAGGAGACAGCGTACTCATGAAGGAAACAACACATGGTCTGTAGCAGAGGTTTTATCCCTGCGATCCCTTGCAACTGACAATGTGCATGTCGGAGTGCACCGCCTCCCCGGC
This sequence comes from Laburnicola sp. JP_R_19, assembly GCA_031010545.1. Classification (NCBI taxonomy): domain Eukaryota; kingdom Fungi; phylum Ascomycota; class Dothideomycetes; order Pleosporales; family Didymosphaeriaceae; genus Laburnicola; species Laburnicola sp. JP_R_19. Next base: position 1,494,662 of record VOIT01000101.1, on the reverse strand, counting down.
ACTTCCCCATATTTTGGCCAGGTCCACTTGTTTTAACAGCGGCAGGGCAGCGAGAATCCCATTGTCAGTGGGAAGGGTGGTTTGAAACGTCCATTAAAATTGTCCGGGTTTGTTTTAAAACGGATCCATTCTCTATGCTCAGGACCGTCTTAGTCCAGAACAAAGGAACGTTGGCAAGTCAATTTTAGTTCCGCACTAAATACCATCAGTCGGGCAGAAGAGAAGACATGACCAAAGCGGCGGATTTGACAGTGGCAACGCAGCGAGAATCCCATGATGGTGGGTAATATGGTTTGAACCGTCCCATGTGGTTTTCGAGTTGTCGTTTGAACGGCTCCATTCGACATGCCTAGGATTTTCTTAGTCCAGAACATGGGAAGATATCGAGGAATATTTTAGTCCAGCCACCAAATCCCGTCAGTCGTGCAGAACAGAAGCCATCCAAAGAGGTGGTTTTAACAGCGGGAACGCAACAAGGATCCCATAATCCAAGTGTTGCGCAGTTTAAAACGTCCCATTTGATCTTTTCATCTCTTTTTTAAACAGCTCCATACCCCATGGCTAGGATGTTTTCTACTCCCCAGAACATGAGATACATGCTGGCAGTATTTTAGTCCCGCCACCATCATCCACGTAGAAGAGAAGAAAAATCCAAGTCCAAAGAGGCGGTTTGAACAGCACCAAGGCAGCGAGGATCCCATTGTCTAAGTACCCAACCGTTTAAACCCTCTCATAGAGTTGCTTCCAAGATTTTTTTAAACGGCTCCATATCCTATGGCGAGGAATGTTTTTAGTTCCTAGAACATTGGGTTCATGGTGGGATTAAAAGATCCCACCACCAACCCCCCTTATCCGTGTAGAACAGAAGAGAAGGAAGACAAGTCCCAAAGAGCCGGTTTTATACCCGCGAGACCGTCCATCCATCCATCCATCCGCTAGCTAGATGGAGGCAGAACAACCACATCCGCACACGCATATTTTGCTAGACTTGTTCTTTTTCGAGTCGTCGACCTTTCCCACCGCCACTACTCACCCCAATATCCTGATCGCAATACGATTTTTGAACCCCGTCTCCAACAAACACTCCCACCCACGAGCCCTATGCCGTCCCAGACCAGACCAAGCCCCACCGCCGCATAGCATGCCACCAATTGTCTTTTTTTATCGTCGTACCTCAGCTCAGCTCAGCTCAGTTGAGGCACGACAAACACCCACCCAACACGCAGCCAGGCAACCCTCCCCACATTCAGTTTTGGACATTCCCTTTCACCCGCCCAGAAAGAAGCACCATATGTTGCTGAAGTGAATGTTTTCGACTCCGCCCAGCCACATACGGGCAGATGCCAACGGGTTTTTTTTAACTACCCGCTCAAGAGAAGCACCATTTCGAAGTTCTAGCTTGGTTTTAGACTCCGCCACATATTGCAGAGTCCAGGGGTTTTTTTTAGTACCCCGCCCCGAAGAACCAACCTCCCATGGACTTCCGACACATGCTTTTTTAAAAGACTGCCACATACACATCGAACAAGATGTTTTTAGTAGAAACGATCCAACACAGCTTGGAGGTAACTTTGTGTGTGTAGAGAGAAGAAAGAAAGAAGGTGAGAAAGGTAAGAAAGGCGGGGTTATATAGACGCGGAATCAGCCAAGACAGAGGAAGGAGGCATGTATGTTTGTAGTGCTGATCATCATCGTCGTAAACGGGGGTATACGTCTCAACTGCGGCAAAAGGGGGGGGGTCGATGTAGCAGTCTGGTGTTCATGGTTACGCGTTTATAAATCTGGGTAGTGAGGATATATAGATTGGGATGAATGTATGCATGTGTGTGCGGGCTGTCCTAGCAATAGATAGATAGATGGCTAGCTAGTAGTTACGTTGGTTCAACAGAGAGGCAGGGTAAGATTGAGAATGTACACTGAATTTATCAACTTGAATAACTTCAACCACTAGCACCATCGTGGTTCACCAATGTGAAGCCTCTGATGCACGCAAATACACACAAAATCACATGTCAAAAGTCATTAACCTCTTCTACGCCTGCCTCACAAGCACAAGCACACGCCAGCTGCCAACCGAGTATATCACTTATGCCACTTCCATCTCTCCCACACGCTGCTCTTGACCAAAAATCAAGGACATCGCCAGAAGAGATACAAAAAAGGCTAGCTACAATACATAAAGTAGGTCACCAATGCCTCACTCCCAGCATACCCAGGAAAACTTCATCTTTACAAGTACAGGGAATCCGGGATAACAAGTCACCAATTACCTATGTGCAACCACGGCCAGCCTTGATGCCCAGACCTAAGGCAATTTTTTTACGTGTCGAGCATGCGGTCCCAAATAGAGCCATCAAATCGTTGAAAAGCCTCCGGAAGGAAGACGCTTTCCATGTCCATCAATCCTCCCACTTCTCTCCACCTCCTCATATCACCACCACAATACGCCAGCGATTTAGTTCTTGAGGCCGATCTTGTTCAGGAGGCTGCCGCTCCTGCCGCCTATCGTGGTCTTGTTGTCGTCGAACACCTTCAACAAGCTCTTCCAGACCTGACCCGGCTCCTGGCTAGCATCAATCGGCGTCCAGATGCCCGACTTCTGGTAGTATGAAACGACAGGCGCGGTCTGCGCGTGATACGTGCCAAGACGCTTCTTGAGCGTGTCTGCGTTGTCGTCGGATCGCTGGATGAGAGGCTCGCCCGTCACATCGTCCTTCATCTCGGACTTAGGCGGGTTGAAAATCTTGTGATAGGAGCGGCCTGACGCCGGGTGAACAAGACGGCCGGTGATGCGTGCGACGAGGAGGGCATCGTCGATCTGGAGCTCCACGGCGTGTTGGAGCGGCTTGTTGGTGGTCGTGAGCATGTCGTCAAGCTTCTCGGCTTGGGTTACTGTTCGCGGGAAGCCGTCGAGGATGAAGCTGCGCATCCTACGTGTTAGCAAAGTCGCATAGTTGCACGCTAAGCTGGCGAAGTGTTGACGCACCCGTTCTTGCACTCCTGGTTGTTGTCGAGCTCGCTCTTGATCATGTTGACCATGATCTCATCGCTGACGAGACCGCCGGCGTCCATGATCTTCTTGGCTTCCCGGCCGAGCGGCGTCTTCTTTGCGACTTGCGCCCGTAGCATGTCTCCGGTGGCCTGTATATGTTAGCGTCCCCTTTCATTTTTTCAAGAATTCGCTCGCAAGAATTCGGAGCATGGATGCGTACAAGATGGCAGACGCAGAACTTGTCCTTGATCCGCGGGGCCTGCGTTCCCTTTCCTATGGCTCGCTGTCAGCATATCCCTTCTCCAGCAGCGCATTCGCGACAACCGCGAGGCCGACTCACCAGCGCCCGGCGGGCCCATCAAAATCATGCGCACGCCATCTGGCTTCTGGCTCGAGCCGCCCCGGCCGCCTCCCAGCCTGTCCTCGAGCTCGGCGATGCGTGCCTCCAGCGTCGTGACCTTGTGCTTCAGGTCATCGACCGAGGCGTCTTGTATCGGGGCCATTGTGGCGGCAGATATGGAAGGAGGAAGAGAGACGGGGTGAAATAGGTGGCAGGTGAGGGCGATGGAGGCGTGGTGGAGGAGCAATTGCGTCGGACAAAAGTGCAGTCGAGCTGGATTGTTGGCACCTTCCGCTCGGGAGAAAGGCAGCGTGGTCCTAGCGCGTTTCCTCGGTTCATCATGTCCGGCCCGCCATCAACTCACAGCCGCCCGTCACGCTGACCGATGCGTCTGATGCGTCCGATGCGTCCGATGCGTGCCGATGCGCTCTCTCGGTGAATCTGACCAGCCAGTCTCACCAGAAACTCCATAACTTTTTTTCTTAGTTAGCTCTGGTATACTGGCAGCAAAATCTCCATTTCCCCGTGCCTCCGTTGCCGGGGGCAGCTCCGCCGAGCGCTCTCGAAAACCGGAGAACCGAGCTCCCAGCTTGCGGGTGTCATGCCCAGGTGTCATGGGTATCACATGGCGTAATGCTGTATTTACACATGTCATAGTTCGTGCGACAAATCTACTTTTACTCTGTTTGCATCTGTCTGGGCCTGACCATGGTACGGGGACTGTACCATGTAGGCGTGACTGCATCTGATGGCATGATTTCCTAATTTAACCCATGTTTGCACAAGCAAAACCAATCTGTTTGGCTACATACGAGTCCCAGGCAAGCAGTTTCCAAACAAGTCGGCAAAAGCCATGCTGCCATGTCCACAAAAATGTCCAAACCCCTATACCAACGCCATCGCTATGCATTGAAATGACAACCAGAGCCGTGCACATTCCGTTAAACCGTGCTCCGCTTCTACCGCATCTTATACCACACACCAGCCCTGTTGATCATGCTCATACCACTCAGTAAGCACGCAGCTTCTTCTCAGAAGCAGGCGTGCTCACCTCGGGCTTACGCTTCCCGAGCACCGGTTCTGGGGTGCTCGGAGTCGCGATTCCAGCACCTTTGCTGTATTCCTCCCAGCAAGTTGCATGGTATATCTTGCCACCAATCTTGATGGCGTCCATCCACACAAAGTCATTCGCTTCCTTCGACCAAGTGGGCTCAAAGTTTTCTTGACAGATCGGGCAGGGAGCGTGCGCAATTGCAGCGTCTTGAGGAGTAAGGACGTATCTATCCTTCGCTTGCTTTTTAGCCTTACCACCCGTACCCGCAGCGCCGTTCGTGGGCTGATCGGGCAAAGTCTCGTCGTCCTCCTGATATTCAATCCATTCCTTCGAAACCATTAGCAAGGCGTGCTGGTCACAGGTGAATCTGCTTACCTTTTCACTGAAATACCAGCTCCGATGGATACCACGTTTGGCAGCGTCGGGATCCTTCGTCTTGAAGTGCCAATCCATGTGCCGGGCCTTCTTCTCTTTGCCTTGAGGCGTGGCATCAAATCGTCGTCCGCACGTGGTGCAAATGTTGGGCTTTGCTTCGTACAGACGAGAAATCAAGTGAAACCGCGGTCTGTCAGTGTGGTCAATACAATTCAGGCATCATCGAGGAGCAATGGACCTACTGCTTCATAGACGCAGTCGTCAACTCGATATCGTTGAGCACGTTAGTAGGTGCAGATGACTGTCGTGTCATAGGTTCGGAGCCTAAAGGTGTGGGATTTGCTGGTGTACCGTTGCTGGACATGCCACTCAACGCATTTATCAGCCATGCTGCGCTACCCGGCGTTGGTGCAGCAGCAGCAGGCTGCGACAATAGCTGAGGAAGCCCAAGAGGTTGTACCGGAGGAGCCGGGGGAGCTGGAGGAACCGCACCAGGCTTGTTCAAGTTCGCCAAGAGCTGTGCAAGATTGGCTGACGCTGTTGCGGTCGGGGTTGCGGCGGGCGCGGGAGCAGGAATGGCGGGAGCAGGAATGGCGGGAGCAGGAATAGCGGGAGCAGGGACTGGTGTCGACATCATCGGTGGTCCGGAGAAGGGGGGCGGATAGAAAGGTGGAGCAACCGGGTTTGAATATGATTGTTGTGGGGTCGGTACACTTCGAAGAAGATCTGCTAGATTAGGTGTTGAAGGAGCCGGAGCCGGAGACGGGTTTGCAGCGGCCGGAGCCATTGATTGCATGTTTGCCAGAAGCTGCGCCAGATTGAGCGGGGGAGCGCTGGCTGGGGGTTGAAAAGCCGGAGTAGCTGGTAGCTGTGGTGTATGTACAACCGGAGCTACTGATGCAGGGGGTATGAAAGTAGGTAACGGCGCTGGCGCAGGTGCAGGAGCGGGTGCCAGGGCCCGGATTTGATTACGAACGGCCTCAAGTTGCTGTGGCGGCAATGTTTGCGTATCCAACACCTTTTTCAAACCAAGAAGAGCCTGTAGCTTTTGCTGCAGGCTAGCATCGGCAGGATTGTACGCAAACGCTTGCTGAGTGCTGCAGATGAGTTTGCCAACCTCAGCTTTCAGCTCCTCCAAGTCGATGGAACCCATAGGTTGAGCGTACGGTTGCGGCGGACCATATTGATCAGAGGTAGGCGTAGGTTGCGGATACTGTCCATATGGCGGGCCGGGGTACTAAATTACTGGTCAGACTATTCGCCACACATATTTGGCATGAGAGGCAAACCTGGCGAGCTCGAGGATCATTCGGGGCACCATAATGAATGCCATTTTGCGGTGGGGTCGGAGTGTTCCTCCAGCGAACGTTTGCTGCAGGTCTCGCAGGTAAGGCATGCACGGGTCGCTGCGTAGGCGGCTGAGCTTGAACAGAACGAATTTTGTTCAGTGCATTCTCTATGTCGCCAGTCACTTCGGGAGGGAAAACAGGGCGCGTGTCCATGGACTCAACAACGGGCTGCTTCCAAGTTCTTAGTAAACCTTCCATAGCTTTTCGAGTAGGTTGATCCATGACCAGATATGCATCCATGAAAGTCCTGTATAGATTACGACCGAGATAGACAGTGTATGGAGTGCCGATGTTTTTGACGATTGAATCGAGTACATAGAGGGATGGGAGTCTCCACTCCGGACGAGCCTACAACAGTCAGTCACCGACACATGAACCAAGGGCGATGTCTACTATAACGCAAGACATACAACACAAGTGCGTAGTCACTTACTGTTCGGATGTGATGCTCCAAAACCGACGATATAGCCTGTGCATATTCTGTGTTCTCCTTCGCGACGACAGTTAGGTTGCTAATCTCTGGTCTACTGTTGATCTTCAAGTCCTGCAGGGCGTCTCTGAAGTCGGCAGCGACCTCTTCAGCTGGTGAAGACATGATGGGCAGAATCGCGCAAAGAAAAGGAGAGAGAAGGGGATGCTGTAGTTAGAGGAGATGCTATGTGAGTGGAAAGTGGCAAGGAGCTGCTTGCTCAGTCGTCGGCGGTCCCGGACAGTTGTTTCGACAAGAATAAGAGGGACAAAGTGCTTCCTCGCTCTCGAACACACTAAGACAAGAGGATCTTTTCGCCTTGATGCTAGCTATAATGTCTCGCCAGGCAAAGGTACCTAGAACAGCGACGTCTCTCGCACTCCACCAGCCACTGCCGGAGCAACAATCCCGCGAGTATGCCTTCCTCCTCCAGCCAACCGGTGCGACACAGCGCTCGACCACAGAAAGCCGCAAAAAAGCAGTCGGAGACTGCGTGGGTAAGTGCTGCTGCGAAGCAGGCAAAGCGGTTGATAGAGCAGCCGACGGCGAGCTGCTGGCGCGTGAGAGTGGTAATTAGTGTATACCAATTCGAATGTAGAGTGTCGGGAGAGTCGTAAAGAAAGTGCGTGGTGCGCACGAGAGTGAGAGAAGAGTGATGGTGTTGAGCGAGGCCGAGCAGGCGGCCGTCGTCACTCAAAGGAAGGAGCAGCCGCTAGCTTAGGCCCGGCAGATCGTTATTCCGTGCCGCCGCCGCGCGCTCGATTCTCCCAGCTTTCTTTCAGTGGCCGCCAACCTCACCCTCGCCCCCCATCTGCCTCAGCGCGTCTACTGTTGCCTCGCTCCCTGCCACCACTCGCTTGCGGAATACATCAACCTGACGCTTCCGTAATCGGCCAAACCACGCAGCAACATGGAGGACGTCAAGTTCGTCCGTTCGCATTCCAACTCCCCGCTGCCGGAGGCTGGCAACGACCCAAGTGACCCTCTGCGCCCCGAAATCGACGAGGATAACGGCGTCAACTCCCCGCTCGGCGTGCCGGATCAAGACATGGAGGTCACAGAGAAGATCGACGGGGTGTCTGACCCGGACGACATCCAGGAAGCTGGGCTTTCAGACAACGAATCCGTGCTGAGCGAGCTTGACGATCAGCAATTCGAAGACTTCGATGTCAACAACATCGCCATTGAGGAGCGCCCTGCGCAGGTGATTGATGGCGAGAACGTCAACTTAATCGGGGTGCACAAGAGGAAACGACTAGAAGGCGAAGGTGATCAGCCCAAGAAGAAGAAGAAGCGAGCAGACAAGCCCCGGCGGAAGAAGAACCGCGATGATGAGGTCAGCGGGGGAGACGGAATCGCTGCCTCTCGAAAGGGTAGGACGAGGAAGGAGGGTCGGACCAGGGGAGCGAGCCCAGACGAGAACGAGGAGAACTTGACCCCAGAGGAGCGTACGTAGCGGGACTTACTAGTTTGAGCAGCCCATGCTAATCACGAGAGCAGGCAAGAAACGCGAAATCGAGCGACAAATCGATTCTATGCTCAAGCCTACAACCACCCGTAGACGCAAGAAGGATGGCATCGATCTGGAAGGCATGGCCGACGCCGAAATCGAAGACATGCGCCGCCGCATGACCTCAGCAGCTGAAGCGGACAACGACGGTCGAGAGCGTGGCGAGCCAGCTAGACACAAGCTCAAACTTCTACCAGAAGTCGTTGCCCTGTTGAAGAAGAACAACATCAAAGAGTCCATCATCGATCCGGAGATCAACCTTCTAGAAGCTGTGCGCTTCTTCCTTGAGCCGCTCAGCGACGGCAGTCTTCCTGCGTACGACATCCAAAAAGAGCTTTTCGCTGCGCTAGCCACCCTTCCTATGACCAAAGACAGTCTTGTTGCGTCTGGCATCGGCAAAGTCATCATGTTCTATTGCAAGAGCAAGCGCCCTGAGTTGAGCATTCGGCGGCAAGCAGAGCGTCTTTATACCGACTGGACGCGCCCCATTCTGAAGCGTTCCGACGACTATCGCAAGAAGGAATTCGTCCAGGCCGATTATGATCCAGCGTATGTCCCCATCTTGCCTGTCCCACTACATCCTACTAACACCTTTTCAGAAATGTTCCCGCACGTCCTGCCAATACGCACAGCAGTCAGGCGGTGGCAGCAGCAGCTTCCCGCGCGAAACAACTCGAGGCTCCGTCAAACTTCCCGCGCGCTCGTATGGAAGTGGGCCGTACCACGTACAACATTGTTCCGAAGAGTAATGTTGTCTTCAACGAGAACAACAAGAGCCGTTCGGGTGGCGATAGTGACATTCTGAAGAGAATGAGGAGAGGAGGTGGGGGTAGTAGGCGTTAGGTTGCGATGCTGCATATTTCACCAGCTCAGCAAGCATCCCGTCGTGGACATTTGGTGTTATAACGGCTGTACTTGGACGGTTGGCAGAATGGCTACTTGCATTCCTGGAGTTGAATATCATCACGCTTTAGCTAACCATGTACAATACATAATCAATATTCGTGTTTTCGCCGTTATCCTCAAAGCGACCGTGCCCTTGTTCCCATATAGGATGATTCATAAGCACACCTGTACAGAACGCTCCCTCCCCCATGATTTTACTTACCATCTGCCATCTCGTATCTCTCTGCCCGCTGACGTCGCTACTGCAAGGAACCACTTTCGCCCTTTCACAACAGGCTGGACCCCTTGCACCCACGTGTGACGCCTTCGGACCGTTGGCTCTTGATCAGCTTCCTTCTCGTGTTCCTGTCATCGTATTCTGTACAGCGCACGAAGGAAGTCCGCAGGGCGCGGGGCGAGGGAAGGCGAGTAGGTTGTTGAGCGAGCGAGCAAGGCCAAGCGAAGGCGCGTGAACCCCGATGTACGTGCGCTACATGACGAACAATTGGCGGAGCGGACCGCGAGAGCGTTGTTGTGTGGGATTGGACTGGGCAACGGTTGGATGGGCGGCGTCACGACATGTCAGGAGATGTTGTGCATAGCTGAACGGAGCGAGCGAGTGCATTGCATGTATCATGATGTATGTATGCGCTGATGCTGATTCTGGTCCTGGTTCTGGTTCTGATTCTGATTCGGTGGAATGATATCTATGGTTAGCTATAGGGTGTGGTGTCTAGCCTACCTACTCACTCACTCACTCAACTGCCGACCCGCGCAGGTAGCGAGAAGGTAGGCAGCAAGCTGAATGATGTTGCGGGTGGCAGCTGGACTGGATGGGTAGCTGTGTACGCCCACAAATTCATAGACACTTAGTCTGGTTGGCTAGGTGTGCGGGGGGGATACGAGAAGGCGTGCGCTGAGGCGTGTGGGCGGGTAGGGTAGACTAGGCATGGATGTACGTGTGTATCATGTGTGAGGGCGTTTTCTTTGGGGGCGCACGCGCCGGGCGGACGTTGGATACGAGATGAGCGGGTGGGGACGGCGTTTTGTGGCTTCGTTTAGTTGGGAGGTGGGTAGGCGGGTGGATGATGCTGTGTTGGTTGTTTGGTTGTGCCTGTAGATGGATGGAGGGAGAGTGGGCGCAGATGCGGCGTGGCTTGCGTTGTGTGTGGTGGCTTAATTCGTCTTTATGTAGAAGCTTGTGGGTTGGAGCGAGGAGATTGGATGGCGTGGTGGGTGTACTGTCAGTGTAGGTAGAAGGTAGAGCTGTCTAGGATGCCTAAATATTGTATACTGTGCTCGCAGATTTCTTGACCAAGACATCTACTACCATGATCATTGATGCGCACACAATCAATCTCCTGTAATAACAAACTTGAATCTACATCCTTTCCTTTCTTTCTTCCTTCCCTTTCTACCCAGCGCAACATCCCACCAACCCACCAGCCCACTACCTTAACCCCATTCCCGTGTACTTCCTTCCCTCATAGTATATGCCACCTGCCCCCTCCTTCCTTCCTTCCTCCCTATCCAGAGAAACGACTCCAAAGTAAAAGTAGAAGAAAAAAACTAGCCACCTGGTCCAACAGTACATACCTAAGGTGCACCCCAATCCTGAGTCCCAACCCAGCCTCAGCCTCGCAGTCCGTCCACTACTTACTACGGCGTACGCACGCACATGAATACAATACCTACCAGGCCTACCTACCGTCCGCCGTACATACATGATACAGCAACGAGTGGGGTTCGTCCCTTCGTCGACTCCACATGCAAGACGCGAGCCAGTCACCACTCCAGCAGTCCAGTGCTTGCCCTTGCCTGCCGTGCATACATACACCGCAAGGGTAAGCGAGAGAGGGGGCAATAGGCCGCCCCTTTAAGCCTTTGATATATCATCACATATCATGAGATATCAATAATCATACATATCAGACTGACATGAGATAGGCAATAGGTTACCAGCTGCACACAACGCACGCATGCCTGTACGCAAGCCAAAGCCAAAGCCAAAGCCAAAGGCCAAAGACAGGAGATACATCACACGGCTGGGATGAGAAAGGGATCCTGGCAGTAGCCAGTGGGTGCGATAGATAGTACTGGTACTTAGAGTTCTTACATTGCAAGTGGGTAGGTGTCACACTGTCAGCTGTTTGTCTGAGCGGTGCTATTGCTATATTTGGCACGACCTTGAATGTACAGTAGACAAACGCCTTTTAGTATTTACAGTACAGGTGGTAATAGTATGCGATAACGTCGATTTCGCTTGCCATGCAGCACATTTTATCGCACACGAGTGCCTATACTGCAGCCATGCTTGTGTCCTTTTCCCACTGAGCACTAGGTAGCTCTTTTTGTACAGCGCACACAGAGGGAAAAACCATTCCGCCTGTTTCATCATGGTCATTCATTTCGATCATACCACGCCAATGCACCTCTGCCCCACTTCAAAGTCACGTCGAGGCGCTGAACCAGGCACCCAGGGCAGGTGGTAGAGGAGTGGTAGGGGCGGGCCTAACCCTAGCCACTGCGTCGGGCGCCGGCGCTGGCTGGCGTGCGGGCGGCCTCAAGGCTCCAGATACGAGGTTCCATACCGAAAAGAAAAACCGCAAAAGCTCCGTAACCGCCCACCTTCTCATGCTTGGCATATGCATGCACTCTGCACGCCCGACGCCGCCTCTTTCAACGGCCGTTCTTCGTTCCTTCCTCGTAACCCGGCCTTCGTGTAAGTAGTCGTCTCAGATATGCTAGAAAAACCCGTGCAAGCGCCGGACTCATATACAAGATCGTCGTCGGAATTTTCGAAGCGAAGGAGAACATCTCGATATGGCTGGCGCTGATCCAAGTCTTTGCTTTGGACAATGAACTACCCTGAGGATACGTAATGCACTTCAAGCCGCGTCGAGCTCGGGGATCCTCAGGCTCGGAGCCCTTGCAATGATGGCCGCCCTGTTCTTCATGCTCATCAATCGATCGTAATGCGGTCGAATGTTGTAATCTCTGAACTGCTCCTCCGAGGTTCCCACTTTGACAGTCCGCAGCATGCATTTGCCGTCCTTGACCCAGAAGATCTGCAGCACACTTTCCAGCGGCATGGCGAGCGCAATCGCTCCTGGTTTGAACACTCCCTGGCTGATCTTTGCTGACGATTTCTTGAGTTTGCGCGCAGAGAGCGTGCCCTTCTCGGTGTATTCGAATTGGATAATCTCAGTCATTGCATTGACCACTGTCAACGTGAGACCAGCAGGGGATTGAGCTGCGTGTACGATCTTGGTACTGTAGGTTTCGTTCTGAAGGTTTTCGGGGTCCGTAAATGGGATGAGAAGGGGGTACTCTTTGGCTAGGAAAGCCGTCACGAGCGCGGACTGACGCATCGAATCGTAGAAAACGCTCGTTAAATCTCCGTCGTTCAAGGTCCATGGAGGCATCCTGAATGAACGCGAATGCTCAGGAAGTGTCGTAACCGGTTCCGTCGTGCAGTCCCAGACATCGACGTAGATGCAATGATCACCAAGCTGCGTAGCCACGACAAGTCGCTTGCTGTCGGTAGAAAAATGAATCTTCCGCGATATGATAACAGTCTGCCTCTGCTGCTCTTCTGCTCGTTCTTTCGAACTGAGGTCCTTCCCTTGTCCCCCAAACCATCCTGATCCTGATTCCGATTTGTGGTTCTCATTCAAAGTTGTGACACTAACGTCGCTCGTTGTTCGTCCAATGGAAGTGATTCTTTTGTGGAGGACTCCGCCTCTCGTCTCGTAGACGTGCATTTCATGGTGGAAGGCGAGCTGTTTGATACCATCCTCCAAGCTGTAGATTAGAATCCGGTCATTCAGTGATACCGCAGCATATTTATCATTCCGAGAGACAGCAAGACAGATGTCGCCCACCTTCGTCGAAAGGTCAAGATCAACCTCGGCTTCGGACTTAACGTTAATACCGTTGAAAATGACAAGCCTTCTCATAGATAAGCCGCCAGCCACCACAATGGCGCATTTATGGTTACCAGCGGCGGCAGTTTCAATACCGACGACTTCGTACTTGCATCCCTGGGTGGCCGATGTATCGTTGCTTGGTACATCGAAACGAACCAGGTGATCAGCTCCCTTTTCCCATAAGAGCAAGGAGTGACCCCCAGACGAAAAGACAAAAGATGGTTCTTTCGGTAGTGGGGTAGTCTCTTTCTCTTTCGCCGTGGTGTGCCTTCGGCGCAAGGACTTGGCTAGTCGGCCTGTTCGACTTGTAGACTTCATCTTTCCCAAGCTCAAAGTACTTTTCAAAGAATCCATGGATGGCGTGAACGTATTCCTCCCACCGGGAAGTTCGGACGGAGCCGTGGACGTTCCCGCGATGTTTTCGTCGATGCTTGGTGTGTGTACCGGAATGGGAAGATCGATGGACATTCGCGAACTAATAGGTAGAGGGATTGGGATGTTGAGGCTCTCGTCCAGCGGGCTCATAGGACACTCATAACCAGATCCGGAGGACTGCGAACGAGGTGCCAGTGGATTGTAAGTGATCGGGCTGACAGGCAATTCGGTATATCGTGGAGGCCGCGAAGCTATTTGAATCTGAAGATCGGGATGACTCCGTCGCGAGACGTGGGGTGATTGACTGACACTCGTTGCAGAATTGGAGGTCATGCTAGCTACTATGCTACCATTGTCTGAAGCGGGCCGAGATGCTACAGAAGCGGAAGCGTCATCGTACGATCCAGAGTCACCTATACTGTACTGACTAAGACTAAAATCGTCGAAGTGCGATTTATCCAGAGCAGTAGTGAGGAGTTGGAAGGGTTCAATAAGACGGGCGTACTTGATCTTCTCCTTCCCAGTGCAGCTGGGACATGACAGACCTGCTCGGGATTAGCCAAATTTTGTGCGATTGGGTGGTTTCGGTTTACCTTCTTTCCAGTTGACTATAGGGGAGTTCTCCTGAACAGCCTGTGGCACGTTAGCTTCATACCTAGAGCGTAGTGTGCGAAGTCGTAGTAAGGAAAAACAGAAGCAGCTTACCTGATAGGCCCACTTATCGCACCATCGTAGCTTATATTCTAGTAACTGTTTCGGGACGACGTGCAACTTGGGACAGTCCACAATATAAACAGGCAAAGCGAGTGTATCTGGGTCTTTCGACAGCGTCTCTGCATTTGGCAAAGCCATCTTCGTGACCCAGTCCTTAACCATCTCTTGCATGTCATTCGAAGTCAAGCCTAACCTCCTCATACTGAACTGTTCACACCCGGACTTTCGATTCGATAACCAATCAGCAAAGCTCGGCAGAGCAGCTTCAAAATAGGGGCTCAATTCGGATACATGCTTGCCGTAGTTTTGGACACGGTTGGGTGTAGGGCGTGTGGCGGGTCGTTGTTGTTGCTGCATGCACAGTCAGTTCGGAGATGCTCTGGGTTCTTAGTAAAATTACCGCATTTGTTGATAATCACAAGTGTTCCAAATGGACGTTCTAGGGGCAACAAAGGCCAAGACAAGGATGAGAAACAACATTATGGACTCACCAAAAGCGAGTCTTGCCGTGACAAGAAACTATCCAGATCATCATCCCAGTGAAGCAGAGTAATAGCCAACGAACCCAACAAGGCGGGCGTAGGTGTCATCGGTCCGGTCAGGTGAAATATAGAAATGACGAGACTAGTTCTTGCATGCCATAGCTGTTCCAGGATCTCGTCTGTGTCGACCCCAAAATGATTCGAGTCGAGCACTCCGGTCTGTCGACAGAGGTCGACATACCGCTGGGTGACGGCACATTCGACCGCCCAAAGACAGTCATGCAACACCCAGTACGCATGTATCCAATCCTCCTCCATGGTGCCGTGAATTAGTGGCGGGATAAAGGTCTCAGGTTTGATATCCAATGGGTACTACTAGTGTCAGTTTAGGACACGGGCGCTAAAGAAACGAACCTACAAGGCCTTCCGCGTACGTGGGCAATTTTGCGTTTCCCCATTCCCGCTGATACGGATTCTCGCCAGATGTTTCGTTGAGCGCGTTCACTATTTCAGCGAATAACTCAGATACAATGAAGCGCTCCACGCCGAGCAGTCGATCATCTCTCCAAGCGGAATTGATAGCATTTTGCAGTCGTCGCTTGTCGTTGGTCGCAAGGTTGTCTTTCCGCAGAAGCAACAGACGGAGTCCAGAAAGAATGGTCTGCGCGAGAATGTGCCTCGGTCGGGTGAACTCCCGCGTCATAAGCGTCGTCTGAGAGGAAAACAATCTTGTCTTGACATTGATGAGGTAGAGCAGGGTAGAGAAGAGAAGCTCGGGCGGTAGTAGGCACGAATGGACGTAGGGTGGGCACTCTGCAGCGCTGGTCGCAATCCCGCTCAGATAGCAGCGCTGCGAGTCGAAAATGGTTTTTATCCAAATGATGGTGCGGATGGATTCGTCGATGCTCTGGGACTCATTTTCTTGCAAGGAAGCGTCGATGGAGTGCTGGCCGACGATTTCGCGGAGGATGTTTGCGACATCGTGCCTGCCTTGGAGGTGCTGCCATACTTGGGCAAGATTGCTATGGTGGAGGGACATTGACGCGGCACGAGCAGCGGATCAGCGCTTCGCAGCGCGGAATACGAAACCTAGGGAGCGGCGGCGTGGCTTTCGCAGAGGGTAAGTGGGTTTGGGGCAGGCCGCATGGCGGTAGACAGGACGGCCTACTCGTGCGGTCGAGATGGGGCTCTGGTGCCCACGAGAGCGCGCAACAAACAGCTAGGCCGAGCGGACGGAGAGTGCGGTCTTGGCTACCACATCCCGAGCGAGCGAGGAGGGTATGGCCATGGCAAGGCGATGGAGCTGGGGCGGCCGCGGTTGCCTCATGGATCAGCGCCCGACTGGGGTCGTGTAATAAACGGCTGCATGCGCCATGGCGAGACAGTTCACCTGGTCAGACGGCCAGCCGTGCAGCACAGGCATGGGAACCGATTCGAGTCCACTCCGTCCCGAGCCGGGCTGCAACGATAGCCCGGGCCCCCGGTTGGGTATGACGTGTATAAAATAGATAAAACAGATAGGCCGGCCTTGGACGACGCCCGATCGCCCTGTCTGGCTGACCGGTTCGCCGTCACGTGCCCCTGGCCCCACCTGGGCTCCCCCAGCGCGCTCAGCTAGGAAACTGTCCATGCAAGCTACACGCCGTACCGAATCGCATGTTTTCCAGAGACACAGAAATGGTGTATTCAGACGGCTTCATCAATGTGACTAGCCGCAACGAGAGGCGGACGCCTGCCACCTCGAGCCTGCCAACTTGTCCTTGGCTATCATGCGCTATCTAGGTGTACATCATTCATATGCACCGACGGCGGACACAACAGCGCTAGCACGAGGCGAGCCCGGCTGCCTGCCATCATTACACCGATTGATTCCATCCCGGGAAGGCCTGGCACATCATCAAAAGGACCTCGGCGTGCGCGACCCTGGGCCTCCTGCTCATTTGAGCCAGCCCCAGATGAATGCGACAAGCGTCTTGAGGTTGTCTTCCTGCCAGACCGGCATCTTCGGGTTCGGGAACTCCAAGTGGCCTCTTCTCCGCCCCGGTACCACGACCTTGGGCGGCGGCCGGTGGATCTGCATCGACGCGTTGCGCCTCCACTTGAGCGGATTCCAGCCGTCAGACCGGACATGGTATGCCATGACAATTGCCACGAACACGGGAATCTGTGTGCGAAATTAGTGCCAAAGTTGTGCATCCATGGACGCCTAACAATACGTACCCCGATGTAGGAAGCGACGAAGTCGGGCATCGAGAAAGGACTAACAAACGCTCTCCAGTTGTTGAACAGAATAAGCAACGTGCAAAAGCACAGTCCGTAGTACGCGCGGAATAGTTGGCCATGCGTCCGGTAGGGATACTGTTTGTCGTCTCGGCTGAACGCGCTGCGATTTTCGAGCGTGTGGTCATTTGCGGCAGCCTTTATTCGGTGGAAAAAATGTATGTAGGCAAGGCAAAGCATGGTATAGCAGATGAGCTCCGATACAACAGCGTTGTTCGTCATTCGACCTAGGATAATCGAAGGGAACGGCTTGATGGCAAGGAAGGCCATCAGCCCAAAGCACCAAGATACGACCACGGTGCCCAGCGGGACACCTGCGTCAGTTACCCTCTCCATTCGCCTTCTGTGCGTCTGAAACCATAGCGGCCAGGCCTCTGGGATGCTTGCAAGCGCGTGCAGTAATCGACTGGACGTGTAGAGCGCATTGATGCCTGACGTCGTAGCGGAGAAGATGAAGAAGCCGTTGAATATGGATGGAAAGTAGCGAAGATGGTTCCGGACAGCAGCGAGAACGAAAACACTATTATGGCCAGCGCGAACAGCATTGATTTGGATGTTGATAAGATTCGGGTCATCGTATGGTACATTAAGGCCACCCACCTACAAGGTCAGTATACGGCAAGCATGTCTCGAATGCAGTACGCATGGTAGGGCGACTTACAAAAGTACCCAGAATATACAGAATTGATATGCGCATGGAGAGCTTCTTGGTCGCAAGCTTGATCGTCTCATATTTTTCCAGATCTTTATTCTCCGGTGCCGTGACCGCAATGGCTTCAAATCCGACAAAGGAGAACACGCAAGTAGTGACAGCTGTCCATAAAGAGAGGAAGTGTCCTACATCGCCCCTGAGGACGGCACTATCATTCGTTAGATCGGCCGTTGGGTGTACCACTAGGCCTTCTGAAGCGAAACCCCAAGGTATATTCCAAGTCCAGAAATGGTTGGAGTGATATACTGGCTGCATTGCAGACAGGACGATATTGAAGCAAATCAAGAAGGATATGAAGATCATCTTGATACAACCGAAAATGTACTCGAGTTGGCCGTATTGTCGAACAGGGAGTAGGTTGATAAGCAGAATGAGAATCAAGAACAGAAACACCCATACCGCGGGACTGTAGTTTTCTGTGTTCCATCCTAATTCTGCATCCGGGTAGCCAACGGATCGCAAGTACTCGGGGTCGAATCGAAATCTCCAAAGCTGGGCAATCGCCTGAACCTCAGCAGCCAATATGACAACCCACGCAGCCCAGGTGATCCATCCGGTCGCGTACCCCACCGCTTCGTCGATAAATCTTCCGGGAAATTCGAAGAGAGGACCGGGAACTGGATAGAGAGCTGTCATTTCCCCTAGGCAGGCGATCACACTCCACATCATCGAGCACGCCAGAGTAACCGCGACAACGGCCATGCCCGGTCCCGCTAAATAAATGACCTTGCCACTGTTGAGGAACAAGCCGAAGCCGATGCAGGCACTGAAGGATATCATGTTCACATGACGCTCCTTCAGGTGCTTGCTGCAGAATCCGGTCAGTCAGGCACCAGAGGCCATGGCATGAGACACGTACCTCAGCACTGTGCGCCTCGACGACATGGTGGACGAGGTCGAACTCAGACGGGACCACATAGGAATTCGGTTGCGGTTGCGATGATTCGCGCGGTGAAGCGCATCGGATACTTCACGAGAGTCGGAGGAAACAGCAGAAGAGCGTTGCGAACAGGCGAGGCTATCGCATAATAGGGAGGGAGAGCGTTGTCGGCGAATACACACGGTTGCTGATTAGTCCAGCAGCAAATGGTGTCCTGGACGCAGTACCGCGCATAGGGAGTTGCAGATGCTCATCACCGGCAGGTCGTATACAGGACAATGCAAGGTTGTCTGTGACCCTGGCCGTGGGCGCTCGTTGGCCAGACATTTTTAACTGCGGGTGGTGCAGGGAGATGAGGTTCTAGGCGCCCGAGCGACATGGCGGTGCCCCTTGTGCGTGCCGAGATGGCGGGATGCAGTTCACGCCTGGGCAAGCAGGCAAGGACACGAAACACGGCCGTCGTGCCTTCCCTGTTCGGACACGCTGACTAGGGTTCCTTCCTGAATACGGTCCGTGCGCCGCTATTGGTGGTGTTGGGGCCAATGCGGGCTGACTCTCTGCCGTGCCGACAGGGCGTTTTGTATTCCTTGCCACCTCTTTTCGAAACCCCCTTAATGATGACGCTTCGAGCTGTGGTGGCATTCAAGCATTTCAGCGACGACAACAAGCATGGCACAGTAATATCGTTGGCGCTTACTTGAGCCAGGGAACGCTGTCCATGCTCCCTGGATGTCGATCATAAGATGCGCTGCTACCTATATCTAGGTACCCCGTGCACACGGCTCCGCCTCCACAATTGCGATGAACTCCCAAGCTCGCGGGTCAGCAGTCACCATCACACAAGCTATCTATGCGTGTCCAGCCTCCCAATTTCAAAAGTTTAAAACCATTCATGCGACTGTCTAGAGCTCATTCCACTTGCTCAAACCAATGCGCGCAAACTTTCGACGGGGTTGTTGTTGTAACTTTATTTGAACATGCCTCATTCATCGCCGAAGAGCTTCAGTATGCGAAAGCGAATCAATAAACACGCATATTGACTGTTCACCTAACGATAAAGCGCATTCGGTCCACCCAGCAGCGCAATCCTTTAGCGATATGAGTCCCACCTGCAAAACCCTTGTTCTTCATAGCCCACCATCTCTAAACAAAGTTATGCTTCACCCTCTGGACACCAAACTTCGCATCCACCCTACCCTATCCCAACACAGTGTTATTAGCCAACCTCTTCTCTCCCCAACCCCTCCGCTTCTCGCAAGGGGAAAACGTACCTCGACCATCGCAGCCAGCTTCGCCAATGCATCCTTCGTAGTGCCCACGACCGGCTCCCCATACATCAACACTTTGGTAGCCCTCTTGTATTTGCCCGGGTCTTCTGTCGACCATACATAGCAGAATACGTTGGCCCAGTGCATGTACTGCGTGACGTGGTAGTTGTCGGCCGTCTTGATGTCGTATTTTCGGTCGAGCGGCGAGCAGCCCGTCATTATGTTCAGGTGTCCGGGGTTGTTGTCGGGGTAGAGGGCGACAACGTTTGCTGGAGCTTGGGTTAGTGGTTGCTAGAGAAGGTGGGGGAGGAGAAGAAGTATACCCAGGATTTGGTCGCGGATGCAGTAGCATGGATGGTGGGGGCGCGTTGATGAGGACATGGTGGTATGCGCGTTGTGGTGTTGTTGTCGGGGTCGTTGTGGGTGTCAATTGACTGACTGGGTGGAAAAGCGACGTGAGATGACGATGACGAGGGTCTGTTGACAGATGAGAGCAAGCAAGAAGAGCAGCGACACAACTAGAAAGACCAACTTCGTTCCTTCCTTTGCTTAAACCTGAACCGTGCTCTCGAAAAAGGCATCGACACAGCTACACTATCTAGAAAACAACATAAACATTAAGTAAAATTAACCAATCCAACATCAAAAACTCTCTCCTCAAGAACGGTACATATTGATACCATCCACAAACGAACCGTTATTATCCGCATTCGCCACCAAATCCACCCCATCTCTCGTGACCATCCAAGTCGCCCCCACGGTGTTCAGATTATAGACATTGATATCATGGCTCAGCGCGTCGCCTTCAATGCTGAGAATTCGCGACTGGCAGATACCCTGCGATGCGACATCCGAACACTTGGTGCTGTAGTTGTCGAAGAAAGAGTAAAGACCTGCGCCATACACAAGGAGGTTGTTGCTGCGGAGGATGCGCAAACCCCAGCCTTCGGCATTGTTGGGTGAGATGGGGTGGGTGGTGTTTGAGACCGACGAATTGGACGAGGGGCCGGTGACGAAGACGGGGTCAAAGATGGCGGAGACTGCCGGGAAGGGGATGGTGGCATCGGGGTTAGGTTGGTAGTATCTGATTTGCGCGTTAGCTGTTTGTCCTGCTTGCACGACTTCCGGTCAAAATTTCCAAGACATCAAGTTACCCCAGGACACGGAATACGCATGCAGACAGTATGGCAACAGATGTCTTAGAACTGTGTCAGAGAATGTATGGTACTTACGCTGTCTCGGTCTGAATCTGACCCATGAAGACATCCCTGCCCGATGTTAGTACCTGAAAGTCTCCCTTGACTATCCCACGTTTCTCTTACTTTGTATCGACGAATTGGTATTCGTACAGAACATGATGCTCCACAGCCGTTCCATAAAGCCAGACTCTGCCCTGCAAACTCTGATCCAATAGACCTCGACCAGCGTACAGAGTGATCTGAGTGTTGTTGTTGAGCGTGTCATCCAGATCATGATCAGCAACCCAGAGCCAGTTGTTCTCGAAATAAACGCCGCTAGCCCACGGAGTAATATGCAGCGACATGTACGCAGCGATACAATCCTTGTTGAGGTTATCCGCAGTAACCGTAGTACCCGGCGTCTTCGGGCACTGCTCGTTCTGCAGCTGAGAGCCAGCGAACCCACCAATTCTCGCGTGTACATCCCACAGACCCGCGAGCTCCTTTGTGCTGTACAGGTTATATTCGATCAGCACGGCTCCAGCTTGAGCGCCCTGTGTGCTGACGAAAAAGTCGGACCACTCAATAGCTCCTTGCTCGCCCTGACGGCCAACCTGCACAACAGGCTTGGGGCTCGCCATGTCTTCGAAGAAAGGACCACTGGACATGATCACGGAGGAGAGCGCTTCGCCGACGATTTTCGATCCGGCAGGGATGTAGACCGTGCTACTGACTTTGTAGTAGCCGGCATCGACGAACAGGACCTTGTTCTCCTCTTTTGCCAGTTGGATAGCCTTATTGAGGGCTTCGGTATCATCGGTCACACCATCTCCTTTCACACCCAATGTCCGCGCGCTAAGAAACTGGTCGAGTGGAAGATTTTCGTATTGTGGCTTCGAACGCTCGTAGAATTTCCCACTGGCGTCGACCAGGCTTGAGGGTCGCTTGCTAGGAGCGACAGACCCGCGTGATTTGAGGGGAGGGAGCGGAGTCTGGACTTTAGAGCTGAGAGGGAACACTGGCAGATATCTGTGACCATCGGCCCAAGCATCAATGTGAGTGGTAGCAGGTGATCCTGTGAGAATAGTGCCGTTGACGCCGACGATAGCCTGCTGCACGTTTTCAAGTTTGACGTTTTCCATGTACAAGCTGCCAGTGCTATCAGGCTGAGACTTCTCCGTGCGGGCAGTGACGATGCCTATCGGGGTATTCTTGATTGAGCTGTCGATGAGAGTAATGGAGCCCACGTTCAGGCCTCCGCTGTCGGGGTTTGGAGCTGACATGTTAACACCAACGCGGCAGTTGTTGATCGAAACACTCTTGTACGTCCACCCCCAGTCCCACAGGTGATAGATCGCCGTGTCGACGTTGTCAAAAGTCAAGTTTCGCATCGTGAACTGCTGATTTCCCACGTTGAGCCCGAGACGCCCTCCCGAAAAGACGAGATCGTTCACGAAGCCACCTGAGCCTGACTCAATGAAGAGACCTTCGTGTTTTGTCCCGTTCCCGGCTGTCATTCTGAACACAACATTTTGCACAGAAGTGGTTTGCGCGGTCGGCCAGTGCATACCCCTCATCGTCGTCCCGCTTTGACGTTTGTCGAGTCGAGTATGAGATTCCTAACCTGACGAAAGAACGTGTTGGTGGGTCCGAAGCCTAGACCGTTGGCACCATACGGCGAACCATCGATCAGGTAGCCAATATCTTCACCATCAACCTCGACAGTGGTGAAGTTCGCGGTCGCCTTGAGGATAGGCAGGCAGTTCGGATTGCCGATAATCTATGGTTGACCATCAGTACGGGTGCCTTGTAGAGCTGGATTGCCTGGTCATATCTCATGCGACAACCAATGCTTTTGACCAAACTCACTCACCTGAGTGTAATAATAATCAATAATCGCCTCCGAAATTAAATATGTCCCCGGTGGGAAATAAACCGTAGCCGGCGTCCTCGTGGTGCTCATACAAACAGCCGGCGCACACCTCCCCCATCACTAATCGCCTTCTGAATAGCCTTGGTATCGTCCGTGACTCCATCGCCTACAGCTCCATAATCTTTGACATTCCTGAATGCCTGGTACGAAGTATCGTTATTAAATGAAGCCCTACCCTGATGTTCAACTAGTTCCATCCAAAACGGAGTATCGCAAGAGGAACCTGAGGAGCCACCAGTAGGTGCCGGGGGCGCGACGGCTTCTGGATACGCCGTTGTTGCGTAGACGGTGTCCCTGCGTACGGGAGCCTCGCGGTAGTGCTGGTGAAGGAGTGTGGCGCTCGCGGAGGAGGAAAGAAGGAAGATGGTGGAAACGAGGGACAGCATTTTGAAAGCTTAATGAAAGACTGTCGCAAAGCGAGGGTAAGAGCGAGAACGCCGCTGAGGAGCAACTCTCGAGCGGAGAGGAGTCGAATATAAAAACGACTGTGCGTACACCCGTAGGATCTGTGGATCAACAAGTCGTGCGATACATGTACTTGACCACGAACTTCGAAGGAAGCAGTTGGAATTTAGGAAGGTATAAAACACTGATGTATGGTTGACCCTGGAGCCTCGCGGATGCGCTTTTGAATAAATAGGTGTTGTTGGGATGTGTCTCGCAAATGTAGATGTAGGATACCGAACTCCGAAGGCGTAGTCGTTAGCATTCGCCGGATTATGTTCGATGACCCATAGGTAGCAGAGTTTACGATGAACTGCTGGGGATTGTAGTCGTCAGGCTTGCAACCGCGTGCTCGCCAACAAAAGGGAGTGCGGCAGTATCCCCCAAACAGACCTCAGGGAGTCACAGGCTGCAGCCTCGAGCGCACAGTCGTCGTCAGCATCCGCTAGTTCCGTTAATCGGGGGATATCTTGGCACCTCTCTAAAATTCCCCCCACCTACTTTTTTACACCTTTTTAAAAGTTAATATTATTACAATATTATTATATAGTATAAAAATTCCTAAAAAGCACTTTTTTATATATAGAATTTTTTTTACGCTCTTTTTGATTATCAAGCAGGGGGCTCTGCTTTTTTTGTCATGTTATTTGAGATGAAAGCCTTTGTCGTCCTACCCCTAGGTAGATTTAATTAACGCCACATATATAGAATTTAAATTTTCTTAAATTTTCTTACAATTTTCTTATATTATTAAAATATAAGTAGTTAAAAGTAGTTAAAGATAGTAAAGTAATCCCCTAATTTTTAAAAATATATATGCTAATATATAGGCTATCTACTATTAGTACTATCTAATAAGAAATTAGATAAAAGTAACTACCTATATTTTAATAATATAAGAAGATAGTAAGAAGATAGTAAGAAAATTTAAGAAAATTTAAATTCTATATGTGGTTTTTTTTTGCGACTAAGGGGGTTTCTAATAAAAATATTACAATAATAGCAGTTATCCCTCCTACTGTTGTTGACACAGAAAAGCGTTTCAAGGTAGTGTTGAGAAAAAGGGGCTAAATTCTATATATAAAAAAGTATTTTTTTAGGAATTTATAGACTATATAATAATATAGTAATAATGTTAATACCTTAAAACGCTTTTATGTGTCTACAACGCAGGAGAGATAACTGCTATTATTGTAATCTTTTTATTAGAAACCCTTAGTCGCAAAAAAAACCATAGTAATAATATTAATTTTAGGTAGATAGTAGGCGAATTTTAGAGGGGTGGTAAGATATCCCCTAATTAACAGAACTAGCTGATCACTATGTATTACGAAACACATAACAAGTTTGTTTGTAATTTCGTAAACCAGTCCCAAAATCGCATCACACCTGTGACCTAGCAGAAGACGGGGACTGTTAGCACACAATCGTACAGGCACAAACGACTCGCTCATAGACTTCAAGAACACATGCTGTGAGTAGCAAAGTCGCAAGCTTCAAGATTTCAATTTGATGTTCGTCTGTGATGCGCGCACTGACTGTCTCGGTGATTCATGCTTGGTGATGCTTGATGCCTACTAGTGGCAAGTGGAGGACCATGATGGGGAGAAAGTTCCAACATTGAAGCTGGAGGGTGGAGGTCCCGAGGTCCCGAGGTCCCGAGGTCCCGAGCGTTGGGCGGCGTCATCCTCAAACTGTGTGAGTGGAACGAACAAGAAGAACAGAGCGAGCAGTCAGCGGCAGCAAAGGGTCTCTCCCTCACGCCGATGTGACTGAGTCACTGTTGTGGGGAGCCGACGGGATCGCGGGGTGCCGGACCGATGAGCGCTGATGAACTGCTTTTACATGTATTTACATGGTATCTTACAGAGCTGGTACACAGAAAAAAAGGTTACTAGATTTTCTTTTGCCCAGGTGCCCAGGTGCCCAGGTGCCCAGGTGAGCCCTGGAGCACGCGCTACCACGTGACACCATCGGCGAAACCTCTCCTCATCACCGACATCGACATCCCAAGAAAGATTTCCAGCCCAGCACCCCAGTACCGCGAACCGCACAACGTCATCCCAAAGGCATCCCAAAGCAGCCAAACAACCCATACCCACACGCCCCAACCCACCCCATCACACACCTACCCCACCGCCACAATGTTCGGAGGTGCGTACCCAGAGAGGTAACCCCCAGGCGCCTCGCAGGCCCGCCAGAAGACCTGAGCCGAAACAAGACAAGCAGACGACTAACACCCAAGCTACACAGCACCACCGCAACCCACAAAAGCCGAGCTCGAGCGCGCCGAAGCCCAGACAATGAGCGATATGAAGTGGACGGCAGCCGCCGCAGCTGTCCTGTACCTATGTACGTTCCATACATCGGAGCATGTGTTTTGTCGAATTCAAGTGCTGATGATGAGAACCGCAGCCCCCTTCCTCGTCGACTACGCGCGCAAGCTGGTTTAAGCTTCTTTCTGAACCCGTCTCCCAAGATTGATCGAGCGGCAATCTGCAACTGTAACTGTACATAATTCATTCACATGGAACGGCGTACTGCGCGGATGCGAGGCTATCTATCGTACAACTCTGTACTGTACTGTCACTGTAATAACATGCATGGGACGGCTGGAATTGAGCGACGACGAGCTCTGGTAATAGATCTATTAAATGTTGCAGGCAATAGGGGTGCCTACCGCTACTCTTCGAGCCAATCTCGACTTTCCAATTCGAACGCCCACCAATGCCACGCTCTCAATCTCTGTATCAATCATCATATGAATTAAAGGGCATCTCCTTCGCGGTGCCCATCCTACGGTCTTGCCAATCTGCTATCTCAAGTGCTTTTTCCGGAAGTGGATGATGGGAATACTATCGTACACGTCGACACGTCCATCGGGTATGACATCTGCTTTCACCTCCTGCCAACAGCAGGCCTCGCGGGTTGCGGTTGGTCGTTCTCCAGCTCCGTATACTCTTTCGTGGTATCGTCAAGCATCTTCAGATGTTCTAATTGCTGGTCGTAACCTTTCAGAATCTGTGCCCAACGTTAGCTTGGAGATTCGTATTCCAGAGCGAGTCATGCACGACTCACCTTTTCCAACTGCTTCTGATCATCCTCCGACAGAAATTCAGCTTTCTGTTGGCTATCAATCCCATTAGACAGCTTCTCCGTCTCCTGCTGCAATATCTGTGCGCGCTCGCGTACCCCAGACATGCGGGCCCAGATTTCTTCCTGTCGACCCCCAAGCAACGGGTCAAACGCCAGCTTCTCCAGCCCGATGAGCTTCTTCTTCAATTCCTCCTCCGCCTGGTCCATGACGTATCCTCGATTCCTCAGAATCTGCACCTTTGTAGCCAGCTGGAGTGTCCGCTGCGTGTGTTCGATGTGCTTCTGTTTCGCCTTGGTAATCTTTGGCGCGAATTCCAGCTCGTGTTGATCTTTCATGATGGTCAGACTTCGGTTTATTTCGTGAATCCGGTGTCGTAGGGCATTCACGGCCATTGCTTGGTACTGGATACGGGCCGCCATTTCATCGAAGCCGCGAGCGAGCACGGGTATGGAGCCTTCACTAGGCTTGTTGGCCAAGGCTTCTTCCCATTTTCTATGGTCTTCGTTTGATGATGGGCCGTAGAAAGGTGCTTCCTCCGGTTTCACGGCATTGTAAAAGTAGCGCTGGAACGCGCAATCCGGACTGTACTTATCCCACCGGTCGTGTACGATCTTCATCTGTTCGAAAACAGACTTCTCCCCTGCGGAGTGTTAGCGACGCGTCGAAATTCAAGTTCTTGTACTTACTCGTGCCATTCAAGGAGGCGCCCGCGAAACGGTCATTCACTGACTTTCTCAACTGAGGAAGACCTTGCTGCTGTTGCAAGAGCTGCTGCCGTTGGGACTGATTAAGTTCCGGGGCCGGCTGGACAAAGCCACCGAAGAGGCTGTTGTTCAGGTTCGGCTGTTGTTGCTGTTGCTGCTGCTGTTGGGACTGATTAAACAGACCTCCTCCCGTATTTTGCGGTTGTTGCAAGCGACCGAATAGCCCGCCGGTGTTCTGCTGGGGATTTTGCGGTTGGGCGAAGAGGCTACCAGCGTTTTGCTGGGGGGGCTGCGATTGAGCGAAGAGTCCACCGGCGTTCTGCTGGGCAGGCTGCGCTTGATCGAAGAGACCGCCCGTGTTCTGCTGGGCACCCTGTGGCTGAGCGAAGAGTCCGCCCGAGGGCCCAGTCGTGGACCCAAACAACGTCCCCGTTTTTCTCTCCGGTTGGCCGAATAGCGACATGTCGTAGGCTCCAGTGCTAGCGATGAGCGATGTTCCAGCGGTGTTTGCGGACGCGTTTACGGCACGCGTTGTCGGGCGCGGTTGATGGCGGAGCGTGGATAGGCGCACAAAGAGTGTACTGGGAAGAGACGAAAATCGCGCTGACTGTGCGAGAGGCTGGCGACTGGCGATGAAAAGCGGCGCGCGCGGGGTGGACCGCTGCGAACTGCTTTGTTCGTCGTTGACGCTCGCGAAGCTCAAGCTAGGCGGATAGATCCCTGCACCTTGGCGGCCTGCACTGCGCTTCACTCCACTCTCCCACCCAGCTTCCCCGGAGGCAGCACACTTGCCATTGGCACACAGCACGCAACATGGCGAGCCGACAGCCCAGGTATGCGTCTTCCGCAGCTCTCCCGCGACAGGGCGAGGCTAATTGGCGCCAGGTTCAACCAGCAGGCACTCATCGACACCACCCCTCTCCCGGACGACATCCCCAAGGTCAAGGAGCTCGGCGCCAGCTCTGCGCCCCTCCTCAGCGCCTCGTACTTCATCGGCGCGCGATGCAAGGCCTACAACGATGACTACATGATGTGCAAGACCGAGGCGAACGGTCGGGGCGAGCTGGACTGCATGAAGGAAGGCCGCAAGGTGACGAGATGCGCCGCGAGCGTGTATGACTCCCCGCCATGTCGCCTGAAGGCTCAGTGAGACTGACGTGACCCGCAGCATCCAGGACATTAACGACCACTGCCTGGCCGAGTTCCGCGCCCACTGGCAATGCCTGGAGAACCAGAACCAGCAACTCTGGAACTGCCGATCGCCAGAGCGGAGGCTGAATAAGTGTGTGTTCGACAAGCTAGTATGTCCTCCCACGCTTTTGGGGCGCCGTGCATACCTAATTATTGCAGAAATTGGAGAAGACGATACCAGACACTCCCAAGGGCGAGACCCCCGTGCATCTCCGGGGCCGTCAAATCTTTTCGACGAACTGAGCTTTGTATACTATGTCAGGAACAGGAACACGAAATATGCCAGTCCACCCTCTGCAAGTTTCTGCTGTGACTGTGTCGTTTGCGCGGTCGAGTGTTTAATCGCCATTGTTTGCCGCGGCGCTAACTACGTGATGCACGCTGAGTCGACCGCACGGATTCAATGCTGTGGCTCATGAATATGTCAAGCGCAGCGTCTTCTGACCACCTCAGGCATGGAGTCAGCTACAGTCAACCTTCTTTTTGCATTGTTGAACGCTGTACTTGTGTGGCTATGGTGAAGTTTCGCTTTCACCGACCTTTGATTCACGCTCATCGACCTACAAGTTCACCTCTCCACCTTTCACTTTTCTAGCCACCACTCGTTCTATTGTTCTTATTCACTCTATTGTTCCTATTGTGCCTGTCGCTCGTTGTGCTATCTCCTTCTTCTCCCCTCACTGTCACCTCTGCCAGTCTTGATCTTCGACTCCACACAACGCCTATCTACGACCTTCTGACCCACAACACAACTTTCTCAGACCGTCATCAAACTCGATCACTCAGCGAACTATCCTGCCTATCTTACAGCCAAGATGATGACCATCAACCCCTTCGACGATGACTTCTACAGAGTTGTCAGCAGCGACGGCGAGATGGCCACTGGCAAGACGATCGAGTTCCCCGACACCGTCCCAGTGCCTTTCCTCGACAAACCCGCACCTTTCCCCACCTACACATCCGAGTCCTCCGTCTCCTCCGCCAGCACCGCGCCGACCACGCCCCCTCCGCCAAGCGCACCCATCGCCTGGACCAACGCCGACCTCTGTAAGTCTCACCCTGACCATCCCTCCAGCACCCCCTTCTAACCCCCCATCCACAGTATACTTCCTCTCAGCCATCTACCCCGACCAAATGATCGCCAACGACCTCCTCCTGACAACGCACCCAACAAACCCCAAGGACATGTTCTCCCCAACCCTCCTCCAACTCCACCTCCGCGTCTCCCCCCACCCGATCCCCGCGTCAGCGTACTCCCCCACCGCGCCCATCGGCACCGGCCGTCCCACGTCCAAAGTCCTCGTCGCAGAAGCCACAGGCGCCACACTCCCTCGTGCGCGGCGCGCCCTCGTCGCAGCCCTCCTAGCTCATGGCGATGCCGACGCCGATGCAGACGCGTATCCCCTCGCTTACATGACGGCGTACTACCGCCTGCTAGCCGACTTGTACCGGCTCTCTAGACCGGCGCTGTTGAGCGTTCGGCGGGGTATCTTGGGCATGGGAAGGGTGTCTGAGCGGGAGTGGGAGGCGCGGTTGGCGCAGCTTAGGGGCGCGAGGCCGGGAGTGGATGAGGGGTGGGGGGTTGAGGCGAGGTTGGAGGTTTTTTTGCTGGAGGGGGAGAGGGTGGAGGGGCTTGAGAGGTGGGTCGGGAATGTGGATGTTGCGTTGGGGCTTGGGGGGATGGAGAGGAGGGGGTGGGCGGGGGTTTATGGGGAGGCAGGCAGGTTTTTGGAAGTGGTTGGGGGGGAGTTGTAGGGGTGGGAAGGGGGGAAGGTAGGGTTGAGGGTTGGTGGTGGTGGTGGTGTACGATGGGGGAGGGTGCTTGTCAGATTGATGTCGGATGGTATAGCAGGCATGGTATGATTATGATTACCGCGCGGTGCCTGAGATAGGGCATACATACGTGGATTGGAACATTTACAGAAACCAAGAATATAATATAGTGCTGAATGGAGAACTTTTCAGAGGTCTTTGAATTGGGTTCACAGGGTTTGTTCTGTGTCATACTTGCTTCTATCAAATATCGTATGGGTATCATATCGCAGTGTCATAATCGTCGTTATAGGTTCATGCTCCGTTTCGAGCTCCAAATAACCTCGCCTTCATCTTCTTTTTGCGGGTTGGAACAATGTCTCTTCCCTTTTCAGGTTTGAACAACCTCTCTTCCCTCTTCTGCTTCGCACAAACTCTCTTTCATCTTCCACTTCGAGCTCCAAACAATTCCGCTTTCATCTTTTGTTTTCGAGCTCCGAAAAACCACGTATTTACCTTCCATTTCGAGCCCCGAACAACCTCGCCCTCACACTGCCCCTCGGAGCGGCCGGGCTACTCCTCAAGAACGAACTGCCGTCGAGAATGGAGCTGCTACCCTCCAACTCGACGCTCATCCTGCTGTTGGGAACCCGCATCTGCGCCGGAGCCTGCATCAAGCCCGACGTCCTCGTGGCCGGCCCCGAGCCACGCCTAGCCGACCGCCTCGTGCCAGGGGCAACGAACGACGCCTGGGTGACTTCCTCCTCTTCAGACGATTCGAGCAGCGAGGAATCCGTATGCTCATACTCCCCGGCCTCAGGCACATCGTCGTCCAAGTCGCGCTCCTCCATCAACGCACCCTCCATACTCGCCTCCTCCATCGCAAGCATGTGCTCAACCTGCCCCTCGACCATGCTCCCCTCAATGAAGCTATCCTCATTGAAGGTAACATCCACCCTCGTATCTCCCTCCTGATCTTCCTCACCCGCACTATCACTCACCGACAGCTCGCTCTCGCTGGCCTCGGCCTCGGGCACATCCTCGTCCAGATCCCTCTCTTCCTCCATGTCCTCGCCAGCCTGCGCCCTCGCCTCCGCATTCTGGGCCTCCTGCTGTGCAGCCGCAAGGTCCATCATGCGCTGCTCACGCTGCGCGAGTTCCTCTTGCTCTTTGAGCTCCTTCTCCTCGTCCATCATGGCTTGGTACGTTTTCTGGACGCCTGGCGGGCGGATCCACGTGGCGCCGAAGTTGCGGATGTTGGCGTTGCGCTGCTTCTGCTTGTTCTCGTCGACGGCGAGCTGAGCTAAGAAGGAGCGGTTGGGGTCGCCGTGGGCATGGTGGTGCGTGTTTTGGCGGCGGTTCGGGTGAGTGGGAGAAGAGGGGCCGGCGTCGGCGTCGAAGGTTGGGTGCGAGGTGCGGAGAGAGGGCCAGAGGGAGGCATCCTACTCGGTCAGTCCCACTTAGCTTGAGAAAGAGATCTAGACGAAGCTCTAGACGCTTCGTACATGGGAAGGGAAGGCGGGGTGTTTGTATACTGGGCTGGGCAGGGCAGGAAAGGAAACCATTGGGGTTGGGATACATACCGCTCGCGGGGTCATTGTGGGTAGCGACAGCATGGCGACAGAGGTTTGTCCGCTGGATTGTCGCACTTGACTTGAGGTTGCAAAGTTTGGATGGTGTTGTGTATGGATCAAGCTTGACCAAGGCGCGTAACAATAGCTTCGACGCGTTTGCTGTCACGTGAACAGTGGGGCGGCCGGGGCTGGGGCCCTACTCAGAGCCTGGTACGACTTGGGACGACGCTGCAACTTGGCCAGGTTTCAGGTCATCCTGACTTGGGTTTTACCAAGGTTGACCTAACTAAGCTAAACTTAGCATAACGCCAAAAAAAATTAGGTTAGGTTAGCTTAGCTTAGCTTAGTTAACTAGTAATACTATTATAGCTTTAGCACTATAAAATATATTTAGAATTTCTTTAAAATATATTCTAATAGATCTTAATACTATTAAAAATCTTTGTTATATAGAGATTCTAACTAAGGTTAAGTCCGCACTATATATAGAGAGGAGTAAAATAGAAGATACTAAAACCTAGTACCTAGTATATAGTAGTAGTAATAAAATATACACAAAATAATAATAATTTTATTATGAACTTTTTTTATAGTAGTATTATTAATAGTAGTTTATAAATAGTCTACTATCTAGTATAATTAAGTTATATATTATTTTCTAACTAGTAAGCTATTAGAAAGCTATAGTAAACTATAGAGTTATAACTATAAAAGTAGTGTAGGTAATAGAATACTTAACTATAGTTTAGTTATTATACTTATAATCTAGTAGTAGTGTAACTATAGTTTACTATACATATAGTATATAAAGTCTACCTACTTTTATAATATTAGAAATGTCTAGAATACTAAATTTTTATTTTTTTATCTATTATATCTAGTAATATAATAACTTTCTAGCAACCTAATATTATATTTAAATCTAATACCTATAGTAATATAGCTATTATTAAATTTAGTAAAAGTATAGATAACTAGCTACGCAAAGTTAAAGATAATTCTTAGAGATTTAGCAATCTTATATACCTAAAAAGATTATTAGAGAGGTCTTTATAGCTTATCTTTAAGTATCTTATTAGTAATATTTTTAGGCTAATTTACTATACTTTATACCTCTAAATTTTAGAATATAAGACACTTATTTAGTATATAAATATTAGTAAAGATATAGTTTTTATAATATAATAATAGCATAATGTAAAGATTATACTATAAAAGCTTAAAAATATAACTAAAAATAAAGGTAATACGGACTATAAGGGTAAGAACTAGAGTA
Source organism: Laburnicola sp. JP_R_19 (assembly GCA_031010545.1). NCBI lineage: Eukaryota > Fungi > Ascomycota > Dothideomycetes > Pleosporales > Didymosphaeriaceae > Laburnicola > Laburnicola sp. JP_R_19. Next base: position 1,461,899 of record VOIT01000101.1, on the reverse strand, counting down.
AAAAGAAGAAAGAGTTTATTATAATATATAAAATACTAAAAACATAGTAGTAATATAAAAAACTTATTAAGGTAGTAGTAATTATCTAGACTACTATTAAGGTAGGGGACTATAAGTAATAAGAGTAAGAGTAAGTAGTAGTAGTAGAAATATAGAGAAGATAGGCAATAGTAGTAAAGTCCAAAGTAGTAGTATATAGCTTACTAGTTATAAGAAAAAATCTACTATAAAAGAGTAATAAAATAATTAGATTAGTTACTATTCTAATTATAATTATTATTATTATTATAAAAAAAATTATTAAAAAATTATTAATTACGTAACACAGATATTAGTTAAACAGTTAGCCCAGAATTACGTAATATTACGGATTAACCCTAGAGGAAAAAAAATCTTAATACTATATATATTTTATACCTACTAAGACTAGATAAAGGCAATATTAATAACCCTTTACTAACTATTAAAGTGCTAACTACTTAAGTAGAGTAGGCTATTAAGTAGGCTAAGAATATTATATTAGTATATTAGTAAAATATATTTATAATATATTTATAATATATTTTAGAAGTCTACTATATTTACTATAAGTAATAGCTAGGACCTACTATTATATATAAAAAATATTAAGTACACTTTAACTATTCTAATATACCTAAAAGTTATACTTAATAGCTATGCCTACGTAATTAAAATACCTAGTAATAAATAAAAAGGGTAAATAATAAAAGAGAAGGTGTTTACAATAGTTATAGAGGTATAATACTACTAAACCTTATTAGAATTTTATATAAAATGTATTTATTAATAAATAAGTTTAAAATAAGTTTTAAATATAATTCTTAATAAACAAGTTTAGAATATAATGCTAATATATTTTAGTTTTAATACTCTAAGAAGCTTATTTATAAGGAATATTATATAATATATTATATTTTTAGTAGTATAGTATAAAGAATAAAATACTCCTATATAGATATAAAATACTATAAATATCTTCTAAATATATTACGTAATTATTTTTATAATAAAGTAAATAAGAAGTTATATAGTAAAATAAAATAACTCTAGGATAAAGAGTCTAAAGAAAGCTATAGTGTTAAAAACGCTAGAGGATAAGAACTAAAATATACTCTAAATATATTTTAAATATATTTATACTTAATAGGGTATATATTAGTATACTAAAGCAATTTAAAAAAGGTGCTTATAGCGCCTATAAAAGAGCTAGTTGCCTACCTTTCTTAAAGCAGTTTTGAAAACTAGTATACTTCTAAAATATATTTATAACGTAATTGAAACTTTGTTTAATATATTTAGTTAATTATTAGTAAGTAAAAGTAGTTTATTTACTATACTAGTTGTATATATTAGAATTACTATCTAGAGGATAATTTTTCTAGATTGTACTAAATAAACTAGAAATTACGCATTTACAATATCTTTTTATAAATAGATTACTTTTTAAATATATTATATAAAGAAAGTATAATATTATAAAGCCTATAATTATAAGAGTTTAAAAATATAGTATATATAACTAGAATATATTTTAAATAATTCTAATTATATTTAAGACATTAATTACTCTTAAGGTTAGGGAAAAGTTATCATTAGTAGGGACTATCCTATTACCTTTTATATTCTAATTCTATTTAATTTTAAAAATACTTTTTATATTATTTTAAACATATTTAGAATATATAACTATATCTCTCCCCTTTATATATACTAGGGGAAAAGCATTTAACTAATATTAAAAATATTCTTTATCTAATATTAACACTCTATATTAAATAGGTACTCTATAGCTAGCTATACACATATTAAATTCTAATATTCTATATTAGCAAGTATAGAGGGTATATAGGATAATTATATAAGAAAAGAAAATAATATAATAGAATAACTTTAGTATTAATTGCTTATTTTTAAAAAGAGTGCAAATAGAAAGAAGAAAATTTTATAGTATATAGGCTATAGCGTATAGGTATTATATAATCCTCATATAATACTATTATATAGTAATATTAAAACCTTAATACTCTTAAATACCTCTATTTATATAGCATAAAAATACTAATAACTTTTTATTTTTAAGTTTACTATTAGTAGTTCTTTTTTTCTTTATATAAGCTATTTACTTACTAATATAAACTCTATTTATTTATTTTCTATTTATATATTCTCTTCTCTAGCTAGTTTTACTTTAGTTAGTAGAAATCTTTTATTAAGTAACTATTTATTATACTTTGCTACTATTTATTAGAGGCGTAATTAGGCTTATTAGTAGTAGAGTAGCAGTCTAGCTAATAGTAGTTAGGAGTAAGATTGCGCAGTTAATAATAATATTATAGTAATAATATTATTTATATAGAGTTTTTGTGCTTAGTTTATTCTTTATATAATAAGTAGACCTATTTATCTTATCTATTTAGGTAGTAATATTAGGCAATTGTGCAATATTAAATAAGGGGAAGATAAACGCTAATAAGGGGTAGAAATTAAGGCTTTAAATAGAAGGGAGAGGTATATAAAGTAGGCTTTTCCTCTTTTTATCTTTTTCTCTTTTTTTTTCTACTTTAAATATCTTTCTATATATATCCCTTCTTTCTAGCTTTTTATTTATTAAGCTAATCCTTTATTTTATATAGTGCTAAACTGTGTCCCTTATTATATAAGATCTTATTTTTATATAATACTAACTTAGTATAAATAATAGCTCTTATACTAGTAGGTCTTAACTAGCTAAGCCCTCTTAGCTTTAATACTACTATAGTAACTTTTCTAAGCAAAAGAATAGCCGTTACTTTTCTAACTAGTTCCTAGAGCAACTATATATTTATCTAGAGTATCTCTATTAATATAAGTTCCTTTATTTTTTACTTTTATATAATACTAACTATAGAAAAATAGGCTAAGAAGTTATGTGTTATATATCTGCCTTTATATAATAGTAGAAGAGTGTAATCTTCTTTATAATAGTATAGCTTAACTTATATATAGCAAAATCTTACTAGACTATTCCCTAGATTAGAAATTATATCTCTGTCCTTAATGCCCTTAATCTTATATAGGCCTATCTATTCTTCTTTCTTTCTCTAGACTATAACCTTAGATCTAAGTAGGAGCTTAAGAACTTTGTGTAGACTCTTATTAGGGTTTTTACGCTAGTATTGTGTAAAAGTTATTATAGGCTAGTCTGTCTAATACTAGTTATAATTAATAGTAGTGTTAAAATAAATATTAAGTGCTTTATATAAGCACTTCTATAATTATCTAGAGTAGATAGTATAGAGATAATACTATGCCACACGACTAGTAAGAATATTTAGAATAATATCTAGGCGTCTGTATAGATTAATAAAGATCCTAGTCTTATTTACTAATATATTATATAGAGCTCTAGTATAGTTATTATTCTTATTCTATACCTTTTAGAATTAGATTATTTTATTAGCTAGAACTTTTCTTAGAGGTAGGTTGTACTTAAATAGAAGCTTATATAGGTTAGATTATAGTATAGGCTCAGGTTATATAGATTAGTATAGCGCCTATAATTTATATTTAACTAGTAGTATCTCTATTTTATATAGCGCTTAATAATTATAAGTAGGTAGGTAAAATAGTAGTTAGGTACTTTGTGTAAAGAGTAGTAGTTTATTTAGCTATTTATATAAAAAAAATTATTTTTAGTACTTATATAAAGGTATTTTTAAGATATTTATAGGGACCTATAGCTATATAAGTGCCTATAATAGTAGTAGCTTACTGTATTTAGGTTTATATAATAGCTTAACTAGCTTAGATAGAATTAGCCTTAGTGTTTATATATAAGGAGCTAAGTAGGCTAAATAAGGTAGTGTTATATAAGTAGTATTAGTATTACCTTAGCCTACTTTATATAGTTTACTAGGACTTATAACTCTACTATTTATTTTTATTATAATACCTTTTTCTTTTAGAAGTATAATAAGCTCTCTTCTAAACATACAGCTTATCTTTAAAAAATAGTATTCTTTCTATTCTTTAAACTCTTTCTAGAATAATTCTAAGAAAGCTCTCTCTTTTTAGTATAATATATAATAAATAGTAATAGTATATACTACGTATAATTATATTTCTAATAGAGAGAAATTGTTTACTAGGTTAATTTTATTCTTCTAGTACTTAGGTTTTCTTTTCTTACGTAGTGTTACCTCTAATATTCTTATCCCTTTAGTATACTTATTATACAATCTATTATATTTAGACACATTAGTATTATTTTATAAGGCAAAAATAGTAAAAATAGAGGCTTTATACAAAGTAGTAGTAGGGGTAGTTATTATATAACTAGTTTGTTTAATAGGTTAGTTATATAAAGAGTTATACTTTATTAGAGTTTAGTATTATTTAACTATATATTTATATAGTTACTAGTAGTGTGCTTAGTATACTATCTTCTTTTAAATCTTATATAGTAGCGATATTTACTTACTAACTTAATAAAAGAGTTAATCTACTATTTTTATAAATAAGAATAGATTTTATATATCTTATACAATCGCTTTCTCTATTTTATATAGTAGTAATAGCTACTTACTAATTTTATAAAGGTTTAATCTACTATCCTATTGTGTATAAAGGATAGAGTATAACAAAATAAATTATATAGTTAATAATATTTTATATAATTTCTTTCTTAGTTTTATATAGTAGTAATATCTACTTACTAACTCTATAAAGTTTTAGTTTGCTATTCTCTTATATATAGAGAATAGAGTATATAAAATAAATTATATAGCTAATAATAACTTATATAATCTATCTTTACTCTTACTAATTTATAGTTAAGAATTAGTAATCTACTAATTAGTATTAAATAGGTACTCTATAGCTAGCTATATATATATTAAATTCTAATACTCTATATTAGCAAGTGTAGAGGGTATACAGAATAATTATATAAGAAAAAGAAATAATAGAATAGAATAACTTTAGTATTAATTATTTCTCTCTAGAAAGAGTATAGATAGAAAGGAGAAGATTCTATAGCGTATAGGCTATAGTGTATAGGTATTATATAATCCCTATATAATAATATTATATGGCAATATTAAAACCTTAATACTCTTAGGTGCCTTTGCCTATATAGTGTACAGACACCCTACCTTATAAGATATAAGCTTACTTTAATATATTTAAAATAAGTTTCTAATATATTATAGCGCAATTTATTAATTCTCTATAGTTAGCAATATTTTTATTCTTAAATAACCTCTCTAGTATTAAAGACTTAAGTGTTACTTTTGCAATTAAAAATTAAAATAACTAAATTATTAAAAAAGAAAAATTTATACAATTTCCTTAAAAAAGTAGTATTAAATTAATTTCCTTCTAGTAGAAAATACTAGACAAAGATTCTAATATAGTAAATTACCTTTTTAATATATTTAAAACATGTTCTCTAATATATAACAGTTATATATTTATTAGATTATTACTTTAGTATTAGGTAATATTATACTCTGTTTTTATAACTATATAGCAAAGATTCTACTTAAGCTACCTATATTTTAAATAGATATATTCTATAAATATATAGAGTAACTATAAAGAGAGCTTCTAATTATTATATTTTATTTTTAGAATAATAAGTGTAAGTAAACCTATTAGAAATATGTTTAAAAGATATTTAACCTTTAATAGTAATATGCCTTAAAAGAATCTTCTATAATAGGAAGTTAGAAGTAGTTTACTAAATAGGTTTAATAGTATTCTTTAATAAGTATTTTATATATATTTAAAAGCTAGTTTATTAGTATTATTTTTATTATATAAGATTTATTAAAATTACTATTAACGTATCTAATATATATACAAAAGATAATTTCTACCAAAATATAGGTTTTTTTACGACTAAGGGGGTTTCTAATAAAAATATTATAATAATAGCAGTTATTTCTTCTACTATTATTAACACAGAAAGGCGTTTTAAGGTAGTATTAATAAAAAGGGGTTAGCGCGTTACAAGCAAGCTTGACAGGCTTAGCGCACCTACTCTAACCAAAAAAAATCCACATGCAAAACATAGTAAGGCCACATCGCTATACTAGTTTAGAGCAGAAGGGAAGAAATAAGAAAGTGCTCGTTGCAACTATCGTCTTCCTTCTTTACTATTATTCCCAAAGATATTACTAGAAGTAATAGCCAATAGTTATTATATTGGCAGATTCGTATTACTTATAAGATACATGCTGGATAGGAGCTTACACACTATAGGTATATCGACCTTAACACTCTATCTCCGTATTAAAGTTAACCTTAAGAAGACTTCTACTACTATTGTATTTTCCGCTATCTATCTAAACCCTAATGCTAAAGACACTATTAACGCCGCCTAAAAGTACACTCTAATCTATCTACTTAAAGTTACTATGCCTACACTAGAGTACTACTTTGTCTAAAAGATTATTAATAGGTTAAAGTAAAAGAAGGTATACCTTAGCCTATACAAGGCGGTCCTAGTGTACTAGTTAGGCTGGCAATAGATTAGTAACTACAGACGTAATAATAATAGATGTATAGAGTTGCCACTATAGTTCCTTATATTACTATGGGTTAAGATAGTAGCAATAAAGGGCAAGATTAAGGGGCAAGAGAAGGTGTTTATTAATAAGTTGCTAGAGAAGAAAATTGTTGCGTAGATGTGTTATATTCTTGTAGTTATAGTGTTGGGTAGTAAGCGCAATATATAAGTGCGCTAGGGCAGCAGCGCGCTTATAGCGCAATCGCTAATAATAGCAATAATAAAGTAAGAAGTTAGCTTTCTGTGCACGCTTTAAGTAAATTAATAGTATTAGAGCGCTTTTAGACTTTATGGCAAGTGCGTAGTTTGTGTATAAACTATTATTACATTGGCGGAGAAGACTAGTAGTAGACTATATTTTTAGGCGCTGGGTTAGAGCGGCCTTTCTATCCCAATCTACGTAGGCTTAAATTAAAAAAATATATTAGAAAAAGTAATCGATACTAAATAAATGCAATCCTACTAGAATATAATAGGAGTATATTCTAAATATATTTTAGATTTCTTTTAATACCTCTAATTAATTAATCCTTAAGAGCGTTACTAGTCCTTTTATATAGGCTTAATAGTTTAATTCTATATTATATACTTTAAATATAGAGTAGAATAAGTAATAGCTAAGAAATAAAATATGTAATAGTTTTTATATAGCTGTATAATATAGTTTTATAATTATAATACTTAAGATAAATATTTTTAGCTTATACATCTTCTAGGTACATAGTAAAATATATTTAGAATAACTTTTTAATATATTCTAGTAAGCTTAAAAAAGGAAAAAAGCGTGTAAAACTAGGGAAAAGATAAAAAGAGTACTATTACTACTTTAGGCCCTATTTAGGCTTTTAGATATATTAAAAAAAAGTATTAGAATATATTAGACTTATATTGTAATACTACTAAGTATACTAGAAACAAATCTTATAGAACTAGAAAATTCCATTTTCTTTTTATAGTAATTACTATATTTGTGTCCCTAGAATATATTTAGAATATTATACTAATATATTCTAGTTTAAAAAAGATAAACCTTTTAGATATAAAGAAGTTTAATATCTACAATAGGTTTAGAATTAGACTTAATTATTATACACTATTTATAATTAGTTAGAGATTCTTTAAAAACTAGGGAAGAGAAATAAGTAAGTATATCTAAATTAATTTAGGTGTAGGCTAAAATATATTTAGAACGTAAATAGAAATTATTTAAAATAACTAAGGTAACTAAAAGTCTAATTATAATTTTAGATAATAATAAAAAGAATCTAAAACTACCTTTAAGCTTCTTAAGATATATAAAAAGTTAAAGAATAAGCTTAAAACTTAGAAAAGGCTCTTAGTTATAATTAAGATTAATAGTATAATTATCTCTAATTAAATCCTTACTAGCACTAATACTAAGACTAAGCTATATTTTACTAAAACTTATTTATATTATATTCTAAATATATTTTAGTAGTATATACCTAATTTAAGAGTAGACGCTTTTATTAAATTAGTAACTATAAATTAAAAAGAGCAAACTAGTATTAGATAAAGAAAGGCTTTAGTTTAAAAAAGAGAAAATTAAGTTTAAGAGAAAATAAAGTTAGCAGTAGTATTAGTAAAAATTTATTTATAATATATTCTAAACTTATTTTTGTTAGCGTTAAAAACTCTAATATTTAACTATATATTCTTTTTTTTTCTTAAACTATTCTTACGCAATATAAACCTATATCTTAAAGAGTTTATATAGTTTGGTTTTTTTTATAACTAAGGAAGTTTCTAATAAAAATATTACAATAATAGTAGTTATCCCTTCTACTATTATTAACACAGAAAAGCTTTCTAAAATAGTGTTAATAAAAAGCGGTTAAAGAGTTTATATATATAAAAATATATTTATATTATAATACTAATATATTTAGGCACTATAATAATAGTATAAAGGCTAAAAAATACTTTTAAAGAGTATACTTAAGTTTACTACTAATAATAAAAGTAAATATAATATTTTAATAGAGAAAGTCTTTTATAAAGCCCCTTTTAAAAAGGGGTCTATCTAGCTATATAGTATAAGACTTTTTAAATTAATTTTAAATGTATTTTAATTATAATAGAAAAAATTTAAACTCTAAAGTACCTTTATAACCTATTTTAAACACTATTATACCTATATACTAATTTTAAAGATTACTATTAGGTAAAATAATATTTTTAAGCTTATTAAAGCTTAGAAACTATACTAAGCTTTTTAGAACTTTAAATATATTCTAAATATAATTAGAATATATTTAGTTATTACTTAGCCTTTTTCATAAAAGGAGTCTAAAAAGCAACCTAAAAGGAAGCCTATGGAGCAGCCTAAGAAGCAGCCTAAGGAGCAGCCTAAGGAGTATTCTAAGAAGCAGCCTAAGAAGTAGCTTTAAAAGCAGATTAAAGCTCTATAATATAAGGCAAGTAATCTAAAGTAGTAGTAAAAAAAAGGCAAGGTAAAGTAATTAAATATATTTTAAATATATTTCTAATATATTTTAGGTTAACTTTAATAAATATTATTAAATTCTTTACTAAAAGGAATACCTAATATCTTATTAAACCTATACTAAGAATAGTAAGTAAGTCTACTTTATAAAAGATAACTATAGCAATAAAATAATATTTTAAGTTTAGAATAATATATTTTCTTCCTTTTTATTTAATTATATAAAAACTTTATATAAAAGAACTTTATAGTAATAAAAAAATAGATTTATAAATATATACTAAAATAAATCTATATTATATTTAGAATATATTTTACTACCTATATTCTAAAGTGCCTAGTATTCTAATAGTAGTTGCTCCTAGAAATATAATTACCTACTATATTAATTTTATAATTAAACTAGTATTCTTAAAATATATTTAGAATAGCTTTTAAATAAGTTTTGACTTACTTATCTTAAATATTATTACTATGCTAAGCCTAATAAATATTATATAGAGTAGTTTTATCTAAAATATAGAAAATATTAGTTATTCTAGCTAAATTATACTATATAATATTAGTAAAATATATTTAAAATAGAGTAAAAATATATTTTTACCTTACTAGTATTAAGGCCTTTAAAGAATATTATAGGTAGTATATAGGCCAAAATATCTAAGTTTACTATAATATACTAGTAGCGTGCTACCTATATAGTATTCTTTAGCTTTACGCGCCTATTATATTTATTTATTAAAGTCTAGTACTATTCTAGAATATATTTAGAATAAAATAAAATTATATTTTACTAATACTTATTTTTCTAAATCTAAATAAAGGTAGTGCTAGGCTAGTTAATAGAATTATTAGTCTTAGCTACCTCTAATAAGTACTACTTAATAATATAGGTAACTAGTATATCTTAAAAAGAAAAAAAAGCCTATAAAATTATTAGCACTATTAAAATATATTCTAAATAAAATTTTAATATATTTTAAATTTCCTAATAAAGATTATTACTATTATATATATAATGCTTTACCTTTATATATCTAATAATTTTTTTACTATAGGTATTATCCTTAAACTTTAGATAGCTCTTACGAAGGCCTTTTATAACTAGATATTTTTAGTAAGCTTACTAAAATATATTTAAAATATAATATAAATATATTTTAAGATTTATATTTATAAAATTACTAAGGGTAGCTATAGTAATAGTAGTAGTAGAGGTAGTAAAAGTAAAGAATTATAAAAATAAGAGAAAAAAAAGTAAATATATTTAAATCTTAATTTTAACTTATTTGTAGGCGCTATTCTACTTTAGTAGGTAAGGTACGGTAGCTACATTTTAGGTTAGCCAACCCTAATTTCAAGTCAGGTTGACGTGTACGTACGCAACTTGGCCAATGATATGGATTGTGCGCGCACAGGCCATGTAGGCCGCGGGCAAATGAGACGGCGCTGCTGCGAACGTGCAGGGCTGTACCATTCCCTTCGCACAGAAGCAAGGTGTGTTCCGCAAGATCAAATCAAACAAGACTTATATCATCTAACAGCCTACCCTTTATGCTTTAAGTGAAACAACCGTGGACTACCACGATAATTACACCTCATCTGCAAATACCTTTATCGTCTGTCATCTGCTTGCTCTGCTCGAGCTTGGACGGTGTCTGTACCTTCCGCCTCCATTGTTATTCCACTATCCGACAACTTCATACAAACCACAGCCACCGCCAGCACCAACGGATCCTGCGTGCAGTCAGCCCTTCATAACGCATCTCCAACCTACACCATGAAGCTTCTGCTCGCGCTCATCGTCCTCGTTCAAATCACCCTCACCTCAGCACAACCCTACCAGTATCCATCGCCTAGCTTCGAAAACCTAGAGAAGCCCATGCACACCACAGTTCTGATGGCGGGCGCCGCGTACAAGTTGTCCAGAGACGCCGCCACGCGAACGAAATTTCGGATAGCGCCGACGGCGCGCACGAGACCCACGCAGCCGGCGGAACAGTGGGAGTTATGAACTTGGGGTGGGGATCATCAGGAAGATGATTCCACTTCTTTTATGTTGTGGGAGTGGTGTAGAAGAGCATCGCAGGGTTTGCTGGGAGTTTTGGTGTTGATCATTTTGAATGCAGACAAGAACACTGTGAGGTGGCGAGATACCCTGGGACTACGGAGAACGAGGTGCAAGTGGGATTGGGTTGAGCACCGCGCTATCCTCATATTTGGCTATACAAGGGTCCGCAGTAGAAGGTTTAGGAGTTGACGAGTACGGATTGCCCATCATCACATCAACCTTGGTCGTACCTAATGTAAGGTTAGTTCTGTTCTTGTCCACTGCCCAACACTCCACCAGCGCGTTGTTCGTGGGTTAATTTGTTGGGGGGCGTTTACCATAGTTGTGTGATGCGCCGTTATTAAACGTAATGCTACAAGCTACCACATATTGTTGCTTTCTCTTCCAGATATTGTTGCTACAGGGACAACCTTGCTAGAAGTTAGCGTAATACGTCAGCATAGTACTGTAATACCAAATCATAAATAATGACTTGAGTATAGAGAGAGCATAACATATTCTATCAGTAGCCCGGACAGATCAGTCCGCCGGACAGTTTTTGCCAAGACCACAACACTTTACTATAAATTATAATGTCTTAATAACACAACCCGTTATTATCTAATTAAGAAGGCAGAATTAAGCTTGCCCTTTACAACTATTAGAATAAGCAAATTTTAAGCCTGCGACGCACTGCTGCAGTATATAATATCCTAAAGTCTACACTAAGCAATTAAATTAACAGAATTACCGCCTAAGCAGATACATAATTAGGCATGGCAAAGCTTACTACAACTAAAGAGCAGACGCTTATATAGTATATCCTTAACCTAGATTTGCGAGGATTTGCACCCTGGCTAGGTAAAGTAGAAGATATAGCTAATAAACTGCTAGCTGCGTAGTATAGAAACCTTATAGAATAATACTAGGCTTAGTGCTTTATAAAGCGCGTACCTAAGCTTAAAATAGCTTTTAATTAAGCAAAGGACTAATAAAGGATATAATAGGAAGATCTAGAGGTTATAAACGCGTAGTTTTAGCTAGTAAAGGATATAAAAGCCAAGTATAGAGTGCAGGATAAAAATATCTATAACTTTAATAAAATAGGCTTCTAGATAAGAGTTATTAGCTTAATAAAGATTATAACTAGTTTAGAAAGATATTCTTAACATATACTTATTTAGCTAGGCAACTATAAGTAGGTTATAGTAATTTAGAGTATTTGCGCTGCTAAGTATACTACTCTACCCTTTATTATTTATAAAGGGCAAGTCTATATTTTAGCGTAGTATAAGGAGACTAGTATCCCCTATAATTAGAAGCTCTTAGTCTCTAAGACTAGCTAGACTAATAATAAGCTTAGAGTTGCGTAGTTAAAGCACTTTAACGCGTATACAAGGCCGCGTATAGTAGGATTATAGAGGTTACTTATTCTAGACAGCTATAAGAGCTACTACTTCTAGGATTTTAAGGATTATTATCTAGAATAGAAGATTTTAACACTTTATATGCTAGTACACTTATCTTATATTCTCTAGCTGCTTAATATAGTCTATTTTGTATTACTAAAGCTAAAGTACTTCTAGCGCATGCGAGACTTAGCGCGCTAACGCGTCTTTTATATTAATAAAGAGGGCTTCCTACTAGCCTTTTACAACTCGTTTTTTAATATGTTTATATTAGAAAACTATAAGAAAGCCTTTAAGGCCTCTAGGCTTGTTTTTTTAAATGCGTTAGTAGTAGTAAATCGTTTTAATGTGCGTATTTACACTCTATCTTAGAGTACCCTACTAGATACACTATAGCAAGCTAGGACCCTAAGTAATACTCTTAAGTTTAGATCTTAGTTAAAGCTTATACGCAACTCTTTTATTTAGTCTTTACCTAATACTAAATTAAGCTACTTATAGCTTATAAAAGGTGCTAAACTTATACTCTACTATAGTGTACTTTAAAAGACCTATATTAAGGAACTTAAAAAGTAAATTAAGGTTTTAATAAAGTAAAAAACGTGTAAAAAAAAGCGTATTTAGAAAAATAGGACGCTAGGCTTTGCTTAGAGAGCAGATTTAGGAGTAGAAAGTCTTTCTATTAGGATAAAGTTATTAAAAAGGGCGCGAGATAGTAGTAAGGAAGAGGCAGATTTCTTAATATAACACTGCTATAGGAGGTGCAAAGAGCCTAGGCACAACGTAAGAACCTAGTAGATAGATAAAGAGATAAAAGAGGAGTTAAATATTACCCTTAGCAGCTTATTTTTAGATAGTATTAATAGTAAATTAGAGTAATTTTATTATAGGTTACTATAAGGCTAAAAATAATAGGTTAACTTTATCTTATAATAGTACGCACTTAGTAACAAAAAATTAAATAAAGTACTACTTAAGATATAGTATACTTTGCTACAAATTATAATAAGTATACTATATATTACCTATATATAGTATAGTAGATAATATATTGTATATTATAGGGAGTCTTATTGTAAGTTTGTACTACTAAGAAAGACTTCTTAGCTTTGCGCGGCTGTAGCAGCTGCGCAAAAAGGCTATGTAACGTAAAAAGTAGATTAAATAGTAACTTAGTATATTATAAGTTATAGTAGGTTATTATAAGTTACTATAAAGTAACGTTGGTGATGTTCTATAATGAGTTATGAGGGACCTCGAAGTTGTCAAGAAAAACTGTCCGGCGGACTGATCTGTCCGGGCTACTGATAGAATATGTTATATTATTTATTAGCTAAAATTGGATTTACAGACAAACAACCGTAGACAAGTAGCTGCGTTATAGCTAGGAAGCACCGATAGATCTATATAAGTACCATAAGTAGCGATGTTCAATAGGTACTAGTGTACGGACCTTGACTAAGCACACACGCATGACATAATAATCTCATCTCATTTGAACATTGTCAGATTCACTGTGCTTTCACAGTGTTTCTTAGTAATCCTTGATGGTTCAGATGAAAGGTGGTTGATTTTGATGATGGTTGAGATGATTGATTGTGGAGTGATCTCTGTCGGAGGAGCTGAGCTATCGTACGCAATATCTATCTAGCGCCAAGACACACTAGTACTAGTGCGGAGTAGTGTAACAGTAGTACGCCAGTCTCCTTCGTGTATTTCACAGTGATCTCACAGTGACATCACTGTGAGTCACACCAACTGTCGTTATAAGGAGACTATGTGATCGGACGCACGTGACTACTGGATTTCACAGTGAAATCACAGTGATTTCCAGTGACCTGATATCTGACAAACATCGAGCCACCCCACCTACATGCGATACTAAGTGAAGAGATCCCTACGGCCACGCTTATACGATTTCTCATAAGTTAAAACGGTACGAAAACATCCAAGTTCGCTATGCAACCCTCCTTTTTTTGTCATCACCTTTTTACGCCTTTTTTTTGATTACTAAGCAAGGGGCTCTGCTTTTTTTGTCATGTTATTTGAGATGAAAGCCTTCGTCGTCCTACCCCTAGGTAGATAAAATAACGCCACATACAATCCTCAGAACACCGTCGGCAATAGCCACCGCTTTGCAGGCACTTGATCCTTGAGAGTCGCATACTGGATTACATCAGCAAATGCACGGTCCCACCAAATGCACGTTTTCGGTAGATCAACCACCCCGACTTTTGAAGCTATACAACCACATATATATAATATATTGATCAGATTTTTTGGTGGAGCACTCAGAAATACATATAGGATTGATTGGCAACGATAAATTACGTGCGATACCTCTGGGGGAGCTGTATTTTCCTACTACGTCGCGAACGGGCAGGCGTTGGCCCTACCACACTTCCAGATGGTTGATTCTCCACCACATCGATTTGAGTACCTGGCAGAGACTCACTAACATTCTCCTTCCCCTGTCTGGCCTGCCTAAGGTCTTTTTTGGGTTGTTGATCAGCTTGACGGGCAATCTGAGCTTCCTCAAGTTGAGCAGCTTTGAGCTGCTGCGCTTGCAATCGAAGCTCCTTTGCAGCAGCCCTCGTACGCTTCCTCTCCTCTGCTAATCGAGCTTTCTTAGCCTTCCTAGCTTCCTTTTCTTTGATTCTCTCATCCTTTTGAAGCCGTATAGCTTGCTCCTCGGCTTCCTTTTAAGCTTGGCGATCACGGGCCTCCTGGACTTTGGTTAGTGACCAGAAGATGGCTCCACCATAGTAATCTGGTGGTGGTTCAAGAGGAAGAGCTTTACCACGCTGGCGGCGCTTTTTCTCATTGATAAGAGCTCCTTTAAGGCCGTCCACTTCTTGTTGGAGAAGGTTATTACGCACAGAGAGAGCTTGGACCGCCTTGGTAAGCTGCCGAGCTTGTCTATCATAGATGTTATCAATATCTTGGTGTAAGAGCTTCTCAATATTCTTCCAATCTGACGCACTTAACACCGAGCTAGTACTCCCGCTTGAGGATGGTCTCTCAGGCTCTGGTTGTTTGAATCGATCGAGAATCACCTTAGGATCAAAAGGTGATAATCCCGTGACTTCGAATGCCTTTAGAATCGTCTTAGCCTTAAAAGAAGCCTCCCATGCCTTCTTAAATAGCCGATAGAAGTCTCTTTTGGTGATACTTGATAGCCCTTGGCAATGGTTCATGAAGCTGGCCAGCTCGGTTGAGTATGCGGTTGAGAGAGGCTTAAATAAGCAGACGTCAAGCGGTTGAAGGGTATGAGTTGAATAGGGAGGATAGAGAGCTAGTAGGATCCTATTGTTGTCGCAGTAGTTGATGAATTCCATAGTAACATGCGATCCACAGCCACCAAGGATAAGAAGCCGCCAGGACCGACGTGCCTTAGCCTTGGTCTCCCAATCAAACACCTGTTTGAGCCATGCCATACTGCTCGATTTTCTGTTGTACAAGCTTGGAATATAACGAGTATTTGAAGGCTGAGTTGGCTTTGTGGCGGTTGGAATCTATACTAGAGCTCCACCTTGATATGAGCTTAATGTGGTGTTTCTTGATAAACCGATCAACCCAATTTTTACCAGCTTCTCTTCCAGCAATTTCTAACGCGAAATTTTGGACCATTTGCTTCGAAGGTGGTAGGCCTCTTGAACAGAGCTTATTAATATATTCTATAAGCTCAGTCTGTTGTATTGAGTTAAGTAGTCGCTGATTAACGGCCTTTTCGGCATGGGAGCGTGTTCTCCCTCGGTGACGCCTTGATAACGTTGTACGATCAACGCCATACTGTTCCGCAATTTGGGAATAGACAACTTTTTCGCCTAGTTTCAACGATTTCAACGCTTCAAGAGCTGCCTCAATATCTCCTATATTGGTGGAGTTATGGGGTGTTGAAGTGGTGGGAAAATTTAGGTGGGTCGTGCATTTGGTGGGACCGTGCATTTGCTGATGTAATCCAGTACCGAATTCGGCCACTCAACGCACAGACCCCACTCAACGCACAGTTTGAGGATAGCCACCACTATTACTTTTGAAGCTGCAGAGCTCTATATATATCGTAAAATCACTAGATTTTTTAGAGTAGCATTTGCAGAAGCTTGATAAATCGATTGGCAACGATAAACTACGTGTGATACCTCTGTGGGAGGCGTACTTTGCGAGTGCGCGTTGATGGGCCGGATGCCTCCACCACCCCTTCAATAACTAATAGATCCTCAACATCAACCTCTAGGTCCTCAATAACATGAGCAGGAGGTGCAGGAGCCTCGAGGCTACGCGCCTTACCCTTTTGGCCAATTGTATATCAGTCCTGAGTTGCTTTTCAGCTGCGCGCGCAAGTAGATCTTCTTCGCGCTCTGCCGCCTTCCTCTGCTGTTCTTGCAACCTAACCTCTTTTGCAGCCATCCTTTTCTGCGCCCTCTGCTCAAGCATAGCCTGTTTCTCCTGCTTTTTCTGCTCCTTAGCTAGCTTGTCGCGCTCCTTCTGGTGTTGTAGTTCTTCTGCTTTGGCGTCTTTTCAGCCTGGCGATTGCGGGCAGCCTCAACTTTGATGGCAACTAGAAGACGGCGCCGCCAGCGTAATTCTCAGAGGGTTCAAGTAGTAATGCCTTGCCACACTTACGGCGCTTCTTCTCATTGAAAAGGGCATCTCTAAGGCGATCGTTTTCGTGCTGGACGAGCTGTTTCTGAGTCGCTATTGCGTGTATTGTGTGAGACAGCTGCGAGACGCGTTTATCATTAAGATCCTCAACTACCTGTCGTAGAAGTCCTTCAATTTTACGCCAATCGCTTGCAGAGAGTACTGACGACGTGCTATCGCTGCTTGATGGCCTCTTAGGCTCTAGATCCTTAAATTTCTTCAATATAGCGTTGCTATTCAGCGAGAGATACCAGTAACTTGAAGGCGTTAATGATTGTTTCTTTGGCGAATGCAACTCTGTATGCCTTATAGAAGAAGCGGAAGAAGTCGCGCTTAGTGATAGATGTGAGTCCTTGGCTGTTGTACATGAATTCGGAGAGCTCTTTTGTATATGCAGCTGAAAGAGGCTTAAAAAGGCAGACATCTAGAGGCTGTAGCGTATGAGTTGAATGCGGCGGGTAGATAGCTAGGAGGATTCGATTTTGATTGCAGAACTCGATAAACTCCATAGTAACGTGTGAGCTATGCCCATCAAGAATTAGGAGTCGATAGTCGCGCTTTGCCTTCTTCTTAGTCTCCTCTTGAAAGCACCTCTTAAGCCAGGCAATCCCAAGTTTGTTGTTTGTCCATCCAGATGGTGATGAGGCGAAAAAGGCCTGGTGCTCTTGAGGATTGAAATCTTGTAGCCATGTGTTCTGGATGTTGCCAGAAGCCGCCTGATATATTAGGGCAGGTTTGAGAGAGCTGCCGTCGGCGCATATACAAGCTATCGTCGTTATCCACTCTCTATTGCCGTCCTGGAGTACCTGCTTGACGCCTCCTTGCTCATATCGCTGTCGAGAGAACACGCGCTTCATTTTTGACACTACCCCGATCAAGAAGCCATTCTCATCCATATTGTATATATTTGACGGTGCGATGTTGTACTGCTTGATCTTATCCTCTAAAAGCTTGAAATAGAGGGCGTATTTGAAGGCTGAATCGGCTTTGTAGCGCTGGCTATCGATGCCAGATGTCCATCGCGATATAAGGTCAATTTGATGCCGCGCAATGTAGCGATTAACCCAGTGATTTCCTGGCTCTTGATGTGCTATTTCTCCAGCGAAATTTCGTATCATCTCTCTCGTAGGGGGTAGGCCTTGTACACAGCTTATCAATGTACTGTAGTAGCTGTTTTTCCTGTGTATTGTTGAGGAGTCGCTTTTTTTCGGCCCGAGTTGCATAGGTGCCCTGAACCCCTCGATAGCGCTTCGAGAGCCGCGACCGCTCAACGCCGTACTCCCGAGCAACCTGGGATATATTAGGACGTTCTCCTAGCTCCAGGGATTTTAAAGCTTCAACAGCTGCGTCGATCGGGTCCATATTGGTGGAGTTATGAGGTGTTGAAAATATACGATTTTTAGTGTTAACTGTGCGTTGAGTGGGGTCTGTGCGTTGAGTGGCCGAATACGGTATCGCCTAAAAAAAATTCGGCCCCTCCACTGACAAAAACATGTTGGTTGTAACGATTACAGTGCTTGAGACAGCAGAAGTCTACATAAGACTAACTCGATCTTACAGAAAACAGCCATGGCCCAATTCTCAAAGTTACCGACCGAGCTAGTCGAGCACATCTTGTCTTATCTAGCCCAGCCAGCCTACAGCTCACTTTCGCAAGTATCAAGGTCGCTCTACGCCATCAGCATTCCCTACCTGTACCGCGATGTTAGCCTTGTCATTTCGCCTTGTTCTCACATTCCACGAGTCGACAGAATATTCTTCAATATTCTAGATAATCCTGGACTGGCGGAACATGTTAGAAGCCTTCGACTAGGGCTGATACCAGAGAACCACCTCAGCGTCGAACGAACGTGGTGCATGCGCAAGGAAAACAAAGCCCAACATGAATTGAACTTTCAGAGAGCGATGGATTTTGTTGAGCAGCAGCATTTCATAAAACGTGGTGACAACTTCAGAGAAGCGTTGTGGACGAACGAATACGGGGTCTATGCTATGTTGCTGTTTGTGGCGTTGCCATCCTTGCAACACCTCAGGCTCGCAGATAATGACGATGAAACACTGCGGCCGCTTTACGGTGTACTGGATGATATCGGAACTGAAGTAAACTCGCAGCCCCAAGACGTCAAGTGTGTGGCGTCCATCAAAGAACTTGTCTACCATTTCGACCCTGTGTTAGGCTCACGGTATCGCGGAAGTGCCGCAATCAAACTTCGGCAGACTTTAGTATTACCAAATATACAGAAACTGGAGTTTTCAATACGGAAAGGCTGGAGGCAAACTCTCAGACGGTCTCGAACCGCGCCGTTTAGGTCGCAACCGACTTCCCTTACCTCGCTTATCATTCGACATACCCCTAGTGTCCTAGAGTGCTTACAGGATATTTTGAAAAAGACGCCGCAACTACGTTCGCTTGCCTGCGAGCTGTGGTATGATACCAGCAAGGTAGCGCATCCAGGTCCAATGGGGACGTGGATCAACCTTGAAGATTTGAGCGCAGAGTTGAGTGTTGTCAGAGATACCTTACAAACACTGGTACTCAGTGTAGAGCTCTGTCACGGACCTAAACTGTTCTTCGAGCAACCTGACATCAGACTCCGTTTTCGAGGCCAGCTTGATTTAAGACGCTTCCATGAACTCCAATCAATCGAGGTTCCGGTTCCCTTTTTGACCGGTGATCCCTATTTCTGGATTGGGAACCAATTTGAACCCTTGATTCCACAAAACCTCCACCATCTGGCGCTTCGGACGGACATGTCTCGCGCGCAATTCATCTACCCGCTACGTCGGCGTGACGTCGAACCAACATTCCAGGAATCCAAATCACAGAATGACTATACAATGGGAGCTCAAATGGATATGTCCTGCATCTTCCAGGTCATTCTTTTGTTGCTCGGTCAGTTAGATCATCTTCGGTCCATCACCGTCTGGCAACCTCCCGACCCGTCGTTCGAGTTCGTCGAATATCAGCTGAATGATTTGAGGACATCCTGCAAGAACAAGTCGGTCACGGCAAAAGTCATCTACCCAATGCTAATTCGATGGAAAGCGACTGCTCATTGGGATCTGGTTAAAGAAGTTACCCTTTTTGATCCTCGTTATCCCACCAGCAAAGGATCTACCAAGCTATATCGTGGGGAGCGAAATGGCATACCTCTCGGTCTAGCTTGCCAGTATCATTTGGGCCAATTCACGAAGGATCACGTTTGTATATAGGGATAGTCACCGGTAGCATACCTGCACTGGAGCCTACCGTACTGGAACTGAAGCCTTCGAACAGTCCGCGCTTTGAGATATATCGTGGAGTAATTCACTATACGGAATCTTTTGCATGGACTTAACTCCTATCGCGTGGAACGGGCCTCGGCTACTTGTTTGGCCCCATCGTTGCCAATACAGACACATCTGAATCGTCGATTAGATTCGAGGTGCTCTAGATGGGAGTTATCCCTCAAACGAGCTGTCGTTTTCGAATCAGGCCAGCAGCGCGTTCGACAGGGAAAGCAACCCGAATGCTCACAGGCACAGTGCCAATCTACTCCCGCGTAGGACTACGGGTATGCGCGCCATGACGCATCCTTTGACAAGGCCAGAAGCGGCCACAGTTACAGCCACAATCACCATTTCAGCCCCATCGCATGGCACTTGCCTAGAGTAGATCTTGGGGTGGCGCCCTCGGCGCGCCACCCCAAGATGCGATGTTGCGCCCACAGGCCTGGAACTACCGCGTCAGGCGTCCTTTGTTCTCCCCGTATATTCAGCTGTTCTTATTGGATGCGCGATAAGAGGCCATTGGTAGCTCGAAGTTTCTTGCTCTGACCGAGAACCATTTGGGTGGAAGCCCGGAGCTCAATCAATATCGGGTTAATCTCAGTTCGGCCAAGCGTACAACGACCCCTGCCCAACACCCGATCAAGGCAACGGCGTGGCGGCTAAACCGTGCGAACCTACGCGTCTGCTATTCCGCCTTCCTTTCCCCATCACCCCCCAAATTCAATACGGCTCCCTGTTCACCGACCATAATTATGAACGATGGTTCCTTTGATCAGACTCTGAGGGGTATATGATGGCTTAAGTTTCGAGAACTTTCTTAACACTAGCGGTCGGCGTCCTGGCCTCCAAGTCATGCCTCGATTATCCGATCTTCCAGTGGATATCCTTTCTCTCGTTCTGGAGTACCTCAACAGGAGCGACTACAATGACCTTGTGCGAGTTTCAAGGCCGCTGTACAAGGAAGCTTTGCCATACCTGTACCGCGACATCAAGTTCACAGCCACAAAATCCCGCAGCTGCGCCAGGAAGCTTGCATTGCTTCTCCGGACCTTGCTTGAGCGACCACAATATGCGTCGCATGTAAGGACGTTCAAGCTACGCGGGCCGCTACCATATTGGTCGAAATATAATCCGTGGCCCGAAGCTGCGAACGCCATTCCCGCATCGGTCAATCATTGGGGTTTGAGAGGATGCACAACCTTGTCCAAGGCTCAGAAGATCTTTGCTTCGAACCAGGTCTACTCTTTTGTTGACGAGAGCATGCACAAGGACCCAGACCAGTTCAAGAATCGCAACAAAGACGCCTTGGCGACACTGGTTTTGACGCGCTTCACGGAGCTGAGGACTTTGGATCTTGGGGATGGTTATTTGATGTACGTAACCTAGGACATAGCTGCCATGTCTTAGTGCTGCCTATTCAAGGGCAACTCACTTCATCGGACTTTACTGACTTGCGCTCAATGTTTAGGCATTCGTTATTCCTCCCGCAGATACTGAAGCGAGCGGATCGTCTGTTTCCAAAGCTCGGACATGTAATCTTAGGCGACAAGAGAATGGATCCCGAAAACTCGGTTTCGTACATGGATCTCGACCTCATCCGGCCTATGTTTTACTCAGAAACCGTAAAGACATTTGAGTATCTGATGACGCAGCCGTGGTCACTGAATTGGAAGCGTCCTGAAGCGCCACGCAGCGACAGTCTGACCATGCTTCGACTGTTCAGGACAAACATCACTAGAGCCACGCTGGATCAGCTCCTCGTCGCAGCACCAAATCTGAAGCGTTTCCACTACGAGCAAGAAATTCTCTTCAACAGCAACACCCCCACAGCTCCACCCCTATTTCCCTATCTCAATCTAGACGGTCTAAACATCGCGCTCGCAAATCTCACAAACACGCTCGAAGAGTGCAAATTGACCCTCAGCCTGGCGCCCGGCTCGCTCTCCCCCGCAGAAATCAAGCTTCAAGGGCTCCACTTCCCAGCTATGCAGGGAACCCTCGCGATCCTAAAGGATATGAAGAGCCTCACTAGCGTCGAAGTCCCCATGGTCATGTTCCTCGGCTGGGCGCCCGATTTCGTCCCGGAGCTGAGCGAGGTGCTCCCCTGGGGAATCCGCCACCTCGTCCTACGAGACGACTTCGTGCTCCACTGCCCGTGGGGCACGGGCCACTGCTGCAACAAGAAAGTCGGCAGGATCGGAGAGTACCTGGAGAAAAGGGGCGTGCATGCGCCGCAGCTTGGGAAGTTTAGCATTCGGTTGAAGCCTTCCGCCAGGGATGGGACGTGGTTGGAGGATGCGATTAAGGATGTGGGCTTGCCCATGAGTGGGAGCAGTGTGTTGTATTGTGTGGAGAAGGAGAAGAGGGCGGATGTGCATTGTTGGCGGTTTGGGAAGGAGGTCGGTAGCGTGAAGGAGTTGAGGGTGGATAGTGTGATGCGGGATAGCTTTTTGCTGGCGATGTTTCCTTCGGCGTATTAGGTTGGTGGATCTTTTCTAAGGGGTTACGAGTCATGAGTTTATGAGCGCAATTTCTATTTTGGAATGGCTTTGCTTCTTGGGTGTTCGCTCTTGTGATGTTTGTATGCTGAGTTCTGGGATAACACACACGCTTAGTGTCTCCACTTAAACGGACCCTGTTCCTCGGAGAAAGTAAAGTGACGATTCTACGTCCACGGGTAGTACGTACCCACGTGGTACCCTAGGGGAACAACCCCTGTTCACAATTATTCAGGGCTTGTACATGCACTACAATGCTCAACGCCACCGCTCAGCGCCTCAGCGTACAAGCATCTCAATTGGTACAGAAACGTACTCTTGATCATATCTTTATAATACCTTATACTGCCTCTCCACTCCTCTATCTTCCACTCCCCATCCCTCAAAACTCGTTAAACGGACACCCCTTCTCCGCCGACGCCGCCTTCGTCTTCTCCTTCACAATCTTCCACGTCAAATCCATCAGCCGCTCCCCCATCTCCTTACTATTCGCCTTCTCGCTCCCCTGCTCCACAATCGCCGGCGGACAAATATACTGCCCGCTCTTCTCCGTCGCCGTAGCCGCATACATGGACGAGACCGCGCCCTCAAACTGCGTCTTCTTAAACGGCTGCGCACCGACGCTCATCCCGTAGCCCAGGAAGGGAAACGCCTTGTGGATGTGCTTGGTTGACTGCCGGGTGTCCACGATGCCGGGGTGCGTAGCGTTGGCGAGGATATTCGGGTTTTGCGCGGTAAAATGGCGGGCTAGATACTTCGAGTAGAGGATCGCAGCGAGCTTTGTGCGACCGTATTGAGGCTGTGGTCCGTAGTCCTTGTTGAGTTCCTCGAGGCCTTCGAATCTTGATGTTGTGGGAGAGGAGCGTGTGGGTGATGCCGTACCCGATGCCTATACAATTGTCAAGCTGCTTTACTTTTTAATATGTAGTCTGAAAACTACTATGGTACCTTCTGAACCACCAGTCACGACGGCCACTTTACCGGAGAGGTCGGGCTCCTGCTCGAGAGAGAACTGGCTACCTTCCGGTGCGAGGTTGTGCGCGCCGCCGGGGACGATGCTGCCCATGTTCTCGGTGATGGTGTTTTTGACGGTCTGCATGGTGGGTAGTAGGGAGGCGTAGAAGCGTGATTTCGGTATTGATTTTGCTGTTGCACAAGATATTGGTCTGCGTGAGAGTTTGTATACTGAGAGGCGCAAGAAGGAGGTAGAAGTAGGTTTCATGCGTTGGGTATCAAAACCGTGGTGAGGTTCTGAGGTCGATGGTGAGAGAAAGTGCGAGGGAGCGCACCCAAGGAATAAACCTTGCGCACAATCGACATCACGTATAAAGTCATGACGTGGGACTGGTCTCAGGTACGATCGAAAGAGTATCTGCATGTCGTAGGTTTTCGATGACGCAGTGGAGAACCTGAAGCGGCATTCCGGAAAGGGCTAGTACAGTCTACCCGTCTTATCGATAGCACGCCGAAGCGCAACCACTTTCTCCAACGGTTGGACTCAGATGTGGGAAGTAAACGCTTGAGCTCGCCATCACATAGTTACAGGACACGATTATCTCTCTCTTACCTGAATCTTACTAGGATACATAATACGCAGGTAAATACCCTCTCACGTCTCCCACGGCCTATCCCAATCTATTCCAGTATTCTAGAGACGCATATCAACGCCGCTCCAGAGAACAAACTCCAGCATGAGCGCGAATGCGACCACCCCCAGCCGCCCCTCCACAAGCCTCCCTTCCGACGTTGCGAACGCCCGTAAAGACCGCACCACCGCCTCCATACTCAGCCAGCTCCATTCTTCCTCCCCTCCTACGAATGCGATATCCTTCCAGGGGGTTGGCTTATACACACACGTCAAAGTCTCAGCCCCACAAACTAAACCCCACCCTCCCAATGAAGTCCCAGAAACGCATTTGGAATTCGTGCCCCTCGGCGGCCCCAACCGCGTCCAGCGACGAGGACGGTCAAGATTCGAGTTGCCAGACGAGGTTCTGAGCGCGTACAACAAGCTGAGCAGGATGCTGCAACAAGAGGAGATTTACAAATCTGGCAAGGAAAGGATTGATCCTAGAATGCGCCTTCAATGCCTCGGTCTTCCGGATATCATGGTGCCTCCGCCCCCGGCGACGACGCCACCCCCGCCTTCTCCATTGCTAATCGTACCTCCACCGCCCAGAGAACCATCAGAAAAGAGCACCACAAGTCCCCAAGACGATGTGTCAATGGACATATCGCCCGACGAAGAGACGGCGCTGCGTCCACTCAGACTCTTCAAACCCATTGCACCCCGCTGCTGCAAGTGTCACAAAACCTTTTATACTACACGCAGTCTCGTATCCCACCTTATAAATACCCACGGCGACGAGCTGGACAAGGTGTTTTTCGAGTGCTGCCGTCACAAAGCATACACGGCGACATCTCCGACATTCCCCCACACGAGAGATGCCCACGGCTGGGATGCCCGTCCTTTCGAATGCCCAACTTGCCCCCTTAAATTCCCCGACATCCCCAGTGTGCGAGACCATTTCAACGATACCCATACCCACGCTGCACCCTCAAAGACATCCCCATCCCTCCCTACCACGCCCAAACCCCAACCCCCCAAAGCAAATTCCAATCCAACTCCAACTCCAAATCCAAATCCAACCCCAGCGCCTCCACCCCAACCCCAATTCTCCCCCCCAGAAATCCGCTGCCTCACCTGCTCCACAACCCACACCACCATCCACTCCCTAACCGCCCACCTCGTCCAGTCCCACCTCGGCGCCTTCCCCAAAATCTACTTCTCCTGCTGCGACCTGCACGGCATCTCGCAATCCACCTTCTTAAAGCACAGATGGCAAGTCCACGGCTCCGACGACCAACTCCCCTGCCCCCTGTGTCCGCAGAGCTGCGCCCTCATGCCCGACTTCGCCCACCACGTCAACGCCACGCATCCCCGCTGTCGCGAGTGCGAGTCGCGGTATGCGTCGCCCGCGAAACTCGCGGTGCATGACTGTGCGGCTGTGCAACGCGCTGCCAAGCAGACGCTGGAAGCATCGAAGGCGGCGAGTGATGCGGGGCCCGTGGATATGTCGGATGGAGAAATTCCAGCTCCAGCACCAGCACCGGCACCGAATAAGGATGGTACTATGGGTGGGACTGGCGATAGTGGTGGCTCGGAGATCTGGGGCAACAAGCGGGATCTTGATCCTAGGCTGAAGGGGAGATAGACAAGGACACGGTCTTGTATCCGGGCACGTACGTACTTTCTAATATTTTTTTTGCGAACAAAGCTGCATCCCGCAACTATACTATAGCAAAAGAAAATCTAGTTATAACCTTTTTTTTTCTGTGTACTAGCTCTGTGAGATACTATGTGAATACATGTGAAAGCGAACAGTTCATGTGATCTGACTGTGAAGTGCCTGTGGGTCTCGGTCGAGACCGGTACTCTCTGATGAAGGAGCGGCAAGGAGGAAACCGAATAGATAGGAGGTGGACACCCCTTCCCCCCCATGAAAGAGTTCGTTCGCGTCCGATGCCAAAGATGCTTCCCAAAGTCAACATAGCTCTGCCTCTATAAGCTAGATAGAGGTAAATAAGTACTAGAAATTCCTCGATAAGCTTCCTTCATAGAAGAAGTTACTTCTAGCTAAACTAACTAACCTATAAGTATGGTTTGTATACTGGATCGTTGGCTGTCTGCGTCTTAGCAACGGCCACGAATGATTTCATGGGGGTGGAGGGCACATCACTTCGGCAGTTTAGATACCCTTATGATGCAAATATTATCCTAGCAATTCTTGAGATGAACGTATAAAAGAGCGGGATGGTTCGGGCTAATATGTCCCTTAAACTGGTCCCCAGTCCTGCGATCGCTACTACCTTGTTCAGAGTACTCTTTTGGTTGTATCAAAACTGTTGACTAGGCCCTATCATCACAGAAAGCGCGTTCACAAATACAAAGTAAATCACTTGATTACTGCATTAAACACGACCTTAGCAAGAAAGGAGACGGCCAACCCGTCCAGAACTGCATCTCCCCAGGAGAGTCAACACCTCAGACTGCTATTGCCAAACAAGGGCAATGACTCCGTCCAGAAATATTCTTGATAGACCAAAGTCCTTCAACAATACTCCTTTCAACTTTCGTCGCGCCCATGTACAAGCCCCATTTCACACACCATCTAGTACTCTGCCTCAACACCCTCCTCGCCTTCAAGGCTATCGGCAGCCACCTCCTCGTAGTCACGCTCGAGAGCAGCCAAGTCCTCACGAGCCTCGGAAAATTCACCCTCCTCCATACCCTCACCAACATACCAGTGCACGAAAGCGCGCTTCGAGTACATGAGATCGAACTTGTGCGACAGTGCGCCCCAGGCCTCGGCAATGGCGGTTGTGTTGGACAGCATGCACAGAGCGCGGTTGACCTTGGCCAAATCGCCGTTGGGCACGACCTGCGGGGGCTGGTAGCAGATACCAATCTTGAAGCCTGTCGGACACCAGTCGACGAACTGGATGGTCCGCTTGGTCTTGAGGTGGGCAATGGCATCGTGGGTGTCCTTGGGAACCACGTCGCCACGGTACAGCAGACACGTAGCCATGTACTTGCCGTTGCGGGGATCGCACTTGACCATCTGGGAATGGGGCTCGAAGCAAGCGTTGGTCATTTCCATGACCGAGTTGGCTTCGTGGGCAGCCTTTGCGGCGGAGATAACCGGAGCATAGGCGACGAGAGGGAAGTGGATACGGGGGTACGGCACTAAGTTGGTCTGGAATTCGTTCAGGTCGACGTTCAGGGAACCGTCGAAGCGAAGCGAGGCGGTGATGGAGGAGACGACTGGAGCTTGTTAGCATACGATGGGCATGCATGTATGATTGCATGACATACCCTGAGCGATGAGGCGGTTCAGGTTCTCATAGTTGGGACGCTCGATACCCAAATTGCGTCGGCAAATGTCGTAAATAGCGTCATTGTCAACCATGAAGCTGCAGTCTGAATGCTCCAGGGTAGTATGTGTCGTCAGAATGGAGTTGTAAGGCTCCACGACCGAGGTGGCAACCTGCGGTGCAGGATACACGCAGAACTCCAGCTTGCACTTCTTGCCATAGTCGACTGACAACCGTTCCATCAACAGGGCTCCAAAACCGGAACCGGTTCCACCGCCGAAGGAGTGGAAAACGAGGAAGCCTTGCAGCCCGGAGCAGTTGTCGGCAACGCGGCGGACCTGGTCCAAAACCCGGTCAATGAGCTCCTTTCCGACCGTGTAGTGGCCGCGAGCGTAGTTGTTTGAGGCATCCTCCTTGCCAGTGATCATCTGCTCGGGGTGGAAGAGGGCGCGGTAGGTGCCGGTGCGGACCTCATCGACGACGTTCGGCTCGAGATCGGCGTAGATGGTACGGGGAACGTACTTGCCCTGGCCTGCGACCTATCAGCATAACGACCATCTCGTCGCCGTCCCAACTCCTGCGACTTACCCGTCTCGGAGAAGAAAGTGCTGAAGCCATGGTCCGACTCGGCGGCCTTGCGCTCCTCGGTCAAGTAACCGTCGGGCTAGGAGCTATCAGTCTACTGTCTACGATCGAAACGACATGTCGACGTACCTGAATACCGTGCTCGAGGCAGTAGAGCTGATTTGGCACGTTAGCACCTACGTCGTGCCAGCAAAGCATCCGCATGCAGCCCCTCTCCGTCGCTTTCGAGACGGAAAGGGGCGCTGCACAGCGAGGCGGCAGGCGAAACTCACCTCCCAGCACGAGTTGGCAATCTGGCAACCGGCCTGGCCGACTATACGCGGGCATGGTCAGCATCAACAACCAAGGCCGGGACACGCCCCCCGGAGGCGGTCAGGGCGCGTGCGCTCGCAGGCAGACGTACTGTTCAAGCTGATGACCTCTCTCATAGTGAAGTGGAGCGAGTAGGAATTGGGTATCTGAATGGGGCGCTGCAGTCAAGCGGTTCGGCCGGGCGTGGGTGCGGGCAGAATATGAGGGGCGCTGGTGTTGTCGTCGCGGGCGAAGTTTTAAGGGCTGGGATATGGCTCGTGTAAACAGAGCTTGGGCTAGCGGCGGCCCGTGCACCGCCAGGCAGGCAGGTGCATCCGAGGCCAGTCCCATCACCATCCAGTGTCCAGACGGCAGCAACAGAACTTGACCTGTCCAACCACCCCGACTGCGAACGGGCCCGCCGCTGTCGAGACGCGCGGAGAGATGACGCGCCTGCTACCTGCCCGCCAGCCCATTGTCCGCGCCTGCACCTGCCGAAGATGCGCGCCATTGCCTGGTTGCTCGCCACCCTTGCCTGCCTCTTGACAGTGAATGCCAACGTAGAGAAGACGATATTCCTCGCTCCCAGCCCAGCGGCCCTTCCCAATGCCCACCCCAGCCTAGACGACCTGCGTCTGGACACCCTCGAGCCGGCACAGCTGCCCATCCTCGCGACACAGCTGTCTGTCCAGTTCCCCACCCATTCAGCGCCCCGCGGCCTGGAGTCCTGGTACCTTCTGCGTGGCCTTGAAGACGGGCGGAGGTACGAGGTGCGCATATGCTGGCCGGCATTTGTGAGTATTGAGCCTTCTACTCCCGCTATGTTTCCTGGTTTTGCTGTGCTGCAGCATCGCCGTGGAAGCTACGCATCTTTGTTTGCCAGCGCCCGTTTGCTGACGGAAGCTCAGCAACCCACAGACTTCTGGCTAGACACGTTCCCCATCACTACCGTCTTTGACACCCCAGCCCTCATATCCTCCCTCGCCGAGTACAGCGAACAGCGGCAGTCACCACAGCTGCAAAGCCTAGTTCACACGCTAGAGACGCCCACGGCACCTCAATCACTACTGTTTCTACGCGTCCAGGCTGCAGCGTCCTATTATTCGACCAACCAGACATTGATGAAACATCCTCACCCGGTGGATGCTGACATCATTCTTGATCCCTTCATATTCAACGTCTTGCCCCGCTCGCTAGGACCCACGGCTATATACATCACTATCGTCTCGGCGGGCGCCTGGTTCCTCTCAGGATATATATATCGCTGGATTTTGGCCGTCGCAGACGAGTTAGAAGAGAACGAACACCAGGAGTGAAAGCCTGCAGCATGTCCGCGGCCGCTGGAGCTCCACCGCCTCCGGTATGTTGGAACTGTCACGCCTATTTGCATATCTCTCCGGGGAAACACTCACTGATTTGTGTTTCGTCCTTCAGCCGCCACCTCCACCTCCACCTCCGCCTAAGTCGTTTGATGCGCTTCCTACGGAGCTGCTACTGAACATTATCGAGTTTCTAAGCCACGATGTACGTATATAACATCTGTAGGATCCAGACTACTTACCCAAGTGAATGTAACTAATTTGTGTCCCAACTGTCAGGATTACCTGAACTTCGCCATGGCAATCTACCCAATCCTGCGATCCTACGGACTCGTACCAGCCCTCACTCCCGAGATATACGAGAGCATCACCCAGCGGGTGCCGATTCCGAACTCGCAAGCGAAGGACCGCCGCGAGGATAGCGGGGGATCGTTTCGATTACCCATGGAGCTGAACTCCCAGATTATGGATTACCTCGAGCCAGCGGATCGGATAGCGTGGATATTCTCGCACCGGGAGATGTTCTGGAGGTATTTTCAAGGGTTGAGCGGAGAAACGAAAATGCTTCTCTCCAAACGCGCGGGCAAAAAGACTCCAGACAAGTAAGGTAGGAGAGACAAGCACTCGTTATGTTTTGAGAGAGTGTGGTGCTTGAGGTTTCTTAATAGATTATAGAGTGGACACTAGTTGGGCACTAGCTCTACATTCATGGATTATGTTGGATGGTGGGCGACTCTAAGGTCCGTAGTAACAATTCAGAGTGTGCCAAGGTTATCATTTGGTACCAATGACTTAATAGCATGCGTAATACTGTTACATTCCCGTGACATGGTTAGTTGCCATTGCGCTGGGACAAATTGTTTCTGTCTCATCCTTCTCCAGATTTTAGACTCGTGTTCAATGACGCCAGCCGTCACTATGGATACTAAAACTGTGGCGAACATTTTACATGGCTTGTTTCCTGGAAAAAGATGGACCCTATTATCAACATGTCCTTTTCTTCGCTTGGAAAATCGCAGTTGATGTGCCGTTCCTGGACTGGCACGCCCTCTTCCGATACAAAAACGAGACTAGAAGTAGAGAAATGTTCCTGGAGGATGTTCGGGGGGTATCTATCGGGTATCGACTCTGTACCCGGAAGCTGGGTCTACGATTTTTCGGTATCGCATGCGCTCCTTGCTGTCTTTGCCAAAGGGAGCGTGCAGCAATGTTAAAAAAAAACAGTTGGCAAGGCTGATGCTGCGCCTTGTTTGGTCACAAAGACATGGCTCAGATATCCATGCCAGACACCGGCCTGGAAGATTCCGGAGATCCAGGCGTCAATGTCGATGGTGCGTTCCGAGGTGGATTTCGAGAAAGTTGAAAAAAAAAATCGGTGCCAAAGATTGGATATGGGGTTTGGGGACTGAAAACGTGTGTGTACTCGGTGCATGGTTGCGGGTCGCTCATGTAGTCGTATGAGGATGAGTCGAAAATTCAGCGTTTCAGGGCGATATGGGAGGACTCCGGCGGTTCCTGGCCTCACATCGGTAAATTCACGAGAGAAAGGAGCCATGTGAGTGAGCTGCGCTGGATTGTTCCAAACCAGCGTATCCAACAGAATAAGAACGACAGGGAACGGTAAAATGCGTTTCAACTGATGTCAACTCGGGCTCTAAAACCACGGCATTATGCTCTCAATGCCTGGAGTGTCTGTGTCGTTCCCCTTGCAACTAAAATCATCATGTATTCGTGATCATGTGAGGGAGCACGGAAAGTTCAAGTCAGACGCAATTGACTTTATGTTTGAAGAAAGGACACAGCGCATTCGAGATACCAGTGAGAATGGTGCGCCGAACCCGGAATGCAGAAGCCATGCTAGCGTTGAGATTAATCGAGCAAAGAATGCTATCTCGTTTGGGCTGCTGAACTTTCTTGGATGGTGGATCTGAATTGAGACAACACCGAGTTCACAGAGCTCAATCTCTCGTCGAAAAAAAATCATGGGAACTGAAGATCCTGCTCAAAGAACAGACAACTACTGCTTCATGCTTTCGCCCGGCGAAGTCTTGAAAATATAAGAAGAAGAAAAAGTATTTACGTTGCGGCTGTTTCTCGATATATAACAGGTGCATCGCACTTTCGGGTGTCTAGTCTGATTCTTCGATCTACTTAACAAGTCCAAAGTCGACGCATCTGCAACGGAGTCTACACCAAATGTACTATACTCATATGTGCCATCGTAAAGAGCACTTCCTACTCAACTACTGTGGAAAGCGAGACGCACATGTTGGATCTAGCACAATTTCTCCACGCAGCAGACCTGCCGTCCATCCGACCAGCCATCCGACTCAGACTTCGAAAAAGCTTCACTTTACAATAATGGAGATGTCTCGGCCAGTACTATTACAAACGCGAGTTCAGTTGGTATGAAGATATTTTTTTATTCGTTTTCATTAGGCTATTCTCACCAAGAGGGACGTCCGCCAGCCATATCGTATATCGTATACGCTTAGTTATAAGTTACGTGATATTAGTTTGGTGCACTATGCCCGTGCATATGTTAGTAACAACTCTATACTCACATGCTGTAAGTACATGTGACGCGTCACTGTTGGCAGAACCGTCGACCGGCTCCCCGGTATGAAGATATAAGTACCTCCAGGTTCGCTTTTCAAACTTGGACACCTTCGCTTTTGCATTCGCCGCAGGGGGATTAAAAACTGCGACCAGATGTTCGCATGTGTGGCCTTTGTGCTTGAGCAGACTAAAAGTCGATTTTCTCTCTTTGCTGAGCACTAAAAGACATATAACAACGCCAGATGTGCTGTCGCGAAAACATAGTGAATACGAAATCATGTTGGACCGCTGCCCGTTCCAGATACAGCCTGTAAGAAGGCAAACCTCCAAAAAAAAATCGAGCGTCTCGATTGCATGTCTTGCGAACCGCAACATGAGTAGTAAACATGTCACCGTAGCCGTGAACTAAGCTCTGAGTACTAAAACAAACGCTGGAGTGTACAAATGTGCCGTCGCGAAAAAATAGAAGCGACAGGATCTTATGTTGGACCGCTGTCCGTTCCAGATATAGGATATCAGAAGACAAACCTCCAAAAAAGTCGAGGCCCTCGATTGATGTCTTCTTGGGAACCGCAACATGAGTAATGAAAATGGCCCGCTGCACGCTGCCATGGATCAAGTAAAATTCGCGCCACACATGTTAAATGGCTGGTCTTTCTAGAACAGCTGTAAAAGACTGACATTGTTTTTGTGCCCGGACATAAACCACTTTGCGCAAACCCTATGAGCGGTTCTGGCTCTGCACGCCGACGTTGCAATACATACCGGGAAGCTCCTAATAGGATATCGCTGGGGATTATGCTGTTTTTTGGGGGAAGGGGAAACAAGGCAGAAAAGGAACAGTCGTATTCCTCATGTGGTCCTTTGTGCAGATGACTAGGTATTTAAGTCCTCCACTCGGTGCGGCTGGAGAACTTGTCACCCGAGAAGAAACCCAGCCGAATCCAAAGTTTCTTTCTTAAAACCTATGTGGTTTTGTTGCAGAAAGACCACTACACACTTTCAATGGCGGCGGAGATTGGAACCACACCACTTGACCCGAAACTCATGATTCGATATATATGCAGATCAGTCCAACAGAGTCCTAAAACAACGAATGACTACTGCATGCCAAAACTACAGACCTTAAAGGCCGCCTGGGTATGTTGGACTCTTAAAAATATCGCGCGCACATCTTATGCCTCGAGCTGCCTTCTTACAAAATAAGCCATCTCCTATGTCTAGGCAGTTCAGTCGAACAGAGTCCCAAAACAACGAAAGCCTGGTGCATGCCCGAATCGAAAATTCAGAATCCAGCACGATATTTTAGACTCTCCAAAAATTGGGTATATCCCTTTAATGCCTTGGGCTGCCTCCTTGAAAAACATACGATGCTTTACGTATGGGCGGTCCAGAACTCCATCACAGCTCATGCGAAGAAGACGCAAATGGCAGAAATTGAATTTGATGTCCTGTCCCAGGTACCTCGTAGTCATACC
Organism: Laburnicola sp. JP_R_19; assembly: GCA_031010545.1. Classification (NCBI taxonomy): domain Eukaryota; kingdom Fungi; phylum Ascomycota; class Dothideomycetes; order Pleosporales; family Didymosphaeriaceae; genus Laburnicola; species Laburnicola sp. JP_R_19. The sequence goes on along the minus strand of VOIT01000101.1, from coordinate 1,427,883 downwards.
ACGAGTCCCACAGCCTTCGGGGTCTATATAAGAGCAGAAGTCAAAGAGATTGCAGTAAAAGCCATGTGAACCCGAATCTTCCACGCGAACAAAACGAGGTGGTGGTAAGACAAGTACCATGAATCTTCTTTGACAGGACACTTGAAAATGCAGCAAATTTCTTTCTCATGCTGCTCGGACCGCCTTGTGTGCTATATAAAACTTCCAAAACGAGGAGAATGGGAGACTGGGGTTCGGGTTCCATTACTGGCAGCAATTTCTCTCGTGGATCTGTATCACAGTGATATGCATTCGCGCTCTAATCGCTCAAAGCATTACCCAAAAGAAAAGAAAATGTATAAAATGGCAGCAGGACGTTATGATGCTGCTCCCTGGAAGCCTCCACGTCCAAAAAACCAAAAAAAAGCGCTTGAGATCATCCAAAATGGATCCAAATCACAGCAACAAAGATCATATGTCTGGCCAGACAAGAAAAGGACAACAACAACATCTGGTCATGTCCACCCCTCGATTTCGCCACTACCCACGAACCCAAGACCAAAACTCTTGAGACAATCGACTGATGCTCGGGTAGCACACCGGCCGCGGGCAAGAACCGTCATCCATCGTAATATCGCAGCTGACGTTCACTATTTCTCAGCAACGCAGTGCCTCACTGTCGGCCGCGGATGCTAGCCATCATCATCCTCATATACAACGTACTTGCACCGTCAGCGTCAGAGTCAGAACCATCATAAGGTCAGATAATACGGTACGACTGAAATGTCATGGAACGCGCCACTGTTACACCGACTCATGAATAGTCGGCTTATCGATTTTGTTCGGTGGGCTGGATGGAGACAACCGCAGACGAGCAGGTCCTCCCATGGATTTTTCATACAGAACTTTTGAACAGCTACTCCCACATGACATAGCGTAGTGAGTGTTTTAAATCAGAAATTGACTGAATATGAAGGTAGAGAAGGAAGTACAGCAAGCAGTAAGATTTCTTAAATAGTCCTTGCCATAGCTATGCGTTTTTAGACCGCAGACTGAGGCCTACATCCGGCTTTCATTAGGTACAGATCCAGACTGTAGCATCGTCTCAAAGCCTGCTGTAAATCGTTTGCCCGACTGTACTCTTGAGCCAATCACTCACATCACATCGTATCCATCTTGTCTGGGTGGTCGCAGATTCGCAATATGCGGTCGCTACTGAGCAAAGGAATGTATACAGTCGTGGAACCTCGATTCGCGGAACAGTGTGGGGAACTTGGCTCTTTGCCTGTTTTTCGTCCTTTTTTCAAGTCTTTGAATGCTCTTGGGCGATGAATTCAATCCTGTTGCTCATTGGTAGAGTTCGACATCGAGGTCCGACGTCAGATGGCTAGATTGCAGCGACGCATTCTTATATCAGCCAAGACGGCGATCACTTGTAGCTCGATAGTTAGCATATGATTATGGCCACCGTGCCGACAACCTATAAAGAGGATAGAATCCGTGGATTGGAGAGTGAGCTCCGTAATCGGTACACTGCAACTTCTGACGCGCAAAGAGAGATTGTACAAGGCACACGCAAGAATAAGCAAAACTGAAATGCCTCTCGAATTCTGTACACAGGCGGACTAATGTCACAATGGAACCCCAGCGGCGACTCATGCACCGAGCCCACGGCCCTCTTGATCTGAGATATAGCACCCAAACAGTACCAAATGAAATGTTGACCCAAGGAAAAGAGGTATAGGTATTGGTATGTCTGTATGATGCAATCACGGCGTCGAACATTTATTCGTCGTTGAGCTTCTCCCGCGCGGGGAGGTGTTTCTCCGACTTGCTTTGGACCATCATGCCAGGCTTGAATGTGATGGGCTCCGTTCCTTGTTTCTGTGGAGATTGGTATCAGCATGGGATCCGAGGGAAAAAGCAACAGAGCTCTTATCGCGTTGGAGCTGCGTACCTTCATGTATTCCTCAGTAGCCTCTTGCCACTCCTTGGTCATGGTGCGCGGTCGCACGGGGTTCGCGAACAAGCGAGTGATGGAGAAGACAACGACGGCAGCGGCGATGCAGCCAGCACTTAGGAAGAAGACCTTGCGGCCCTCATCCGGTGGCGGGGCCCGGCGCGGACCATGGGGACCGAAGGCAATGTAGTATGCTGTGCAAGAGACAAGGGTTAGCTTTGCATGTCCATACACAGCTAACGAGAGCTCGAGTTGCCGGCACGGCTCAGAGCTACATATGCCTCGGGTTGCCGGTACACGTTTCAGCGATACGTGTCTGAGCATCGCGAATGGGCCGGCGCGTCACCCGGCTCCTTCCGGCACCCCATGCTGACTGTGAGATATGTACGCACCAACTTTCTTCTCCTGCAGGGTCATCTCCTTCCAGTCCACCTTCATGCGGTCCCTAAGCGACATCCACAAGTCGGCCTGCTCCTGAGGAGGCATGTCATCCCATCGCTTCTCGATATTGGCGAGGGTCGGGTTCGAAATGGCGTGGCTGGCCTGGCGGATCTGCTGCTGCTGCTGAAGGCAGGCGGCGGGTGCGATGCGGATAGCTTGACGTGTCGCAGAGGCTGGGACGAGGGACCCCGAGGCCCGGATGACCGAGGAGCGCAGCATGACAGCGGGTAGAGAGAGTGGAGAGGTCGCGAGGTTGCGAAAGGAAAAAAAATTGACTCCGGTGGAGAGCAGCGCGAGTGCCAATGGGTTGTAGTGGAGATGGAAGTGGTGGTGTGAGTACAAGGGGATCGTATTTCTTAGCGTCTTGGCACACGTTTCTTCCTTCACTCTGTGCTTCTGCTGCACCTGCAAGCAAAGCTTCTAGAGATTCAATGCTAGAGGCAAAGCTGGAGACGATAGCAGTGAAGGTATCCGTAGTACTTTTGCCATGCTTCGGGCTAGTAGGTTGACCCAGGGGAGCGGATTCTCTTCTTTTACCCAAGGAAAGGCGTTCGGTTCGCCCACTGTGCAGGGTGACACAAGAACAGCCCGAGGCATCAATGCTTTCAGAGGACTATCCGCTATCGCATCAATTCTATTGACCTACACTGTACAGTATCCAATCCATCATAGTGCTCGCACACAGTGTTTGCATCCTATCCTCCGGGATAATCCAAGGCATGCCTACATATTCCCACGAGTGATTATTACATGTTTCATCCAATTCGCTCGATTCTCAGCTGCGGCAGTGAGCATCAGGAAGCTTTGTGGTAGCTCGGGCCGGCTAGTTGATAGGTCGCCGGCTGTCACCACTCGAAGTTTTCAGCCCTACGGCGGATCGGAGTCTGACGTTTTCCTATGCCTTCGTCTCGACTCCCCATGCAGGTACTTCGCAGGACGCCGCGGTAGCACAAAGCCGTCATGAGGTCGGCGCAGAAGGGTTCTGAGCTAATCGTTCTAGGAGTCTTCCGGCCGCGGACGCCTCATCGTGCATGCCTTCTACCTGCGGCTCTCCCCCAGTACGATTGCGATTCCTGACGTTCGTGGCGGTAGCATGTTACACCAGGACTCGCCCCGCGTACCGATGCCGCATACTATTACGCTGTGATAACCTTGCAAACGACCATCCTGTGGCGGCGCCGCGCATAGCAGGGACCGTAGAAGGCGCTGTAGAAACACTCGAGTGCGAGGGGGCTTGTTGTATCGCAGAAGCGAAATGTTGGCGCATACAAGCGGTATGCCAGCAGGACTCGCTCATGGCAGAGGCGGAAAGACACGCCACAGAAACTACCCAGGCCGAGGAAGACGGTCACCGGCGCGCTCCGGCCAGCGTCCGAGGTTTACGTGTGGGTAGCAACCGGCTGACAGGGTGTTCGGACACACCTGCGCCTGCAGTTTGTTTTTTCTGGGCACGACGTACCTTCTATTTAGTTCCCCTCCCTCACCCCACCCGCCAACGCTCACCCATCTGCGAGGATTCTTCCACTCGACACCACGCAACTCTCTCACACAGAATTCAATCATCATGGTTGTCAAGGTCGGAATCAACGGCTTCGGTCGCATTGGCAGGATCGTCTTCCGTAATGCGTGAGTTTCTTGCCCCGCTCTCGTTGCCGTGCTTGCTTGCCAGACCCCGCTAACACAGCAGGACAGCATTGAGCACAACGACGTAGACATCGTCGCCGTCAACGATCCATTCATCGAGCCCCACTATGCTGTAAGCAACCTCATCGTCCTCAAGGCGGCCACAATACCGTCGGCTGCAAAACGTAGAGTGCGGCCTAGCAGGACAAGGAGCTGACAGAGTCACAGGCGTACATGCTCCGATACGACAGTACTCATGGCCAGTTCAAGGGCACCATTGAGGTCGATGGCAGCAACCTGAAGGTCAACGGCAAGACCGTCAAGTTCTACACCGAGAAGGACCCTGCCAGCATCCCGTGGAGCGAGACTGACGCTTACTACGTCGTCGAGTCTACTGGTGTCTTCACCACCAAGGACAAGGCCGGTGCTCACTTGAAGGGCGGAGCCAAGAAGGTTGTCATCTCTGCTCCCTCTGCGGACGCTCCCATGTTCGTCATGGGCGTGAACAACGAGACCTACAAGTCCGACATCGATGTGCTCTCCAACGCGTCCTGCACCACCAACTGCTTGGCTCCGCTTGCCAAGGTCATTCACGACAAGTTCACCATCATTGAGGGCTTGATGACTACTGTCCACTCCTACACGGCTACCCAGAAGGTCGTCGATGGCCCGTCCGCCAAGGACTGGCGTGGAGGCCGCACTGCCGCTCAAAACATCATCCCTAGCAGCACCGGTGCTGCCAAGGCCGTCGGAAAGGTTATTCCCGATCTCAACGGCAAGCTCACTGGCATGGCTATGCGTGTACCTACTTCCAACGTTTCCGTCGTCGACTTGACTGTCCGCATCGAGAAGGGTGCAACCTACGACGAGATCAAGGAGGCCGTCAAGGAGGCTTCCGAGGGCAACCTCAAGGGTACGTGATTCATGATTCGTTCTGAACCTAGCTAACAGGGCTAGGTATACTCGGATACACCGAGGACGACATTGTCTCCACCGACTTGAATGGTGACAACCGCTCCTCGATTTTCGATGCCAAGGCCGGTATCTCCCTCAACAAGAACTTCGTCAAGCTCGTTTCCTGGTACGACAACGAGTGGGGTTACTCCCGCCGTGTCCTTGACCTGCTCGTCTACATCGCCAAGGTTGACGGCAACGCCTAGGAATCAGGACAGAATCAGGCAACGCCAAAACTGTAGGATGAGGATGGTTGAGAGTTACACTTGACGACAGTAAGGGTTTGGGAAAACATCAATGAGTTTATGTCACACGGTAGACACTATTAAATACAATAATCATATGAGATTCACTTGTGCCACTGCCACTGTATTTTATTAATTGTAGTCATCTGCTACATACTAGTCTTTCTATTTGTCGTAATTTCTAGCCTATTGTATAATAGCTCGCTTCAGAGAAAGACCCGTGCTCCTGTGAGGAGACATCACGCAAGTGTTCGCGACAGTACTTCTGTGGTTGCAGTACTATGATATTCCTGTAGCTTGTTCCATCTGCTTTTGTATTAGTTAACCTAGATTAGATTCTTATTTGGAGAGGTCTGGAACTGTGCAGAGACTCCTGTTTAGGCATGATGAACTAGGCGGTAAAATGCGGGAGATTACGGAAAGCAAATTGTCCGATTTTCGGCTACGGAGAATGTCGAAATTCTGCACGTTTATTTACCGGTCCCTTCCAGTTTGTCTTCACTCACGTAGAATCCTCCGATAAAATTCATGCAATTTTAAGAGATCGAAGGGGTGTAGAGCTCGAGGACAAACGTGCGCAGACAAGTCTCGTATATTGTACATCCTACACTAACTCAGCCCTTAGCATACTTTCCATTTGTGTATGTGTTCGTCCTCTAGAAAAGATTAGAAGATAGTTCCCAATTCGTTGTCTGCGTACGTGGTCAGGAGCATGGCTTGACATTGTTTGGGAGATTTTGAGGATAGGAGCTATTCCAAAAGAGATTTAGCGGATCGCGCGCCAAGCCTGTCATGTCGATGCGCTCGAAGTCCATTGACTATTCCTTGACCCTTCCTACCAAGCTGTAATTCGACAAAGTTAGCACTCTGCGCCTGGCTCTTGCCTTGTTCTATTACTCCCTCCAAGTGCATTACCGGCATATTGACGACAAAAAACGCGGCTGCTCGCGCGTTTGTGTTGACGACTCGGCGTTCGCATCACGGGATCTGTGGATCGGGGGTTCGTTGGACAGGCATGACTTCACGCTCATACTGATTGAGTTTGTCGGGTAACAGCTAACAGATGCATTAGCGCGGACTCTACGGTAGTTGAGAGGACAGCTCCAATACCATCTGAAGGCCGAAGATTTATCGCGCTTAGCTTTGGCGCGCGGCCAATGCAGAAGTCCTCATTCGCAGCTACAAGTTCAACGAGGCCATGAGAGCGAGCTGGTAAAGTAAGTCAGAATCTGTCGCTTATGCCACGGAGATGTATGTCTCTTGCCGGACCACGACACTTGCTCTTCGAGCAATGATGCCCCTTTCTCGAGGTGAGGGTAGCAGACATCATTTTCATCCGAATTTCGTCTTGCATCAAGTTCGGCATCGGCTTTGTCCTGACGACCTATGCCACAAAAGCTACCCTCGACATCCATACCCTATTCATCCAGTAGTGGGCCAGTATTTTGGGTCACTTTTGCGTGAAAATCTGCCGAAAAATCGCCTCAGATGAGACTCAAGCACAGTACACTTTTCACCATCGAATATCCCACTCACCGGAAATTTTGAAGCTTCCTCTACACGCAGCCAGCTTGCAACTGCATTCGTCATCACTGAGCTTCACCCTCTGCAATCTACAACGCTCTGCGATTCGGTCATATGCTTACCAATTCCTCAGACCCACGGACACCCCCGGTGTGTATCGAGACCACCTCACCATACCGCGCCATGGCCGCCATAGCTGAAGACATCATGGTTCTGGCAGACGAGGACGAAGCCATGGAATCCATAGAACAAACCAACGGAAATAACGATCATGGCGCTACAGTCGATCCCTCGAAGCTCTTGTTTCACACTAATTCGCAACATGTTCTGTCGCCAAAACTTCCTTTCCATGGCCTGGGCCCATCCTTGAAAGCGTCCCCCCCACGAAAACACTTGCACATACGGGATCATTCCGACCGTCCTCACCTAAGTAGCGCCTCAGATTCGCGTCACCGCAGGAGTTCCCCGCCAGTGGATCTTGATGCTATGGACATTACCCCCCCTCGTTCTACCCTTATCCAGGTGCGTGTGGCACCGCCGCCAAGGTTCGAACCTCTGCCGTATCCGTCTTCGAGAACAGGATTGGTGTACGACGACCGAATGAGGTTTCACGCGGAATTTCCAGACTTTTTGTCCAACCCCGACGACATTCATCCTGAGGATCCGCGCCGGATTTACGAGATTTTCAAAGAAATATGTGAAGCTGGCTTAGTACAAGCATCAACCGATATCGATGATGAGGAAGCAGATGAAAATCAATGTTGGAGGATTCACGTAAGACATGCTACTGAAGCTGAAGTTTGTCTGGTGCACACTCCCGAGCATTTTACCTTCGTTGAGGGTCTCCAAGGTATGTAACTGGATGCTTGGCAACGAGATGATATCTTAACCCTATTCCAGACCTACCAGCAAGTGAGCTGAAGGAGCTTTCCGACAAACTCGATTCAATCTATTTCAACAGTGCAACGTACGATAGCGCGATGTTAGCGGCGGGAGGCGCGATCGAGGCCTGCAGAGCTGTTGTGCTCGGTCACGTCCGGAACGCCATTGCAATCATACGGCCGCCAGGTCACCATGCAGAGAGTGACGCACCTTCTGGATTTTGCATATTCAATAATGTGCCTATTGCCGCGAGAGTGTGCCAAAAAGACTTCCCGGAAACGTGTCGGAAAGTCTTGATACTCGACTGGGACGTACACCACGGCAACGGGGTGCAGCATGCGTTCTATGACGACCCAAACGTCCTGTATATCTCATTGCACGTGTTCAAAGGCGGTCACTTTTATCCGAATCTCCCCGATGGCGACCTCACATACTGTGGCGAGGGACCAGGCTTAGGACGCAACGTCAATATTCCTTGGGAGGATCACGGCATGGGCGACGCTGAATATATATACGCCTTCCAACAGGTGGTCATGCCTATTGCAACGGAATTTGACCCCGACCTGGTCATAATATCCGCTGGATTCGACGCTGCTGAAGGAGACATCCTAGGCGGCTGCCATGTCACCCCAGCCTGTTATGCCCATATGACCCATATGCTCATGCGAATAGCACAAGGGAAGATCACCGTATGCCTCGAAGGAGGCTACAATCTACGATCCATTGCGCGGTCTGCTCTAGCAGTCACAAGAACGCTCATGCTGCAACCGCCAGATCGGCTCGCAGAAAACCTGGAGCCGAACCAATCTGCTGTGCGCACGATAGAACTTGTCAAGCGCCAGCAGTCAAAGTTCTGGAAGTGCTTATACCCTAAGCATGTTGATCGGGCTGATCCCAACTTCAGAGCTACCAAGCGCTTACACGAGGTCTTGAGGACGTATCAGAGTCAAAACTTGGCTGAAGAGCATCATATGACTCCTTTACCAATTAACAAAAATGGAATAGCAGAGACATTTGAGCACAATGTGGTTGCCACGTAAGTGTATACACCCAGCTAGAGCTCCTTTGTACTAACGTGAGCAGGCCTGAATTCATGGAGGAACACCCATTGCTCGTCATCTTTCACGACCCACCGACACTGACTACCACTCCGGACCCTGTGACCGGCAAGACAGAACTCCACAACATGTGGCTGGTATGTATTTGCGCACAGTCTTACACTGTATAGCCACTGACGAAGAACGCGAAGACTGATATTGTGGAAAAGGAGTACATCGGATGGGCGATCGAGAATGGCTTCCAAGTCGTTGATGTGAATATTCCGAGAATAGTCTCGATAGAAGATGTAAGCTTACAATATGTACCTTTACGCGGGAGCTATCACTTACCTGGCCAGGACGACGGAAGCTATGTTAGCGCCGACAGCAGTGACGCCAGAGCGCAGCAAACTCGGGAACTTGCTGCCTACATCTGGGAAAACTATATCGAGTAAGTAGAACGCACACAAGCGTGTGACATGTCTGACCCTATGATAGGCCATACGCAGCAACACAAGTATATTTTATAGGGATTGGAGCGGCGTATATCGGCTTGGTCGATTTATTAGGTAACATTCGTAAGTTTTTTCCCCTCGCGTAGAAGGATGCACAATTCTAATACGTATAGTAGAAAGCGCTACCGATGACGAAAGCATTGTCCAGCATCTCTTCGCGTTTGTCGCCGATACTTCCATTCAATCCATCCGAGCCACTGATGACAGCGTTCATGACTGGTACCAGCGGGTATGTTGAAGAACCACAGCCTCTTTAATACTCCTCTGACGTTGCAATTTCGTTAGCACACCCACATCTACGTCCAAGAGGAGCACCTAGTATGGGATCGAAACCGCGTACGCAAACTGCGCAAGAAATGGGGCAACCTTATCCGCTCCGAAAAGAACAATATTAACAGCATGCTCGGCCATCATCTCAAAGAAGTGCAGAAGGTGCTCTTGGAGAAGAAGACCGAGTTTGAGGAGCAAGATCAGCTGCTGAAAACGAGTCTTGCTAGCAGCGCGAGCGCGAGGCAGGGACGCCGAAGCCCTGCTTTACCCACCAGCAGCAGAATGCAGTCTCCAAGACAGGCAAGCGTGCCCATTGCGCGGAATGGTGACAAGATGCCGCCCGTGGGATTCTTCAGTGTAGGCGGGAATAGTCCGCGCATAGGGACCAATAGTCCTAGGAGCCCGAGGAGTCCGTTACGGCAGGATTTCCGACGCGGCTGAGGAGATAGATGTGAGCGGGCGGACGGGCCGGGCTTTGTCTTCCATTTTTTTGGCAATCGTTTTTGTTCTGTTCTGTTCTATTCTCATATGCATTGCTGGGCGCTGGAGGGGCCGAGATGGTTCTGCATAGTTACCGTTAAGTCACTTCGTAGGGGACCAATGCAACGTTTTGGGTTATTTGATCGGTGCTGTCCCGAGGTCTGCGTGCGTGCGGTCCGATTGGGAAGCGAAGGGTCGTTCAAAACTACAAAGGTATATTTCAAATGCACGACTATGCAAACGACGCGCTTGCTGGGTAGATAGCCGCGGTGGTGGGGATGGGATTTCAAAAGACACGGGTGCGCGATACATGGCAAGACTCAGCATAGGCGCAAACAAAAAGCAAGTATCTTTAAGAAGCTGGTCTGTCGTCAGCCTTGCTTGCGAATGCTATGTATACGTTAATAGTTGTTAATGTTTAGTGTAGTGGGTGGGTGGACGGATACACGATCGGTCTAGGGATGATAGTTATCCCGTGTCTTGGTTCGCGGACTACGGCTTACCGTGCCTAGACATATGCTTTGCTACCTACCATGCTGTACGTACAGTGGTGGTCAGGGTGAGGGCTGAGAGTATCGTCCCGAGGTCATTACGTACACGGCAGTGCTCAGGTGATACAACGTCCGAGGTCTAGATCTACCCTGGAGTGCTGTGGGTGTCGGATGCCTAACAATTACAGGAGGAAGTTTCTTCACACCAGTGTGGAATGTTCTGGCTAGGGCGACACTAGCCTGGCGGGTGGCTTGCGGCTTCACGTGTCGTGATCATCTGATGACCTCGGGAGGCAGCCACCCCCGGCCTAACTCTAACCATGGGCTAGCCGGAAGGAGCCACCTGTCACCGGACTGGTGAGCGAGTGGGCGGGTTTGCCGTGCCTGCGAGCGGCTTTGACGTAGATCAGCGGCCATGTCGAAATCACTGTGCGAGATCTAGCCCAAGCAGACGTTCATGGGGCGAAAAGGCCATGCCAGGTCCCCGCAAGCGTGGGCTTGGTACATGGTGCCCTGCTAGCAAATCAGCGTCTCCATCTTGCCAACGTGAACGGCCGGCTACCTAGGTAGGTATGTGGCACCATCACTGACAGCACGCCTCTCCGACAGCACGTCTCTCCCCTCAATGAGCCTCGACGAAGATTACCTCGCCCACGGCTGGGCGCGATCGGAGCCTTAGAGTTTGCCTTCACCGACAGCGGCCACACCTGCACCGCCCGCCAACTCTACCCCAGGACACCCATCACGACAAATGCTAACCTCGACGTCGCCCTCCATCTCCGCACCACCTTCGCCTGCTGCAACATACCACCTGCACAGCTGTTCATACCATGCGACGCGACGCACCTCCAACACCTCTTGTGCCTCTCCTCGCCTCCAGGTGAGCAGCGCACCACCGCGCCGCCCGGACGCGCAAACCTCGCCAGCTGCTTCGCTCTTGTCGCCAGTGCCCGCATTTGCGCCGTCGCCTTCGGTTAGGAGAAGAAAGTACGTTGACGCGGGCACTCAATACTCACCAGAGGGTTACCCGCCGACGCACAGGCCTGTCCCGCCTCAACCCGCACCCACGACCTCGTCCGCACCCGTTCGCCCTCCCTCACACACTCCCGACCATATAGAGCGGGGGGAGACCTCTGCTGAATCCACCGTCACGGAGCCGCCAGAGCCTGACCTGCGGATAGACCCGCTGCCAGTGGTGCCAGCACACACAGTCCAACCTGGCAGGACGACATCAAGACACAAAGAGAAGGAGCCGCAGTATGAACAGCAAACGCCAAAGCAGAATGAAGCGAGCGTTGTAGCCTCGGCGCAATCCTCCCCCGCGAAGCGGCCACGTCCACAGAGTGGGACCTTCAAGGTCATGCCGCTGAAGTACGAGACGTGCGACATGAAGGACTTGGGCGTCTTGGTCTCGGACATGCTGATGGAGCTGGTGCGGTTGAACGACGACATGCCACTGCGGGATGGGCAACTCACGCGCTTCCATTCAAGGTAACACAATCTAGTGCTAACTATGGATTAACCGACTGACTTCCTTTGACAGAGCGCCGCCTGCGATATCCGTCAAAGACTACCTCTTTCGCCTAATTGTGCACGCGACTCTCTCACCACCAATCCTCCTTTCCATGGTTTTCTACGTCGACAAGCTGTGCACCATGTACCCCGCCTTCACCATTAGCAGCTTGACCGTGCATCGATTCCTCATAACGGCGGCAACCGTGGCTGCGAAAGGGCTCAGTGATAGTTTCTGGACGAACAGCTTATACGCAAAAGTGGGGGGCGTTAGCGTGAGAGAACTGGCACTGCTGGAGCTAGAGTTCCTCAGAAAGCTAGATTGGCGGATCGTGCCGAAGCCCGAGACACTCGTGGACTACTACAAAGGGCTGGTAGAACGAGGCGAGGGTTATGTGATAGAGAAGGAGATTGGGTCAGAGACGTCCTCTGTCATGGCCAGTTCCACGGCCACTTCACAAACAGATACTTTAGTATCCAGCACCCCCGAGTCAAGCGATTCATAGCCTTGGTAACGATATTGAGGACATGATCTTCAAACCCACCGCTTCTTCCTCGTTGTTTCTATGCATCAGAGCGCTGTTGCTGCAGTGGGTACGGACATGGTATAGACGCTAGCATTCAAGGCAAGCCCATGAGTTCATTTTATTGAGAATTGTAGCCATAGAGAAAAAGTTCATGGATAGACTTTGTACGTATTACGTATTACAGGGCGTCTCACCCCCAGTATGTCTCCGATTCTTCGTCCTATTACCATAAGTTGATGAGTTGGCTGCCCCAAGTCTCAGTTCAACCGAGGGTTGGGTGAAGAGCAACGGTGCAAAAGGTGACAGAGTAGGGTGTACTGCAGGCGTCGCTGGGTACGTTGCTACCTATGGGCTTCCGGTTGGCGGGACCACCATGCCGTTGCTAACAGAAATGGGAAATATAGCTACTGGGCGCGTAGGATTCAGTCTTGAGAGCTTCTGGTGTAGAGGGAACTCGCTCCGGCTTACGGGCATCAGGTATTGCAGGTGAGCGCATGAGCAACACAGGGGGCGAGTGGATTCGGACCTCAGGCCGGCTGAGAATGACAGTGGTGAAAGGGTTGAAATGGAGATGCAAGGAATACTGGTCAAGCGATGAACAACTAGCGGCGCCATCGTGAGTGATGCGTTGGACAAATGATATTGCCCCATTCGGATAACCCTGGTCGATGCAAGCTCGTCGAGAGCAAAGAGTGAGGCTACCCTCTGCACTCTGTGGCTCTTCATCGCACCTTTCGAGAGCCGCAGCTGTAAGGGAAGACCGGCAACCGCCCAGGGATGGCCTGGGCAGAGGATGGCCATGTGTTCCTTTACCATGTGCCAAAGACTTCCAGGCCGGGTCCTTAGTGACTTGAACCCGTCTCTCTGCCTCCCGCCCTCCCAAGTCGTTCCCCACCCCCACGATCCGCGCAGACAGCCGATTCCCTTACGAAACCGCGCTTGAGAGGTCGTGTGCGTAGACTGTGGAGAAGCCGTGGTCTGCCCAGAAGACTGCCGTTCAACACCGGACGGCTATCGCGTCTCCCCACGTCTTGCACGCGGCGGCAGTAGCGCAAGTATCATGAGAGTGAGTCGCGCTACTTCACGTCCCCGCCCCAGGGCCGTTGCAGGTGCCTTTGCGGGCGTGCTGTGCCCTCCGCATGTCGGATCATCGCTCTCTTCATTCTGCGACGTCGCGCCTACACAACGTGTGCCAAAGGGCTAACCATGGCCTGCAGAAGCGGCATACTGCATGACCGTTATGCCCACGATATGAATGACATGGGCCGGAGGGAGTCTAGCCATCGACAGCACGATGCGAATTGGGGCTTCAAGTACCCCGAGGCACCCATTGCGCCGCCGCCGTTTGCCTTCGCAGAGCAACCAGCCGCCTTGACCGACAGCCTAGCCCAGCTACAGCTCGGACGCGTACCTAAGACGCGCACCAGTCCCGTGGTGACCCGTACCAGAGTCGCCCGCCATGGTTCCAATCCTCACCCCTCGCGCCCCTCCAGCAGCGGAGGAGAGAACGCCATGTTTCCACCCCGCCCGCTTGCCCCGCCGCGACGAGCCGAGTCGTATTCGCATCCCACCCCCCTCGAAGACTTCCGCCGCTCAAGACGATGGCCGCCGAACGGGTACCGCCTGGACGACGCCCTGGACGCGAAGGATGCCGAGGACTTGATATGCGCCGGAGCGTCTACGTTCAAGGGCTACTGCGATGAGATACCGAACACGTCCGCAGGTTACGACCGCTTCTACGCCGTCATGGACTCGGAGCACCAGAGCAGGACAGACCGCGGGCCTATTCCGACCGATGCATACCGATACATCTCCCTCAACATGACGGGCGCCTCGGAGAGTCAGTTCCCATGGCTCTCTCTGGAGCAGCCGTGCATGTCTTACGCATACGGAAAGAGCGCAGGCACAACAACGTTGAATTATTGGGTCAGCAAGTCAGGCAGCAGTCACCCGCCGGTCAAGCTTGCTGGCGAGACAAAGCCGCGGAAGATAAAGTTCCTTCAGATACTGGACCGGTTACAACATTTGGAGGGCGGACTCGAAGAAGATGTTAGTCTACTGCCCCGAAATCCGGTTGCTAGCTACAGCGACCTGACTGCATTGCCTTGCCTGAGGTAACATGCCTGGGAAACGCTTTACTGACTTTTGCTAGGACCCAGATGAGATGTACCGATACCTTTATAGTACTTTAATTGAAGATCCAGACCGTTATAGTGATAATGCGGATACCGGCCTTCAAAAGCAGATGACAGACCTTATTGCGGTCCTCAGCAACCCCACCTGGAAAGATTTCTCCAACCCCAAGAACCAAGTAGTTGCCAAATATTTTGACTCTCCGGATCAGCACAAAAAGCAGGAATTCTTCCATCAGCTACTCCTTTCCGTGGAGCTATATCTTCGCGTTCATTCTAAAAACCATTCGGACAAAGTTAAGCGGAAGCTCATGCTACAGCTCCCTCCTACCATTGCCTGGGATCTCGCAGTTGCACAACGATGGCTGGAAAATATGGAAATCACGAAATCACGAACATCCGAGAATCAAAGCACATTCAGTTTTGAATTGAGACACAGGAAACGACAGAAGGATGCTCTACGATTGTTCGCAGCGACGTTGAAGTGGCCAAATATGGACGAGATAGACTACGTACTTGAAGAGAAGGACAAGAATGAGAAGCTGCTAGAAGATCGCTCGGCAGATGCGATGTCGTGGTTCTCGGGGATTATTCTTCCTGGACGTACACTGCCTTGGCTTATTATGAACAGTCTGATAGACTGTGATAGAGATACCGGGGATGCTCTCAAGTATTTGACGCATATGCATATGGCATCGGGATTCCAGTATCGAGCAAACACGTACTGGTCAGCCCAGAGTATTGTGGGGAAAGTTCTTGGTGCTGCACGGGGTGTAAAACAGATTGCTGGCTGGGTAGGGCCCTGCATCTATACCCCCGATCTCAAGCGCACAGAATGTGTTCGCGTCCACCAACTTGGTTCCATAGACCCGCCACTTACACGAAAAGATGTTGAACACATGGACACTCGGACAAACCCACTAGGCCCAGAAGACACCAGCTACCCTATTGAGGACTACGAAGTGCCAATGCCAGATATGGACGAAGTGACTGACCTGATTCGAATAGAGAAGCTTAGTTTCGTGCCTGCAAAAGAACAACATACGTCTACTCGACAAGTGCCCGGGGGTCCACTTCTGTTCGATGCCGGGATCTACTTTGCATGTGGCGGTGACAGCTGGCCAATGAAGCTCAGATATGATGTGGACTTCATCAACGCTTTTCCATGCCATCAAGGTCCCCATGGTAAGACCGAGTCTGATCTATATGTCATGCCCCAAACTAACACGCCAAAGTCCTCTTCTATGATTTCGCATATCAGGCAGTCCAGATTGACAATGGCCTGGTTGATCTCCACGATTGGGGACGCCAATCCGGCCGCCGCTCGCGACCATCTTCTTCCCGCTCTTCTCCCGGAAAGAAGGCGTTGGCTCTAGCGAATGCAAACGAAGCGGCACATCTGCAAGTCAACAAAGTGCTTGCGATTGAGGCGCTCGGCGTTAGTGATAACGAGGTCTTTGCAAGAGCTTGGTGCGCTCATCATGGCCACAGTGCCATTGTGGCGAATATCAAAGAGACGTGCATGGCTTGCGCGATTCGAGAAGCGTATGCGGCGTGCATTTCGGTGGTGATCTTCACTGAGGGTGGAAAAGAGACGGAGAAGGACGAGGGTATCTACATCTGAGGCTTTGCGGGAGCTGGATGAGAAATGTCTGTTGACGCCGCATTGTCTTGGAGGAATAACCTACAGACCCGCGCTAACAGCATTTATGCCCTTACTTTGGGGCAACATAGTGCATGGGCACATTCTACTGCGGGGTGTTACTCAACAGTGCGGCCTGGATGGAAGAATCCTTGAACGTGGGGCCATATCAAACGACCGAAACATGGCTGAGTACTATTTTCATCAGGTGCTCAGTCATTAGCCTTCGGGCACTACACACTATTTCATTTGTTTGGCTAGGGGATAGGGTTTTGATGGCTGGAGCACTGACGTGCATGCTGCATGCAGTTGGTCGGATGCTGCGAGCTCTGTATTACTGGTCCTGGCGTAACTCGGAGGGAGGATGGGGTACTGGCATGACGGAATGATGGAACTGGCGGCTGCCTGGTTATGAGATACCTGCTTTATGATTACGATGTAGCTATGAGCTACGAATGTACGATTTCATCAACCATCTTGAAGTCCTGATGTGTTTGGTATTTGAGCGGTAGGGTGGTATTATAATGTTTGAGAGTCTACTGGCCTGTTATTATTGTAGGATAGGGATACTTATGGGACCTGTCTACAAACTTTTATCCTGGGGCTGTCCACGGGTTGGTACCTACATGTAAGCTCCATGGCCTCCAGGGCTCGGGCTTGAATTCGGCCACGTGACCTTTCGGCCATGCCCAGATTAGGACCGCATACAGCTTCGGCGACCTCAGAGTCGTTCAACTTTCGCAGCGCGCGTGAACTCCACACGATCGGGAGATTTGGGGGCATCTCTCGTTTATAGGCGTTCTGCCAGCTGAACATTCAACAAGGTTTTATTCCAGGCGTCAAAGGCATTCCTTGACTTGCTGTGGCGATTGCGCTCCCCACCTTACCTTCCGGCTGCAGTCCATAGCTTCCGCGCTGGGCAACAACCGTACCTCGAGATTCTATTGCCAGCGCATCCGTACCACTTACTATACGCCCACATGCCACGATTGCATTTATTCACACACACCTTGTGAAGCGTTTGATCGCAACCGCTCGCACCTCTCCGCAACATGGGCCGATCGGCGATCCCACCCGCGCTCTACGAGCTCTCGAATCCCAGCAGCCCCGAGGCCCAAGTGAATGCGCTGCGCAATCTGAAGAACGAGATCGTGGGTCATGAGCAGCGGAAAGAGCTTGCGGTGATTCACGGCGTGGTAAAGCCGCTTGCGGGCCTACTACGGACAGAGACGAGGAAGGGTGGCAAGCGGAGGAGAGGCGTTGCAAATGGGAGCTCCGGCGTGGGCAGGGAGAGCGAAAGAACAACGGACTGGACGACCGAAGACGAGTTGCGATTTCAGGCTACGCTCGTGGTTGGGAGCCTTGCGAATGGTGAGTTGGGACAAGGCGCATGGCAACTTTTGCGGAAAGAGGCACATCTGGGAATGAGAGCTGACATGTGAGGATCTAGGCGGCCCTGCATTCATCACCCCGCTGCTCGCTGGCGACGTCCTTCCTCCGCTCCTCGAAGCCCTGTCTCCCGGCGAAACGCCCCCCAAGCTCCTCGTGACTACGCTGCGCACACTCAACCAGATCGTCGATGCCGTCGCACAAGAGAAGCCCTTCTGGGACGCGTCCTCTGCACTATCACATTCGGTGAATCAGCAAATATACACAAAACCCGTCGTAGAGAGCCTGGCGGAGATACTAGCCCAGACGTCCCGGTCGCGCACCGTCTACCAGCAGATCTCTTCGGCAACACAGCTCGTGATAAAGACATGCCGGGAAGACAACCAGAAGAAGATGCTGCTAGAGGCGGGGGTGCTAGACCTGCTCACGGCGAAGATGGCTGCTATGGCCGCGGACGATGATCCGACCTGGAGACCGGATTCAAGACACCCGCATGCTGAAGCACTGCCAAACATGTATCTGCCTGATATTTTCGAAGCCATTGCCGCAATCATCAAGGACTCACATTACAACACGGCGCGGTTCGTGTATTCACAACACATCCAGAACCTCTTCGGGTGGCCGAAGGGCGCTGCTTCTGGAACCTACGATGGTTATGCTGGGTCGTCACAGTCGAACTCATGGGACAAGCTGATACCTCGGCTGCAGACGCTGCAGAGCAAGTCGGACCCGTACAACAAGTCATGGCCTGCCTTGAGCGCTCTTGCTCCGACAAATGATGAGAGTTACCTGCGTTTGCCGAGTATGGAGGCCATGAACCAGGCATCATCAAGCAGAAACGTCATTACTGACGAATCCGAGACGCCGCTGTTTACATGGCTCATGTTTGTAGCTAGGAGAGGGGAGGGCAGAGAACGCCTGGCCGCGTGTTGGCTACTTGCGCTACTGAAGAAGTTTGGCGAGAGGTGGTCTCTGAATGATCCCTCGAAAACGACGCGGGAACGCCATTTCTCATATCTGGTCGTTCCTCTCGTAGTCAAGATGATCGAAGAAGCAAATCCGACTTCGGATTTGGCGAAAAGGATGAGCGTTTGCGACCCCGCGGAAAGGGACGAGGCCTGGTTCGTCTTGAGCGGTCCGCTGGTCCTGGCAGAACTGGTTGCGAGCAACAAGACACTGCAGAATGCGGCGGTTGACGCTAAGATACTTCCCGTACTCGTACACATATTGAAAAAGTCGTTCGACCCCGTGACGACTTCGTCAAAGCCTTTGTGGCAACCAAAGTCTTCGGCACCGCCGGTCAGGGATCCCACGATCGATGTTGCGTCTTCGACGCTAGGGATACCAGGACTTAGTTCTGACGTTCTCCATGTATATCGATACAGGGAAAGTGCTCTTCTGGCACTAGCTGCGATAGCAGATACTCAAGATCCGCTCAGGAAACTCGTCATTGAGCTAGGTGGCGCGCCCCTTATCATTGATTCGCTCGTTCCGTATCATGGTGGAGCGAATGATACGCCTTCGCAAGTGGCGAGTTCGATCACAGCAAAACATGGCAATCCCATAGCCGTGCTCATCGCGGCGTGTAAGGTGACGAGATCACTCTCAAGATCGATAAGTGTTCTACGGACGAGCTTGATCGATCATGGCATTGCGCAACCTTCGTTTGATCTCCTGACACATCCAAACGTCAAGGTGCAAATTGCTGCTACGGAAGTCATCACGAATTTGGTCTTGGAGGTGTCTCCAATGCGCACCGTAGGCTTTATCCATTTTAATCTTATTACAACAGATACTAAGCAATGACTTTTGTAGGAAATCATCGAAGCCGGCGCACTCAAGACTCTTTGTGAGCATTGCCGCTCCGCTAACTTCGACCTTCGCTTCGGTTTGCTGGGCGCTGAGCATCTGTGCTTGTCCCTACAACATGAAGATCCACTGTCTTGATGAACTGGGCATAGGTTGGCTTGTGCAAGTGCTCAACGGCGAGCCTTCGTCCAAGCCAACGCCTTCCGCGCCTCTCGGTATGGGTACACCAAACGCCGCAGGTGAACAAGTCGATATTCTCAACGCAGTTGACGATCCGCACATGGACGTCGATGAGGATCCGTCATCCTCGGAAGACGAAGACACCATGACGGACAGTATCCCTTCCCTTCGCCGCCAACAACGTTCGGGGTCGCGGTATACAAGCGCCACAAACATACGCGACCGGCTACAACAAATCAAGAATGACGAGCAAGACACACGTCTAAGCAGCGAGCGCGACGACATCCGCCTGCAAGAGCAAGCACTAGACTTCATCCGCAACTTCATCACCGAAGAGAAAGCCTCTGGCGAAATGATCGACCACCTCCTCAAATGCTTCGGCCACTCCGCCTTCTTCGAGCTCCTCGACTCGAAGCTCCGTCCCAAAGGCTCCGCTCCCTCATCATCATCAACTACAACCGCAGCAAACACCACCGGCACCACGACAGCAGCGCCATTCCACTGGTCCCCAAACGCCTCCTCCCGCCTCTCCTTCGCCTCCACAGCAACAACAACGCCCAACATGCAACCCAACTGGGCCGCCTACCCAGCCACCGACCTCATAATAGCCACCCTCTTCATCCTCGTGCACCTCGCAAACGGCCGCCCCATGCACCGCTCCCTCCTCATCTCCCAAACACAACTCATGTCGCACATCCTGCCGCTCCTGACGCACCCCCGCCGCGACGTCCGCCTCCCCTGCGCGTGGTTCATCAACAACCTCGTGTGGGTGGAAGATACGACGGATGAGCCGGCGACGCGTGAGCGCGCGCTGCAGTTGAGGCAGTTGGGGTTTGAGGATGGGGCCAGGCTGCTGGGGAGGGATATTGATCTTGATATTCGGGAGAGGGCGAAGACGGCGATGGAGCAGATGGGGAAGTTGTTGGGGGCGGGGGCGACGATGCAGCAGGGGCAGCAGCAGGGGGGTGGTGGTGGGGGGGCGAGTGCGGCGGCAGGGTATTCGAGTCCCGGGGGTGGGGGACGTTTGGGGAGGGAGGCGCGCAGGGAGGAGGTGGGTTGGGCGGGTTGAGGGGTTTGGGGGGTGGGGGGATGAATTCGCATCGGGGGTCTTGGGGGAGGGAGTAGACGAGGGTGGTAGGAGTGGGGTAGGGTAGGGTTTAGATGGAGTGTATGAGTGAGTGAGTGAGTGCTTTTTTTCAAGTTTTCTACATGTGGGATGGGTGGGGTAAGGGTAAGGAGGTTGCTTTTTATTATGTGCAAATGTACTATGTATTGTGTCTGTCTTGTCATTGTTATGGTTGAGCGATGTGTGTGTGTATATATATGTGTGTGCATGTACATGTACCTTCATATGTACATGTATTCCTAGCCTCGAACATGGTTAGCTATCCGTCTATCTTATTATTTCTCTCTCTCTCTCTCTCTCTCTCTCTCTGCCCTCCTCCCCTATTTACATTTTATACCATCAACACGTCACATACTCCTCCTCCACCCATCAAGAACGGAAAACGAATATATAAAAAATTTAAAAATTGGGAGCACACAAACAAAAAAAAAAAGCTCGGAGTGCGTGTATATACTCGGTCGGTCTTGCTTGGTATTTCTCATCCTGGGGCAACTCACGGATGGGATGGTACTTGCCTGGTTTTTTTTTATGTCCTAGTATGCACGAAGCATTCTTTGGTGTATGCGTGAACGTCGCTAGGTAGTAGCTATGGTACACGGTTTCTTTTTTGAGTGTCGGTGACGGTGTCGGTGTCGGTGTATGTGTTGGTGCTGCCAGTGCCAGAGCTGGCAATGAGCTGGCTACAGGCAGCTACGATACAAAAATGACGGAAGCTTGGGGTACATTCGGCTTTCGTATTGTCTATCCTGGGGTAACACCGTAACACACGGTGACCAGACTTCTGTCCTAGTATCCAAACTTCATAACCTTCAAGGCAGCGAACGACCTTCCATCACGCGCTTCACATATGCAAATCAGAACAGGGCTAAATTAATCGACAGTAGAAAACGGGATCTTTGCATGCAAGATGGATAAGATTACATAGAAAGACCATTGCCCAGAGCACCCGTCGGTTGTGAATGTTCGCCCTTTTGCGCAATGGTATACATTTTATACAGGTGGAGGAGAGCCTTCACCGACGAGTCTCTATGACGGAATGGTCCACCCTCACTTTTGCCCACGCCCACGGTGCGTCTATGACTTCTCGAGCTCCGCAAGAATCTTCTCACCCTTGGCTCGTGCCGATGCCAAGTCACCGACCATGTAGAAAGCACCTAATGCAGTCAGTAAAGTGTCAGACAATATATTGACGTTCAAACGTACCTTCGGGAAGATCATCACCCTCGCCGCTGAGGATAGCCTTGAATGAGCTGATGGTGTCCTTAAGATCCACAAGCTGGCCCTCAATACCCGTGAAGACATGGGCGACGGTGAAAGGCTGGCTCAAGAACCTCTGGATCTTACGGGCACGCTCGACGGTAAGCTTGTCAGCTTCTGACAACTCGTCCATACCCAGAATGGCAATGATATCCTGGAGCGACTTGTACTCCTGGAGGATCTGCTGGACACGGGTGGCGGTCTGGTAGTGGTCCTCACCGACAATACGGGGGTCCAGCATACGAGACTTGGAGTCCAGAGGGTCGACGGCAGGGTAGATACCCAACTCGGAGATACCACGAGACAACACAGTGGTGGCGTCCAAATGGGCGAAAGTGGTGGCAGGGGCAGGATCCGTCAAATCGTCAGCGGGCACGTACACGGCCTGCACGGAGGTAATGGATCCCTTCTGGGTGGTGGTGATACGTTCCTGCATCTGACCCATGTCCACGGCGAGAGTGGGCTGGTAACCGACGGCAGACGGGATACGACCTAGCAGAGCAGACACCTCGGAACCGGCCTGGGTGAAGCGGAAAATGTTGTCAATGAAGAGCAACACATCCTGGCCTTCCGCGTCCCTGAAGTACTCAGCTACCGTTAGTCCAGTAAGAGCAACACGGGCACGGGCCCCCGGCGGCTCGTTCATCTGACCGAACACCAGCGCGACCTTGGACTCGCCATCGAGCTGAATGACAGAGGTCTCCTGCATTTCGTGGTACAGATCGTTACCCTCACGGGTACGCTCACCGACACCAGTGAACACGGAGAAACCACCGTGGGCCTTGGCGATGTTGTTCTACGTTCTGTTAGCCAAAACCAGACGTACGAGACGGGTGCTCTTACAATCAGCTCCTGAATGAAGACAGTCTTGCCGACACCAGCACCTCCGAAAAGACCAATCTTTCCACCACGAGCGTAGGGAGCAAGGAGATCGACGACCTTGATACCGGTAACAAGGACCTCGGCGGAGGTGGACTGCTCGACGAACTCCGGCGGTTCGGAGTGGATGGGAAGGAACTTGTCAGACTTGATCGGCCACGCTCGTCGATGGGGTCACCAGTGACGTTCATGATGCGACCGAGAGTTCCGTGGCCGACGGGATGGTGATAGGGGCACCGGTGTCGGTGGCCTTGGAACCGCGAACGAGACCCTCGGTACCTGTCGCAATTAGTCCCAGGCACTGTCGCGGCATTCAATTGCATCAGCTTACCGTCCATGGCAATACATCTGACGACGTTCTCACCCAAATGTTGCTATTTGCTGTCAGCGCCTACGCTTCCAGTTGTCCGAGCTTGGCATCCTTACTGCGACCTCCAGAACCAGCTTCTGGCCGCCATTGTCGGTCGTCAAGGCGTTAAGAATCGGGGGCAGTTGCTCTCCATCGAACTTGACCTGCAAGGGTTGTCAGCGCAAGCCTTCGAGATACCGGCGCCGCGACCGGAAAAGTTTTTTCGATTCGAACGGCAGGGAACCCGCTCACATCTACGACGGCACCAATGACTGTGGACTTATTAGCTCCCATCCGTACAGCAGTGATGATGAAGCCCACCTTGGTGAATTCGCCCATTCTTGTTGGCATCCGTTGATGCAAACCTGGCGGCGAAGGCAGGCGCGAAGCTCTTCTTGATGGGCTGGAAGGAGCGAGCCGGGGCGCGAAGAGACGCCGCCCGAAGCGACCGCTGGAGACCGCTGCATCCATCGAATTAGCACACTGTGCATCGCCAATTGGGTTCGGACAGGCTGAAGCATACCTCTTAAGCATTGTGAGAGATGTGGATGGGGTGGGAGAGGGTGGATTGGTGGATGGGAGAAGGTAAGAGAGCTTTTAGCTGCGCTGCCGAAAGAGAAACTCGGGAGGTGCGCTAGTCTTCGGCGGGTTTAGCCGCTTGGACTCTCCCAAGCAACGCCGACCGGCAGCCTCGCTCTCACAGACCACATGGCAGCGCAATCGCAGCACATAATTTCAGGCATTGTGTTGCTTCGTTTACCTAGATATCGTGTTACCCGTCTCGTTCCAGAGCCCTACATTTCACGGCGTGAGTCCTCCAGTAATGGCTTGGACAAGAGAAACAGATAATTGGAGAAGGCATAAAGAGATGGGATGTCTAACGTATTGGAAAAGCCGACGAAGCGCATGATCACGCTGGATTGGCGGCTTGCTGTACATATGATGAAGATAGCTTCTGTACATATGATGAAGATAGCTTCAGTATGTATACATATTACGCGGAATCTTCGACTCGTCGTCCTCTCGCCCAAAAACAAGTTTCCGTACAGTGTGTTACCCCAAGATAGGCAATACAAAGACCAAATGTACAAAAACCTTTGTCCTCTAGCCCTACACTTTACCTGGCTTCAATATCTTGTTCCGGTCCAGATCCAGATCCAGATCCAGGGTTTTCAGAACTGCCAGCAAATGTTGAACATTCACCAAATGCACCATACAATTTTCGTTTTTCATCAAATCCGACTTCTGACAACGGGTCCTGGGGTAACACGCTAATTTTTTACCAATAGCATATATGATATCAATATTGCAGGTGTGCCCAAAGCAGACTGTCCAACAAGCAATCATGATTGACTGATTGATTGAGTTGATTGACTCAGTCAACTTAACTCAACTCAACTTAGGCGCTGCGCTAGTCAACTTAACTCAACTTGGAGTAGTAAAGTTGATTGAGTTGATTGGATTTGACTCGTTTAGGCGCACTGATTTTGTGAGGCTATTAAGTTAGCTGTATAGTAGATCTCGCGATAATTTTCTGGTGTTGTAGTTAGCTCAACTGGCGCCCAAACGCTATACCTAATTTAAGCTAACCGAGCTACCCATCTCATCCGCGCGCGCCCCTATACTCCGTACAGGCTTATTTGATGCTCAACTGCCATCTATACCACCTATATCAACGCGTTTTCTAGTGTTTTATTAATTAATATGCCGCCTAAACGTCGCATACAAGCCGCCAGTTCTATCGCCAAACGTACCAAAGTTGCTGCCCCATCGCAGTCTACATCGCCACCTACATCGCCCTCATCGCCGCGCCGATCACCTCGTAAAGTTCTGGCTGCCGCGAGCCAGGCCACCGTCTTGACGCGTTTGGAGCATACTTTTGAGTCGCAGTTGTTGGAGTCGCAGTCCGAGACAGAGATTACGCCGCCTACTGATGGCAGCGGCGCTGGTACAGTGGCTATCACTGAGGTTGAAGATAGCAGCGATGATGAGATAGCCAGTACGCTGGACGATAACTTTGACGGCATTGAGTGGGCGCGTCTACCTGGATATATAAAGCCACTGGCGACTCAACGACGTCAAAAAAGCTGGATTTTTAAGCATGGCTACCGCGTTGCTGAGCTTAAGGACCCATCTCAAACTTGGTTTGTATGCAAATACTGCCATATACATAAGATTATTGACGCTGGCGGCGGTGGTATATTCAACGTTTCGAAGGCTACTTCGTCAGCTGGATCTCATCTTGGCCAGCGCAAAAAGGGCCATAATCTCACAAAAGATGGGCTACGCCAGCCACTACAACAACGCAGCGGACAGCGCTCATTACGGCAAGCCTTTGGAGCAGGTGCTCAAATTAATCAAGGCACCGCCAACGCGATAGGAAACTTCAACGTACAAGGCTTCCGGCGCGCTGTAATCGTCTGGCTCGTTGAGAATAACCACCCACTTCGTGAGCTTAAGACGCCGGCTTTCCGCGAGATGATGATGTACGCCAACCCGAGGCCGAGAGGGCGATATGGACGAGTCCTACGAGCGTTGCTACCTTTGTAATGAAGCTCTTCAAGCACATGCAGCCCCAAGTTATCGCTACTTTATCAAGCGCTATAAGTAAGATACATATAAGCTTCGACGGCTGGACAACTAAAGGCGGCAAGCGTAGCTTCTTTGGAGTTATGGCTCACTTTGCTGACGTTAACGGCGTACTTCGCGACTTGCCTATCGACCTACCACAACTCGCGGGCGCCCATACTGGTGAAGCGATCGCTGAAGCCATCTCTCGCACGCTTAAAGTATATGGTGTAACTCACGATAAGTTGGGCTACTTTGTACTTGACAACGCCAGCAACAACGACACCGCGATTACCGCAATCGCTAGAGATTACGCCTTCGAGCCTGCGCACCGGCGCCTTCGTTGTAGCTGCCATACGCTTAACCTTATTGGCCAGAAGCTTATGTTTGGCACCGACAAAGACGCCTACAATAACGCTGAGGGACACTACAATACAGAGGCGCAGTATATGGAGGAGTGGCGTCAAGATGGGCCTTTGGGCGTGTTAATCGCTGTGATTAACTACATTAAAACACCGCAACAACACGAGCTTTTTCGCAACTATCAGCAGCGCGCGAACGATGAGCTGCCTACCTACGAACGTCATAAAACACTTGAACCAGTTAAGCCAGTTGTTACTCGTTGGAACTCATATTACGCCGCGTTTGCGCGCGCTACAAAACTTCAAGCTGCGTATAACTTGTACACCGAGCACCACATTAACCTAATCGCTCTCGCCGACGCGCAGGCTCTCCGCCGCAACAATAAGCCGCCCGACGCTCCAAATTGGATGAGATCAACGGGACTTACAGCTGCTGACTGGGCTATAATAACAGAGTACCAGGACTGCTTAGATCCGCTAAAACTTGCTACTCAGCGCCTTGAAGGTCGTGGCAAAACAGGCAAATTTGGTGCTATTTACGAGATTATACCCGTCTTCGAATACGTCCTCGCGCAACTCGAAGCGCGCCAACGCCCATACTCGAACGTTAACTTTAACGCCCACCGTGAGGCTCCCGAAGATCACCTTTCTATCAACCTTAAGGCAGCGTGGAACAAAGCAAACGATTACTACAGCAAGCTTGACGCGTCGCCCGCTTACTACGCCGCCGTCTGTTTACACCCATTCTACAAACACTACTGCGATAATAGCTGGGCGGAGCATGCTGAGTGGCTCGACAAAGCTAATAGTGGCTTCCGGCGACTATGGGCAGAGTATAAACCTTACCGCCCACGCTCGCCGCAAGCGATTGCCGCACAAACAAGCAGTATTGACGACACGATTGCTGCTTTTATACACCGCGGCGGTGGCCCGGAGGCTCCAGAGGACGAGTTTGAGCGCTGGAAGTTAGTGGAGCCAGTGTGGACGCGCGAGCTGTACGAGACTGATAGTAACCCAGTCAAGTACTGGATTGAATTGCGGCCAAAATACCCTAATTTAGCACGCTTTGCAATTGATATACTAACAATCCCAGCATCTAGTAGCGACTGCGAGCGCCTATTCAGCGAGTTAGGCGACTTACTTGAGCCTAAACGTCGCCAACTTGGCAGCCAACAACTTGCAGCTCTCCAATTAGTAAGATCTTGGCTAAGAGATGGCTTTACAACTCCATATTGCGTTAATGAGAGTAAGCTAAGTGAAGAGCAAATCGTTCAAGACTATAATATCAATGAGTGGGATACTCTACCGCTGTAATTTGTATACAAATCTCTTGGCATCAAGTCAACTTACAATCAACTTGCAATCAACTTGCCCTAAAAAGGCAACAATCAACTCACAATCAATCAGCCGGGCTTGAACTTACAATCAACTCAACTTAGAGCTTCAAGTTGAGTTGAGTTGATTGTTGGACAGACTGGCCCAAAGGCAAGCACATAGCGCTCACCACTAGCAGCACTTTCATAGCACAAGAATTCTAATTTTGCACACTGCTATAGAAATTAAAGATCGATTTAGATGCTAAACCTTTAATAATGCCCCCACCTACTACCCACTACTCCCTCAGTAGCAGAAGTACCTTCGTCTGTACGTGTTTCCTGGCGACAACTTCCAGCGTTGTGTTACCCCAGGATATATAATACACACAGAGACTATGCGTAGCAGTACCGCATTTCCAGATACCTACCCAGACGAACACTCAAGCGCCCTCACAAGAGCGAGTGGGTGCCCGATTGAGAGCAACATGCCATAGCTAATATTGCGGTATACATGTAGCGAAGAGTCGAGTGTCCGGTTTCAGATGGCGTTTCTCTGACAAGAACACATGCACTTCCAACCTCATACCGCGCTGGCAAGCCTCGATGTTGGGCTACCAGACAATTCCATGCCATCTCAAAACTCCTCGACACTATACCCTGCAAACAATCCAACCCCACGCCATCAATCTCCCAAGCCCACGTGCAAACTACACCATCATATCATTAACAGCACTCTCCCCTCCTCTCTACAAGCCCAAGCCCAGCCCAAGGTGTCCAAAGAATTTACAAGACTCCAATCCTCACATATGGTTTTTTTTTTTTTTTTTTTTTGCGACTAATGGGTTTCTAATAAAAAGATTACAATAATAGCAGTTATCCCTCCTGCTGTTGTATACACAGAAAAGCGTTTCAAGGTGTTGACAAAAAGGGTTATCCTCACATATATAACCTACAAAAACCCTTCTACAGAGGCAGCCCCTAACCAGACAAACCCCACAAAGTCCCTTCCCTCTCTATTCCGCAAATCCCGCCACTATACCATCCACCACTCAGCGCCTAAACGTATTTTGATGTACCTTGATGTACCACAACCAAGTCGCCCCAAGATACAAGCTACAAACCCCAACGTCACAGGAATTGATCGGCTTACATTTCAGAAGCCAGACAAAGTATTACCATGCACCAGCAAAACAAAACAAGACAAAAACGAGCCACGACGCATCTCAAGCACAACACGACATAAAAGCGTTACATGGCAGACCCATCCTCCAAGAGGTTCATTCTACGTCTAACAAACAAAGGGAGCAACTTCCATGCAGAATATTACAAATAACATAGCTACAAATGCCATTCCCAGCGGCATCAACGCGATGGCGTAGCTTCGATCCATCCATCAGATCCATTTCCCTTCCCCCTCACATCTTACAGTGAGCTCTCCAAAGCCAACACCTAAAAGCACTAATTAGCGCGTGCGCTGCGGTGAACGGGCAGCCACTTACCATCGCCGTCCGAGCCGGAATATACACTTGCACAAAGTTCTTCCTCCCGTTCCAAGAGAACGGCGTTGTGAAGAACCGCGTGCTCTCATCAATGTTGGCATGACCACCAAAGTCCTTGCTATCGGTGCTGAGTACGATCCTGTACGTGCCTTCCTGTTCGACGCCGACGCGGTAGTCGGTGAAGCTGCTCTGGGGATGGAAGTTGAAGATCCACAGCAGACCGGCACGCTCAAAAACAATCACCTTGTCGCCTTCGTGTTTCAGGCTGACGTACGCCTGTGGCGAATGCAACCAGCCGTATTTTGCCTCAGTCCACTGCATCTTGCTATCGAAGTTGTTGAGGAAGCGGTACCGCAGCAAGTGATCGTCGGGGAGGTTGAACTGGCGCCTCGCATAATGGAAGCTGTTACCGTTGCCCTCCCGTGGGAAATCCAGCCATTCTGGATGGCCGAACTCGTTGCCTTCGAAGTTGAGGTAGCCCTCTCCTCCGAGCCCATGGGTAATCAGGCGAATCATCTTATGCAGCGAAAGACCCCTGGAGATTACGGCTGTCTCCTCGGAAAGGACAGACATGTTGGTGTACATCTCTGCATCACACAACCAGAACAACAGGGTCTTGTCTCCGACCAATCTAGAATTCATCAACAAAGCCAGATAGCAACCATGGTGGAACGTACGCTTGATCGTGGCTCTCGGCATAAGCGATTGTCTTCTCGCCATGGCGACGGTTAGTCAGCGTGAAGACCAAGTTGCCCATATCCCAGTCAATGTCCTGCTTCTCCTTCAACCACTTGATGTACAAGTCAGGAACAGCCATGGCAAGTCGGTAGTCGAATCCTATTCCGCCAAGCGACAGTGCGACACAAAGACCCGGCATTCCGGATACGTCCTCTGCAATGGTGATGATATCTGGATACAGCTGGTGTAGCATCTCATTAGCCAGCATGAGATACACGACGCCTTCCTCGTCAACGCCATCCCCAAAGTACTCGTGATAGCCACCGGAGAAGCCACTGAAATATGTTAGTACATGGATGATAACAAATGAACAGTTTAACTCACGTCCCGATGCCATGGTGGGTATACAGCATGCTAGTCACCCCGTCGAATCGGAATCCATCGAACTGGTACTCGTCCATCCAGAAACGAAGATTGCTCAGGAGGAAGCGCAGCACCTCGTGACTTCCGTAATTGAAGAGTCGACTATCCCAGAGGTCATGGCGGCCCTTGGCACCTTCGTGGAAGTAGAGATGGTCGCTGCCATCGAACATGTTCAAGCCGTCAAGGACATTCTTGGACGCATGACTGTGCACCACATCGAGCAACACTGTGATCCCCATACCGTGGGCAGTATCAACCAGCTCCTTTAGGTCATCTGGAAGCCCATAGCGGCTGCTAGCTGCAAAGAAGCTGTTGATCTGATAGCCAAAGCTGGCATAGTATGCATGCTCCATGATAGCCATGAGCTGAATAACGTGTATCCCAGGTTCTTAATCCGTGGGAGGATGTTTCTGTGTGAACTCCTTGTATGTAGCCACTTTCGGTTCCGGCGAGGAGATGCCGACGTGTGCTTCGTAGATACGGGCACTGGCAGGCTTCGGCGGACGCTGGTTCTTGAAGACGTATCGCTCCTCTTTCGGGGGATTCCAGAAGCGTGCGTCGTAGACTGGCGAAACACTAAGATCTTGGGTCACTCGCTTGATCCAAGCTGGAATACGTTCCTGGCGTGCGTGATGGTTGGGCGTGACGAAAGAAATCTGCTAGACTGTCAGCGTCTACTTGCCTCCCAATGTCCGGCAGACGGACCTTTATCTTTGAATCGTGCGGTATCGCTGGCTGGCCGTTGTTGCCTGGCACGGTGACCTCAAACACGCCAAACTCGTTCTTCGTCATGGAGGTGGCGTCCCGATCCCAGTTGTTGAAGTCGCCGATGAGGTATGCGCGGAGAGCATTGGGAGCCCACTCTCGGTATACGACGTCGCCGTTCTCCTTGACGTTGAAGCCGTACTTTTCAAACCCCTGCGACAGCCATTAGCCGTCTTTCGTAAAAGCATACAGAGAGATGCGTGCTCTTGTGAACTTCTCCAGGCCGCCTTCTGTGTCATTGATCGTCTTCAACCATTGTTGTGCTTTGGCATAGCGGCTGCGGAGGCTGGGTTTGAATGGTTCGAGGTAAGAATCGAGCTGGACAATTCCTACGTGGGGTCAGTACATCAGGCGCGTGATGAAATTGGGCCCAAAACAGACCAGTGCCATCATTTGGTACCTGACCAGCTGGGTTGTCCGTAATGGTATTGGCGGATGCATCGTTGAGCGTCATGGCTCGCGGTGAAAAGCTGATGAAAGTGACAAGCTTGTGGTTGGAGGACGCGACACAAAGACGGGAGGCCAGCCGTGGGACGAGGGTGTATGAGAGAGCTCAATGGAGCTGCGGCGGGTATCAGGGCAGGAAAGTGGTTGCGGGGCTTGCTGCACCTCTCAACCAAAAGCTGTTGGCCGTGCTAGCGAACGTCATTGCGCGCATCGCGTTGTAGCCGCAGCGCTGACCCCAGTCTTCCCTCACACCAATGCCCTGCCAGGCATGAGGATAGACGATCGGGCCGGAAAGATGTTCGCAAAAAACTAATTTGTTTGGGCGAGTTACTCCAGGATACCTTTTGCGGCATTGGAATGGGGACGTTTCCCAGTGGCATCTGTGAGCGGCGTGGAACAGCTTGTGCGTCTCCCTCCCTTATCGGCGCTGCCCCGCCTCCAAGACCCCGAAGCGGAGACCTCCCATTGATTGCTCTCTTGTCCATACCCGTGGACTACGCCGTACCACCACCGGCTGCTGAGCCTCCGCAAGCCGCTTGTGCCGCCTCCAGAGATGTGAACAGGCTCCTGCCACCGATATCCATCCATGCCTACCCAGACCTTCATCGTCGTTTCCCCACAGCTGCGGGCTTCCTACATCGCGCTTGCCACCATCGGCCGTCGCGTCTTCTCCACGGCCACCTCGCAGCGCACCCAGTTCAACCGTTCCGACTTCTCTGGCCAGGGCTTCGCCGGCTTCTATGAGCCTGACCAGCCGACCAGAGGCCCATTGGGCGGCTCGTCCAGCTCGGGGGTCAGCAGCATCACGCCGCGCATGCTGAAAGAGCACCTCGATCACTTTGTGGTCGGCCAGGAGCATGCGAAGCGCGTGCTTGCCACAGCAGTCTACGGCCACTATCTGAGAATAAGAGAGCTACAGCGGCAGGAGGATGAGCAGATTCGGCGCGAGGAGAAAGCCGCGCGTGAGGCTGCGGCACACAGGCATCCCGTAGAAGGTAGCTTTAGCTTTCATCCTCCTGTTGCGCCTCTGCTTACTTTCCGGTCGCGTGAGCAAGGCTAAACGTGGCAGAAGACGAGCTTCCCGGTCAGCACAGTACGATGCGCGTATATCCACTCCACACGGCGCCGCCCGACCCCCCGCCCTTAGAAGACACAAGTCCCCTGCAGATCGAGAAGTCCAATGTGCTCATGCTCGGGCCTACCGGTGTGGGCAAGACGCTGATAGCCAAAACCCTCGCACGTATATTAGATGTGCCCTTCAGCATGTCCGACTGTACTCCGTTCACGCAGTCAGGATATATTGGCGAGGATGCAGAGAGTTGCGTGCAGCGGCTCCTTGCCGCCGCCAGCTATGATATAGAGGCCGCGGAGCGAGGTATCATTGTGCTAGACGAGATTGACAAGATCGCAGGCGTGAAGATGGCGCATGGTAAGGACGTTGGCGGTGAGGGAGTGCAGCAGTCATTGCTCAAGATCATTGAAGGCACTACGGTGCAAATACAGGCCAAAGCTGAGCGCGGTACCGGTGGAAAATCTCCTGGGGCTTCTGGCAACCCGAACAATTTCCCCTCGAGTAGTCCGTTAGACGGTTCGCGCAGTCCAGCGTCTGGGCCGGGTATGCCCCCAAGTGGCAAAGGCGAGGTGTTCAACGTCCGAACCGACAACATCCTCTTCATCTGCACAGGTGCCTTCGTTGGCTTGGAGAAGATCATCCTGGATCGCAAGGCTAAAGGTGGTCTAGGTTTTGGTGCCCAAGTGCGAGCTGCGAACCCCGACAAGGGCAGGCACGACACTATACTCAGTGATGCAGACGTGGAGACTTTCAGAAAAGACCTGCCGATATACGTGCCTCCTGAGCCAGAAGCTCCGTCGGCGTCCACCGCACGGCGAACGAAGTACCGAGAAGAGGAGTACAACGTGCTCAATTACGCCGTGCCGACGGATCTACAAAAGTACGGCATGATACCAGAGCTCATCGGACGAATCCCCAATACATGCGCCGTCTCAGCGCTGGACGAGGAAGCGTTGGTGCGAGTGCTCACCGAGCCAAAGAACAGTCTCATCAGACAAGAAGCTGCGCTCTTTCATGTTGACGGCATGGAGCTACGCTTTACCAGCGGGTCCTTGCGCGAAATAGCAAAAAAGGCGAATGCGATGGGCACGGGAGCTCGTGGACTGAAGGCCGTCGTCGAGCGCTTACTCCTTGGAACCAAGTTCGAGGCACCCGGTATGCGGATCCTGCTGACTCTTCTCTCTTCTGGGCTCGCATCTAACGATAAGCGATACAGGAACCACAGTCAAGCACATACTCGTCACCCAAGAAGCCGCCCAACTCAAGCGTCCGCCGCTCTATTTCCATCGCGGGCAATCACAAGCTTTCGAGACGACGGTTGCACAGGAGGAAGACGCGTGGCAAGATCAACTCCTCGAGAAGGAGGAACCTCACGAGTCGATGCACAGTTTCGAAGAGTATAGAAAGGCGGGTGTCGCTGGATACTAGAACGCGACTTGCTCTCTCTCTCTTACGTGTACCATGTATGTACCTGTCTGAAATATGACTGGGATTCAACGATATGACATGATATTGCCTCAACTTGAAACTATAAAGTATAAAGTATACACCAAATCTCGACCTTTTGAACGTACAACTTTGGTACAAGCACGCACGCATGTTGGCCTGCCTGTCTGCCAGCCTGCCCGCCTAAAGCAAATACATGCATGCATATATACCAATCCAACCGCTCCCCTGCCCATAAGATCTCCATAGAATCTTTCCCAATTCGTCCCCTTGCACATACATATATCTAACCGTGCAATATTTTTTTATTCGTTTTCATTAGGCTATTCTCACCAAGAGGGACGTCAGCCGGCCATATCGTATAACTAACGTGTTCGATCACTCATCCGCGCACTCCACCAAAATCGCGACGCGTCCTCTCACAACTCTCGCAATGCCGCTCCCCCAGCACGTCCAGCAGGCTCAAAAAGAAGGGAGACTTAGTCTCTCAATATAGGCGATTCAGAATAAGCAGGTTAAGAGTCGCCGCCAGGCTGCGCGACTATATAATGTCCCTGAAACGACTATCCGCGACCGTACCAAAGGTGCTCGCCCTTAAGCTATCGCTAATGTTTAGAAACGAAAGCTACACCCTACTAAGGAGTAATCCCTAGTAGAGTGGATCCTAGACCTTGACTAACGCGGATTTCCGCCCCATATTATTAACGTACGACAAATGGCAGACAATCTGCTTGCTGTGTGGGGCTAAGAGCTACTTCTATAATTAGTTGGCGAGAAGTGGGTGTCGCGCTTTATTAAGCGCTAGGCAGATCTCTAGACTAAGTGGAATTGTAAGTTTTACTCACAGCGCGTAAGATCTAAAGACTTTGTTGTAATCTGCGCGTGGTTTAAGCTTATAGAGGAGATGCGCTAGTTATATAGTATCCTTAATATAAATATCTACAACTTTAATAAGACTAGCTTCTTAATAAGTATTACTATAACGTTAAAAGTTATTATAAGCTCTAAGATAGTTAGCTATGTAGTAACTATATAGCTAGGTAATTGTAAGTAGGTAACAACAATTAAGTGTATTAATATATCTGGCTAGTCTATCCTACCCTTTATAATCCTATAAGGGAAACTTTACTAAGCTAGCTAGTATTAAGGCCTACTACCTAATTAGACTATTACTATTAGCAATAATAGCTAAACTATAGACAACCTAGGCTTTAAGTAGGTAAAGCACTTTTACTAATATACTAAAGTCTATATAATAGAGGCCTACTAACTACTTATTCTTAACGGCCACAGTAGCCATACAACGCCTAAGTTTAATAAGTGTTAGAGATCGCCGCCCATTGGCCCATCGGACCTCCGCTCGGCTCGACGTTAATCCGGCTCCGTGCGCTAGTCCCAATTAGGTAGTATTAGCGCACTCTTAAGACTACTGCCATATAGGTAGTATGCGGTACCTAGCATCCTTATTATAGCAATTCAACCTATTTAATAATTGAGCCTAATTGCTCCCTTATAATAAGTACTATGTAGAGAATAAGATTATTACGCTCTATATACTCTTTTATATATTGTACCTACTCTAGCCACTTAATATTAGCTACTTCTTGCCTCTTAAGGTTGTGTACAGCTACTAAGTATCTAAGCTTACGTAATAACACGTCTTCTATATTAATAAGTAGGACTTCTTATAGATATACCTAGGCATTAGAGAGATAGTCTTATTAGAGTAGAATATCTAGACTAGCTTTTGGGCGATAGAGCTAGTCTTAGCCTGTCTAGAATGCGTTTTGTTATTGCTAATAGTAGTTAGGACGCCGTCTTCGCTAGGGATAGCGGCCAACGCTAAGGTTGTATAAATATTAGAGACACTATATACTACTACTTAGCTAGAGTAGTAGACTTAATTTATTTAGAACTACCTTAGTTAGCCTTTGTAGAGCCCTACTACCTAGGCTATCTATTAGCTTATTAAAGGGTGTTAACTTGCAATAAATTTAATAATAATTCTTATAGAGGAGAATAAAAAGCTCTAATAGGCTATTTAGTAGTAATAGTATAAAGAGTAGTAGCGCTAATAGTATATAGCCTATAGAGAAGCTATATAGGTAGAAAAAGGTTAATTACTTACTATAGAGGCTAAAAGAGTGCTCTAGTAGGTAGAGTAGGTAGGGTAGCTAAGTAGGTCTTAAGTACTACTAACCTATAGCAAGTGCTATAAATAAGGTTATATAAGAACTTATTATACTACTAGATAGCGCGTACTTAATAAATTTATTTACTACCTATTTTATTATATTATTAAAGAGTAATTATAAAAAGACACATTGTAATTTTAGTAGAGTGCGTAAATAAGTAATTAAACATATTAATGTGTCTTACTAGTTATCTAGCCACACTAGTTATCTGGCTACTCTACTAAAATCGCAATGTGTTTTTTTATAACTCTTATTATATCTTCTACCTAGCGCGCCTAGTAGGCTTAAAAAGAAGGTAGGCTTGTTTTTTTAAAGTAGGTCTTTTAAACTAGCTAAAAATTAAGTTAGCAAAGGGTAGCTAAACTATATAGTATTTCTTAGTTAACCCTTTAAGGCCATATTAACAGTTCCCTTCTATAAGCTACTGCTAATATATAGAAATAAAAGCTATACTCTATAGAAAAGTAGTTCTTAGTAAATTAGATTCTAGATCTTAACTAACGCGAATTTTTGATCTAGGTTATTAATATATAGCAAATAGCAGATAATCTACTTGCTACGCGCAGCTAAGAGCCCTCTCCTTAGCCTATTAGCAAGAACTAGATATTGCGCTTTATTAGAGCTTAGCTAAAGCTCTAGATAAAGTAAAATTATAAGTTCTACTTATAGCGCGCAAAATTTAAGAATTTAGTTATAATTTGCATATAGTTTAAGCTTATAGAGGAGATATATTAGTTATATAGTATCCTTAATATAAATATTTATAAATTTAATAAGACTAGATTTATAATAGGTATTACTACAATATTAAAAGTTATTATAAGCTCTAAGATAGTTAGCTAGGCAATAACTATATAACTAGGCAATTATAAATAGGTAATAATAATTAAGAGAATTAATATAGCTAGCTAGTCTATCCTACCCTTTGTAATCCTACTTAGAAAGCTCTACTAAGCCTCCTAGTATTAAGGCCTCCTACCTAACTAGACTATTGCTGTTAGTAATAATAGCTAGATAACTAATAAGCTTGGCCTTAAGTAGGTAAAGTACTTTTACTAATACATAGAGTTTTGTATAGTAGAGGCCTACTAACTACTTATTCTTAATAGCCATAGTAGCTACGCAACACCTAAGTTTAACTAGTACTATATAGATAATAAGATTATTACGCTCTATATACTGCTATATATATCGCACCTCCTCTAGCTACTTAATATTGGCTACTTCTTGCCTTTTAAGCGCGCGTATAGATACTAGGTATCTAAGCTTACGTAATAAGGCGTCTTTTATATTAATAAGTAGGACTTCCTATAAATATATCTAGGTATTAGAGAGATGGTCCTATTAGAGCAGAATATCTAGGCAGGCTTCTAAGTAATAGGGCTAGTCCTAGCTTGTCCAGAACGTGTCTTATCGTCGCTGATAGTGGTCAGAACGCCGTCTCTACTAGGGATGGCAGCCAATGCTAAGGTCGCATAGACAGCAGAGATGCCGTATACTACTGCTTAGCTAGAGCAGTAGGCTTAACTTATCTAGGGCTGCCTTAGTTGCTAATCCTAGAGCCCTACTACCTAGGCTATTTGCTAGCTTATTAAAGGTTATTAACTTATAATAAATTTAGCAATAATTCTTATAGAAGAGAATAAGAAGCTTTAATAGGCTAGTTAGCGCTGGCAGCGTAAGGAGTAACAGCGCCAATAGTATATAGCCTATAGAGGAGCTTTGCGGGCAAAGAAAGGTTAATTACTTGCTGCAAAGGCTAAAAGGGTGCTCTAGCAGGTAGAGCAGGCGGGGCAGCTAAGTAGGCCTTAAGCACTACTAACCTGCAGCAAGTGCTATAAACAAGGACATAAAAGGACTTAGTGTACTACTAGATAGCACGCATCTAATAGATCTATTTTCTATATATTTTATTACGTTGTTGTAGAGCTATTGTAAGAAGAGGTGTCGCGATTTTGGTGGGATGGCCGAATGACTAGTGAGACACGTTAACGTAATCCACCAGTGGCTGCGTACACCACTGAGCTGCGCACTCCACCAAAACGCGTGCGCCTTTTTGACAGATAACTAAACAATAACTGAATTAAACCTATATAAATATATATACAAAATATTCCTAATTGCTTCTATATTAAGTCCTCTTATGGCCTTGCATATGGCACTTTGAGCACGTTAGTGGTGCTCGCTAATAGCTCTAAGATGTCTGGTGCTGGACATCTACCTGTGCCCTCATTTCTGCCTCTGCAGCCAGCCTCTAACCTTCCTAGCCTATAAGAGTCCCTCCTATAGCAATATACTGCCGTCGCTGTTGCCTCTTTTTCTTTTAGCGATAGTTAGCCTAACGTAGCTTAGTGTTCTCCTTAGCAAGGATTGTTGCAGAGTGCATCGCTATCTAACATCCTTTTATAAGCTAAGCTAGAGCCTAACGTATAGGGCTCTGCAATTAACAACTAAGGAAGTTACGTAGCAGCTAGGCCTGCTGCTGTAGCTAAGCAACTGTGTAAGGCGTCTTAGCAGTCTAGTGCCTCTCACTATTAGCTTCTTGCCTTAGGGGAGACAGCGTTCGGACTATAGTGAGCGACAATAGGACGCGCTTAGGATAGTGTGGTACAAGCCCTGCTGCTTAAAAGCCACTCTTAATTAACTGCTCTAAGAAGACTAAAGCCCTAATACGCATGTAGATATTAAGAAATTCCTGCTTATTAACGTGAAAGATATAATTGCGCGCGAGCTCAGACACCTCGCGTTCGTACGCAGCTTTGATCTAGCAGCTGCAGCAGATGTGAGCTATAGGCTGGCATATAAAGACTAATAATCTTGTTCTCTATACAGAACTAATTAAACTTAGGCGTCGCATAGCTGCTATAGCTGTCTAGGATAAGCAGGCAATAGGCTCTAGCTAAGCGCAACGCGGTCTGATAGTTGAAGTGCTTAAGCTATTCTAGGCTAAGCTTATTAGTTGTCTAGCTATTATCGCTTACTACAAGCCTCTAGTCGCCTAGGATAAGCTAATACCAGCTAGCTTAGTGTAGCTTTCTAGATAGTATAATAAATAGCGAGAGCGCCTAGCCTAACGCGCTAACACATTTAATTGCTGTGACCTAGTCGCGATTGCCAGGCTGTATAGCAATTGCTCGCCCAACTCTGTCAGAGCTTGTAACGACCTTAGACGTGCTGGCGACCCCCATCATAAATCCTGTCTTATCAAAATTGTATGTGTCCTTATCTGTTATGCCGTACTTCTGACGCGTGTCCTTAACAAGCTTGAACTAGGCTCTGAACTTGACTGGATCCTAACAGAAAGCACGCTAAGCATGCAGCTTCCTGTCCCACTTAGTTATGAGCTCTGCCTGGCTGTTAACAAAGCGTGACACCCAGTTCTTGCCAATAGGCTGTGGAGGCGGGATCTGGCCTTAAGCTTAAAGCAGGACGTCTGCTATTCGGCGCACATCGATAATATAGGGTGGAAAGCCTCGTCCATCAAGGTCTAGGATCCAGCGAACGAGAGACTGCTCTTCAAGAGGCGATAGCTTGCGTTTGTCGGACGTTGTCTCAATTCTAGCTTGGACACCACGGAGGCGCGACCAGAGGGTTGATTCGGGGACATCGTAGGCTGCTGCCATAGCGCGAATTGACTGATAAGGATGAGACTTGATTGAGACAAGGGCAAGACTAAGTCTGCCTTCTTTTGATAGCAATTGAGCTCGTCGTTGTTGAGCCATGGTCAAAAAGGTGGACGCGCCGTGTCGCGTTTTGGTGGGGTGCGCAGCTCAGTGGTGTACGCAGCTCACTGGTGGATTACGTTATCGTATACGCTTAGTCATAAGTCACGTGATATTAGTTTGGTGCACCATGCCCGTGCACATGTCAGTAACCACTCCATACTCGCATGCTGTAAGTACATGTGACGCGTCACAATGAACCATTGCATCACTGCACAATATCCATAATCAAAAATTCCGTCAAAGCAACCGTGCAATACCGTATTCGGCCACTCAACGCACAGACCCCACTCAACGCACAGTTAACACTAAAAATCGTATATTTTCAACACCTCATAACTCCACCAATATGGACCCGATCGACGCAGCTGTTGAAGCTTTAAAATCCCTGGAGCTAGGAGAACGTCCTAATATATCCCAGGTTGCTCGGGAGTACGGCGTTGAGCGGTCGCGGCTCTCGAAGCGCTATCGAGGGGTTCAGGGCACCTATGCAACTCGGGCCGAAAAAAAGCGACTCCTCAACAATACACAGGAAAAACAGCTACTACAGTACATTGATAAGCTGTGTGTACAAGGCCTACCCCCTACGAGAGAGATGATACGAAATTTCGCTGGAGAAATAGCACATCAAGAGCCAGGAAATCACTGGGTTAATCGCTACATTGCGCGGCATCAAATTGACCTTATATCGCGATGGACATCTGGCATCGATAGCCAGCGCTACAAAGCCGATTCAGCCTTCAAATACGCCCTCTATTTCAAGCTTTTAGAGGATAAGATCAAGCAGTACAACATCGCACCGTCAAATATATACAATATGGATGAGAAGGGCTTCTTGATCGGGGTAGTGTCAAAAATGAAGCGCGTGTTCTCTCGACAGCGATATGAGCAAGGAGGCGTCAAGCAGGTACTCCAGGACGGCAATAGAGAGTGGATAACGACGATAGCTTGTATATGCGCCGACGGCAGCTCTCTCAAACCTGCCCTAATATATCAGGCGGCTTCTGGCAACATCCAGAACACATGGCTACAAGATTTCAATCCTCAAGAGCACCAGGCCTTTTTCGCCTCATCACCATCTGGATGGACAAACAACAAACTTGGGATTGCCTGGCTTAAGAGGTGCTTTCAAGAGGAGACTAAGAAGAAGGCAAAGCGCGACTATCGACTCCTAATTCTTGATGGGCATAGCTCACACGTTACTATGGAGTTTATCGAGTTCTGCAATCAAAATCGAATCCTCCTAGCTATCTACCCGCCGCATTCAACTCATACGCTACAGCCTCTAGATGTCTGCCTTTTTAAGCCTCTTTCAGCTGCATATACAAAAGAGCTCTCCGAATTCATGTACAACAGCCAAGGACTCACATCTATCACTAAGCGCGACTTCTTCCGCTTCTTCTATAAGGCATACAGAGTTGCATTCGCCAAAGAAACAATCATTAACGCCTTCAAAGTTACTGGCATCTCTCCGCTGAATAGCAACGCTATATTGAAGAAATTTAAGGATCTAGAGCCTAAGAGGCCATCAAGCAGCGATAGCACGTCGTCAGTACTCTCTGCAAGCGATTGGCGTAAAATTGAAGGACTTCTACGACAGGTAGTTGAGGATCTTAATGATAAACGCGTCTCGCAGCTGTCTCACACAATACACGCAATAGCGACTCAGAAACAGCTCGTCCAGCACGAAAACGATCGCCTTAGAGATGCCCTTTTCAATGAGAAGAAGCGCCGTAAGTGTGGCAAGGCATTACTACTTGAACCCTCTGAGAATTACGCTGGCGGCGCCGTCTTCTAGTTGCCATCAAAAGTTGAGGCTGCCCGCAATCGCCAGGCTGAAAAAGACGCCAAAGCAGAAGAACTACAACACCAGAAGGAGCGCGACAAGCTAGCTAAGGAGCAGAAAAAGCAGGAGAAACAGGCTATGCTTGAGCAGAGGGCGCAGAAAAGGATGGCTGCAAAAGAGGTTAGGTTGCAAGAACAGCAGAGGAAGGCGGCAGAGCGCGAAGAAGATCTACTTGCGCGCGCAGCTGAAAAGCAACTCAGGACTGATATACAATTGGCCAAAAAGGGTAAGGCGCGTAGCCTCGAGGCTCCTGCACCTCCTGCTCATGTTATTGAGGACCTAGAGGTTGATGTTGAGGATCTATTAGTTATTGAAGGGGTGGTGGAGGCATCCGGCCCATCAACGCGCACTCGCAAAGTACGCCTCCCACAGAGGTATCACACGTAGTTTATCGTTGCCAATCGATTTATCAAGCTTCTGCAAATGCTACTCTAAAAAATCTAGTGATTTTACGATATATATAGAGCTCTGCAGCTTCAAAAGTAATAGTGGTGGCTATCCTCAAACTGTGCGTCGAGTGGGGTCTGTGCGTTGAGTGGCCGAATTCGGTATGCATGCAGAATCGATAATTCTACTGTGCAGAGGCACGCCGCGTACATACTATATCCTGCCGGCGCGACGGTATTGGCGATCACCGAGTATGGATAGTATAGTAGGTGTTAATCTAGGGTTTGTATCATGTACAGACTCCAGAGCGAGGACCAGATGCGCCCGCGGGCAGTATAGTAAAGTGTGAATCTGTGTGGAGTGGAGAGGTTGATTTTGGGGGTGTGGAGTGAGTGCGAGTTTGTATTGAAGATCCTCGTCGTGTGGAGATTCTAACCAAGTTCGAGTCCGCACCATACACAGAGGTGTGAGATTGTATATATATATATATATATAGAAGAAGACTTCTTAATTGCTGTCAACAATGCTGCCGTGCAGAACGTTAATAACAAAATCATCATTATTTTGTGTATATTTTGTTACTACTACTGTGTACTAGGTACTAAGTTTTAGTGCCTCCTATTTTACTCCTCTCTGTGTATAGTGCGGATTCGACCTTAGTTAGAATCTTAACACGACGAAGATCTTCAATTGAAGAAGACTTCGCGCACGCTCGGTACACGGTATAACGCTGTGATGAAAAAGCTGTGGTTGTATACATGTACGGTGCAGTCCTCGCATCGCACTTCCACAAAGGGTAAGTAGGTGTTCAATTCAATTGTGTGGTGCGGGTCGACTTGTACACCAGTCCTATCATCAATTGATGGTATTCATCGCTTGGCCGGATGCGACGACCTGAGAGGACGGGACCTCGGAAAACGGCCATCTTCGGACCGGGATTGTAGTGTGTAGGTATTGTAGTGTAGTGTGCTACTTTGCAAGCTGTGTTTGATAGATTGGTTGCGACTTGCAGGATCGGAGGCTTCACATTTTCCGACCGGGCTCAGGAGCGTGATGCGAGCAGATAAGCGTCTACCTTTCCTCCTCTCCTCTCAACGTGTTGGTTGACAAACACAAGGTATGCGGCGCGTATACCTAGGCACTGTAGTATCGAAGCTCCTACGCCAGGCAACTCCGACGTATACTCAAATCGCGGAATGAACTGTACCTATGTCTTTTACTCGGCTCTCGATAGATGCGAAAATTCAAGACCAATCACGTTCTGCGCGGTGGGCGGATCGGAGGATGCTAACACTAACATGTATAGTTGTATGTAACTCCCACAGCCAGCCGCTATGTAGGCCAGCCAGCAAAGGATTGAGTAGACTACTGTACCTTTCTTTGGACTTTGTATTGCCTATGCTGGGGTAACACACTACACTACACTACACTTACATCCTACCAAGACTGACTAACAGGCTGAGAAGTGAGTGACTGAGTGACTGAGTGACTGGTTCTTTCCGTCAACCACCCACTCACTCACGCCCTGTACTTTACTTAGGTTAGACACGTGCAGGCTAGACAGCCCTAGGAAACATGAGGTAGTCTTGCTGACCAGCTTTGAGATGTAAGCATTGCGGCGTGCGGGAGGAATCCTGGACAAAGCGCAAGACCTCCGGACGGAATGAAATGTCCACGGCCACATGGGCAGAATACGACGAGCGGAAGCGATGCGGTGTAGCGCGGAGACCGATGGTTTACTCAGGGCTACAAGCTACCTGACCTGGGCTGAAGGATGGAGAGCTCACGTGCTCAGCCGTCCACTGGAAATGTACTAGATCCTGTCGTCTCATCGCATCACGGAGCGAGAGACGGCAGCGAAATCCTTAGAA
Organism: Laburnicola sp. JP_R_19; assembly: GCA_031010545.1. NCBI lineage: Eukaryota > Fungi > Ascomycota > Dothideomycetes > Pleosporales > Didymosphaeriaceae > Laburnicola > Laburnicola sp. JP_R_19. The sequence goes on along the minus strand of VOIT01000101.1, from coordinate 1,384,083 downwards.
TAGCTTGATACCAGGTAGGTCGTAGGCAGAAGTAAGCAAAACTTAGCGCAATGCTTAATCGCCGCACGTCTGAGCTTGGGATTGCTTTTTCAGAACGGGGGCTGGCTGGTTGCCGTAGTATTTGGATGGAAGGATGCGAGGGCCGGCCGACGTTCGGATGCATGGCAATGTCAGGCCTAAGGAGCGAGCGAAGGAAGGAAGGAAGGCGCAATTGCGGAGCGAAAGCGGGGCGTAATGCTTGTATCGTATCGCGCATAGAATGCGGGATGCCTTGCTTTTTTTTTGGTGAACAAAGCTGCATCCCGCAACTATACTATAGCAAAAGAAAATCTACCTATACCCTTTTTTTCTGTGTACCCGCTCTGTGAGATACCATGTGAATACATGTGAAGTGCTTGCTTTGCTTACTACCGGTACAGGAGGACTACGGGATGGACGGACGTGCAGTGTGTAAGACGATAGGATAGGTAGCCTAGGATAAGTAAGGTAAGACAGGTAGCGGACATCGATGGTTCCAAGGTTCCCTGTGCCGCACGTGCGGATCAAGGTAGGTATGATCGCCACGCGATATCGGCCCCCTGAACGGTACCCCCCATCCTCGTGTATACCTAACATTCTCTACACGAAGTACATCGTACTGATTCGAACAAACCCCACCAACCACAAGGCAGCCCCGCGCTCCTAAAAATTCGGTGTTTGTTTGTTCCTCTATATTATGTAATAACAACGTACTCCCAACACCTTACTCGTGTGGAGCGAGCAAAAGGACCTGCATCCCACAGAACCAACGCTCATCCTCGAGTACAATACGAGATGGATAGATGGCTATCCCCCCGTCTGTGGGTGTACTCTTGAGCCAGGCCAGGTATGCACTCCAGGAATGCCTGACCACATATACATAGGGTTGTAAGAGTTGGTGTGCCATGTGACATGCAACGGGGCGGGTTCAGTGTGCACGTTGCGGTGTGAGGCCCTGCGCGGTCGAGGTCATTTGGGCGTTTCGCTCGGGGACTTTGGTGGTCGTTTCAGCTCAGATGCATACCAGTAGTCGACATGTATGTCGACCGTGGGAGGGGGCTGGTCATGAGATGCGAGCGAGATAGCTCCTCTCCTGTGCATGAGGATCTCGTTATACCAAATTTGTGGGTGCCGCGTACATAATAAGTAGGATCGGATTTAACATGCAGCACAGCACAATGGGATTCAGAGCTGACATGACTAGCGTAATAAACAGTTTATTGGTGAAGAATTATGCCTGTTCGTGTCCGTCCAGCTGCGGTAGTTCGATTGCACACTCCTACCAAAGCTACACAACATCAACAATCAGGCCCGAAGGCAATTTCGCAACCTATGACCCATCTATTCACAACCCAAATGAAAAAAGTTCAAGAACCACATTTGATAATACAATCGCGCCTTGCCATGCCCGTGTTGAACGCCAACCGTAGGCGCCCCGTTGGATATCCCGTCGGTGTTGCGGTGACAGACAGACACTGCTGCTGAAAATCGTAATCCGGTGACGCGCGCACGCTCCAACGCCTTTCATCCGCCACACACGCTTGTTTTGGAAAAAGGGCTTCCCCCCCCACGCCTGTGCAAATGCTTATCCCGACGTGTAGTTCCGGTCCCGCTCTTGGCGCCTGACTGACACCGCTCGCCTAGTCCGTCCTTAGCTGTCCCCCATGGCCTGGTAAAGTCGTCAGATGGAAACAAAAGGAAAAAAAAAAATTGGACGGCGCGACACGCCGAAGCTACGGGTCCGCGTAGTAGTATACGCACCGCACTATCTTGCCTTTCTTACTGGGTGCCTGTTCGAATGTTGGCGAAGGCGGCCGCGATAGGTTGATCGGCGTTCCTCCGGCGGACGGAGGAGCGGAGGCGTACTGGTTTTGCTGCGCGTATGGAAATTGCAGGTTATTGGGGCCGTAGCGGAAGTCGAAGTTGCCCTGGCAGTCGAGGTTGCCAATGGAGCCAAAGTTGCGAAAGGTGTCCAAGTCGCCCATGGAGTCGAAGTTGCACAGGTTGTTGAAGTGGCTCAGAGAGCTGAAATTGCCTATGGAGCCGAAATTTCCCATCGAGTGGTTCCGAAAAAGGCCATTCGTTTCAAATGGCGTTTCCGTAGGGCTCGGAGCTGGAGTTGCGTAGTAACTTTGGCCGCGTTGGTGTCTTTCGTACGAAGCAGAAGTCATTGGGAAGGTTGGCGAGGAACGTGTATATTGTTGTTGCATTGTGGGAGCAGCTGCTTGTGAGAACCCGTTGTCAATTGGCGACATGGGAGATGTGGCAGCGGTACTTGAGGTAGGAGTAACTGGAAACGTGAATGTCTGTGGCATGGTGGAAACAGACTGTGGGAATGTAGCGTCCATCGGTGACATGGTAGGTGCGAAATTTGTCATGACGGACGGTGACGTCTGCGGGTAGGCGCTCGTAGTATCAAGGAAGGGGTCCTCTGCATACTGGTACACGGGACGGGCCTGCTGTGCGATTGCTTCGGGAGCGATGGGCTCTTTGTTCTTGTGATCATCTGCAACGTGGAAAACGTCGGATAGGTGCTGTGTGAGCAATTTTTGGCCCTCCATGAAGGTGAAGATTATTCGAAAGCCCATGGGCTGCTTCTCCTCCTGGTGCCGGCAATAGCAGGTTATCCGCATGTTGAACTTGACCTCCTTGGCAGGGCCTACTTCTTTCAATCTCATGTACTCCTTCTCGTTGACCATGATGACGCGCTCGTCGGCGTAATTGGCGTACTCTTCCTCGTCCTCGTCACTCCCCTCCTTCGTCTTGCGGCGATATCGCAGGTACTCGCGCTTCTTGCAGCCTTTGCAGATGAGGACTTGGCCGCCATTCTGCGGATGTTCCGGGGCGTCTCTGTCCAGTTTGCTCACACAGAGGCCTGCAGGCCGGCGCGGAAATGCTTCTACACCTGCAGCTCTCCGCAACGCTCGGGCACGACCCTCGGCGCTTTCCACGGCCGTGGCGCACACCAAGTGAAGGTTCATGTCCAGGACGCCGCCCTCCTTTTCGACCTCTTCCCTCTCCTTGTCGTTGGCGAACTGCTTGGGCTTGGAGAGCAGCTTTCGCGGAAACCTGATGTGGGCCACGTTCTCCAGAGGCAGGTTCAGCGTTAGTGTGAATTTGCTCTGCACCTCGGCGCGGTTTTTAGTCTTGTTCGAGGTCAGGCGGACCTGGGGGATGGAAAGGCTGTCCATGGCGTCGGTCAGGGTCGCTGGGTCAGTATAGCAATGGGGGACTTTGCTCCCTGGTTAAGAGGGTCGAAGAGGGTCGAAGATGGTCGGCTCGTGGAGCCGAAGGGGTAGGGGCTTTGGGTGGTGGTGGAGGAGGAGGAGAAGGACGAAGGGCAGTATATACAAGGACAGCGAGCGGGAGCAGGCAGTGGGGAGCCTGGGGCGCTGCAGTCGCGGGTCTAGGGCGCGGCCTGGGTATTTCTCGCTGGAGGGCCTGGAGAGGCAGCGTGGGCACCGTGGGCACCGTGGGCACCCCACTCTGGCTGGTCGCTGGTCGCTGGTCGGTGGTCGCCGGTCGCAGGTCGCAGGTCGCTCGTCGCTCGTCGCTCGTCGTTCGCCGGGCTAAGCAACCCGTCATCCCTGCGCGCGTTGAGCACCCACAGCGAGACGCAGCGAGACGCAGCGAGACGCACCAGCAGCATGCCCCCATGCCACCATGCCAAGGCCTAGCGGAGCGTTTGCACGCACAGCACACGCCAGGCACCGCACCTGCACCGCACCTGCACCGCACCCCGCCCGCTGTGCTGCCCTTTGCCTACCGGAGCCGCTCCCGGCGCTGCGCTGCAGGTGTGCTGCTGCGAAGACAAAGGCCGCGCCGCGCCGACGACAGCCGCCATGCCCACTCCACTGAATCCCCCCGCCACGGGCGCCAGGCCGCGGGAGATGTACCTCGAGCGCATGGGGCCTGGCATGGCTCTCCTCGCCTGCCCTTCGGCTGCAGAGTTTGATGACAGGCGCCCTCCGGCCTGGTGGCGGGCTGGCCGTCCTGCCGTGCAACGCGCCCGTCGCCGCCGTGCTGGTGTGCCTTCATCTAAGAACCTGCAGCCACGGGCCCTGCAAGCCATCCTCCTCCATGTCGCTTCTCACTCGACGTCTGCCTTGAAGTTGGAGGAGAGTAATAAGGGGAGCGGGTAGTCTACTCTCACCCATGATCCTGTTCACACACTACCACAAAGATGCAAGCACGGGAGTCGCCGTCGTGGGATAGCAGCCAGGCTAAACTAACAGCTCGCCTTGATTGGGCGCTGTCTGGAAATGACGCGCAGTAGACTACCTCTCTTAGGTGGTTTCGAAGCAGGACTCGATGCCATGCGCATGTGCAGGCATGGTGGCGTACAGGAGTTCATCATGCACTACTGTTTTATTATGGGGGGAGAGCGATCGAGTACGGACGTTCCTTTGGTGGGAAGTCTAGACCCAGCTTTTGACCCTCTCTGCACCTCTCAATCGTCCATCCATTGGTGGGAAGAGTAGACCCAGCTTTTGTCTCTGCACCTCTCAATCGTCCATCCATTGGTGGGAAGAGTAACCCGGCTTTTGACCCTCTGCACCTCTCAATCATCCATCATTCACTCCTCCATGTCCGTCTATAGTCACCTCAACCCTTTACAGCCTACATATCAGCCCCTCTCACTTGGTACATAAGGACCTTGTCTACGCTGAATCCGACGCAGACCTCCCGGGTGTATCCAGCCAAACTTCCACGGCCCGTCGTCCTTCAGCCTACGCATAGACCGACCTTCGAACCAAAGGAACGGTGACGGAGTGCCAGGAGCACATCATCTATTCAGGCCATGCAGCAGTCTTACCGCTCATCAAGGCTCCGTCGATCTTCATCGATCCCTTTCCTTCCTCGTTACGCGTAGATCCTCCTATACCAGGCCCATCATCTATCGTTTCAGCCCCCGGCGATGCATCAGCCGCCCACGCAATAGAGACGCACGGCCATGTAGCTTCGCCGAAGGAGCTTGACTACTAGTCAAAGAGAGCATCAGATCAACAGTGCCAACCGCATACCAAGGCGTAGCTATCCCCGCTTCCACCGATGTACACAGTAGCGTAGCAAGGGAAAGCAATTCTTTCGTCATTCCCACTTCACACATGTCGAGTAGCCAAATTCAGCATCACTGCCTGGACCCGTCGATGACTGCGATCGGTATCGACAGCAGTCTTGTTTTGGAGGTGGCTCCTACCCTTACGAAGCTTTATCTGATCGGTGAGTCTGCCAACGTTTTCACATTTTCTTACAAGACTAAACTCGATAAGCAACATGGTTGAAGCGGGGAAGCTACGTCGGTACCGTTAGCTCCCATTGTCTCTTTCCTGCCTCGCGGCCCGGTCCCGACCTCTCGCTCTCAAGGGTGCAGCTGGCAACTTTGCCGGAGGCTGTGGCTATAACCACTAACTTACGACTTGCGTTAACTATAGGTTACTATTAGCTAAATAGTTTTTACAATCTTAGTCTTTTTAAAACTTACCTATTTTAAACTACTTACTTTATTAGCTACTTTTTTATTTTATATATTACTAAAAGATACTAGTATAAGTACCTAGTTTTTAAAAGTAAAAACTAATAACTATTTATAGGTACTTTACTATATAACTTTATTTTTTATCTTAATTAAAACTAACTTAGCTATAGTATAATATTTATTTAGTATATATAGTATAAAAAATAACTATACTAATATATAAGCTTTAACTACTTTATTTTTAAAGCTAAATTATACTCACTAATACTATTACTACTGATCCTTTTTTATATCTAAATTAAATTTATTAAACTAAAAGTAGTAATTACTAAAAAATTTAAAAAATTTACTAAAGAAAATAAGCGCTTTAATAATATAGTTAGTAATTTTAGTTACTATATTATAGTTAACTATATTATGTTTACTAAGTAGGAGCTGCTTAAGAGCTATTGCAATTAGTACTTAATTAACTATTTCGCTAAGGGCTTTTAACTTTGTTGCCTCAGTTGCTAGAGCACAACTCCTCATCTAACCGAGCCTCCATGCGTTTCCCAGGATATATAGACGGATCTCACCATCCACACAGCACATTACATAATTCCGTTATTAACAACAGCTGCAATAACAGAGTACCATTAAGAAAGACACGCAGTCCAGAAGACCTTCCCTGGACCCACCGGCCAATAGCTCGTGCATGCGCAGCACACCACCCCGCACCTGTGCCTCCTGTGTGCGTCGCGATACTGCAGCTGTGTGCGTCGCGATACTGCAGCTGTGTGCGATCGCCTAAAATGCGTCGGCTCGGAGCATAAACGCAGCGGTTGTGCATACGCATCGCTGTGCATCATTTGCCCGTTTAGTGAATGTTATTCAATAGTGCCGCTCGTCGCGGCTGAGCTCTACTCTTCTAGCAATAGTTATATATAGGTATGCTAGTTGCGTTACTAATAAGCTATAGTTAAGCTTAATAGACTATGTTTACCTATTTATATAGCTATTTATTAAAAAGCTTAAAATACTAAATAATTAGTTAATTTTTAGCTTTTTTATAAGTATTTTTATATTTAGTTTAGTTTTTAGTTAGTATTAGTATAGTATTTATTTATATAATAAAGTAGTTAAAGTAAATATAATAGTAGTTTATCTAGTAGTAGTAAAAATAAAAAATAGCTTTAATAAAGTAATAGTAGAAATAAAAACTAATATTATAAGTAAAGCTAAAGTTATAATTAGTATTAGTAGTGTAATTATAGTAAAATAAAAACTATATAGTAAATTTAGTATTAGTTTTACTATAAGTTATATAATATATAATATAATAGAAAAGCTATTTTTACTAGTAATTAAAGTATATAGTAAGTATTTTATATTAGTAAGGTTAGCTAAGTAAGGAGCTATTAAATTAGCTATTAAAGTTAATTTTAGGTGAGTTTTAGGGGGGTGAGGAGAGCCGAGCGATATTAAGTTCCCCGATGGCAGACCCTTGGCTCTTAAGTGTATGGGTACATCCTGGCCAGTCAACTTGTTCGATCATGCCACCGCGACCACTCATCTCCGCTCGACTTGATGCTTTCGACGTCGCGCACACACACATACACACACTCTCTTTCTAGCTTTCGCTTTCGCCACCAAATCGCGACCTGTACTGCATGGCCGCGAAATTTCCTCTCCTCGTCCTTAGCGCGCGCGCAGATGATGCCATTCCCGCAGTAGTCCGTCCAATCCACGGCACAGTATCCGATCTAGCTCGCTCCTCGCTCCCTCGATAGCACGGCGCACAAAAAAAGAACACATCGCCTGGCTGCTGCACGCCTTCTTACGTTGCTTGCTTGCTTGCGCACTTGGAAGTTGGAACTCGCGATTTTTTTTCCCACGCCTGTCAAAGACCAAGCGGCACGCCACACTACGTACGCTACGTACGCCACAGGTACGCCACCGAAAACGCGCTCTGGCGATTGTGAGAAAAAGTCGTACGTAAGCATACACCTGCATCTATTCAAAAACAGGCGCTGCATCCCCTTGCCATTATCAATCAATAAAGCTAGAAATATACAAAGACGCCTTTTACGTATAGTAGATTCGGTTATCTATATTCAACAGTGCTGCTTATCGCGGCTGAGCTCTGCTCTCCTAGCAATAGTTATATATAGGTACGCTAGTTACGCTACTAATATCTTATAATTTAGCTTAATAGAGTTTATTAAACTATTTATTTAATTATTTATTAAAAGGCCTAAGGTACTAAATAATTAATTAGCTTTTAGCTTTATTATAAGTATTTTTATATTTAGTTTAGTTTTTAATTAGTATTAGTATAGCATTTATTTATATAATAAAGTAGTTAAAGTAAATATAATAGTAGTTTATTTAGTAATAGTAAAAACTAAAAATAACTTTAGTAAAGTAGTACTAAAAATAAGAATTAATATTATAAGTAAGACTAGAATTATAATTAATATTAGTAAAATAGTTTTTTTTACAACGAAGGGGGTTTCTAATAAAAATATTATAATAATAGTAGTTATCTCTTCTACTATTATTAACACAGAAAAGTGTTTTAAGGTAGTGTTAATAAAAAGAAGTTAATATTAGTAATATAGCTATAGTAAAGTAATGGCTATATAGTAAAGTTAGTATTTGTTTTATTATAAATTATATAATATATATATAATATATAGTAAAAAAGCTATTTTTACTCGTAACTAAAGTGTGTAGTAGATATTTTATACTAGTAGGGTTAATTAAATAAAAAACTATTAAATTAGCTATTAAAGTTAACAGTTAATTTTAGGTCAGTTTTAAGGGGGTAAGGAGAGCTAAGCGAAAAAACATCATATATATATAAAAATAGGTGCGTGGTAGAAAAATTAAGGTGTTGTTGGTGGTTTGCTTACGTACGACTTTTTTTTTCCACATCGCCCAAGGTCGTTTATCGGTGGCGTACCTGTGGCGCACTGGCGTAGCTTGTGGCGTACCTGTGGCGCACTGGCGTAGCTTGTGGCGTACGTAGCGTAGTGCAGCGAGCAGCTTGGTCTTTGACGAGGCGTGGCGGGTGTCGTTTTTCGGCCCGTTTTCGGTCGACGACGGCGGCGGGACGGGATGGAGACTTTTGAAAATCTTTTTCGGTCGACGGACGGGACGGATAAGGGTTCGGAAGGGGGTGGGGGACGGGAGAGCGGACGGTTATTTATATCTCGGCCGGCTGGGTATCTCGGCTAGGTAGTCGTAGTTCGCACAGGGTGGAAGGCGTGGCGTTACGTCGTTTTACGGCTGGTGATGATGCGGGTTGGAGGGTTGCTGAGGTAGCTGAGGTTGCTATTACATGCTGGCGAGGGGGCGTGGACTGGGTGGCACTGTGGTTGGGTCCGGGGAAGGTGGGGAGGTGGAGATGGGGGGGGGGGGGGGGGGGGGTGGCAGTTGTGGGCTTGGAGAGAGTGTAGGTTTTGTTCTATTCTTGTGGCTTGTTATGAGGTGCGAGGCTTGAGTGGAGGGTGGGTGTAGACACATAGAATATGGGACTATCACTGTTCGTTGTGTAGAGAAAAAGGGTTTTTTGGTCTATGTAAAAATTCAAGAAGAGAAGAATATGCAAGGGTTGAGTTATGATGTAGTCTGCACTGTGCCTGGTTTCCATCCGCGGCCTTGAACCACACCCCCGTACCATAGCGGGCGTAGGATATATATAGCTCGGTTTCCTTCCCGTGGAAGCATATCCAAAAAGAATTCCGCAGAGCTGAAATCGTCCAAACCTTTCAGTCAGGTGTGCGGAATTCCATCCGCGGCCTGGCCGTAGGATATATATCACCCAGCTTCCTTCATGCGAGAGCATACCCAAAAAGAATTCCATAGGCCAAGAATCGTCCCAAAAGCAAAGAACGCATGTTCTAGAAGATGTGACAGCAGAAAAACCCGTAATGAAGTCCATGGTAGTTATGCCGACCGAGGTAGTGTCTCCATTCCGCGGAGGAGACTTTCTCGCGGATTCCCATTCTTCTGAGACGTGAAAAAAAGGCATGGGTATGGTTGAGAAAAATGGAGGATGAGGGGTGGGTGTAGTAGACCTGGAAAGAGAAGTCTAATGTTGGAGTTTCGGGAGTGCTTTTGATGAATGTTGGTCTCCGGGCATGTGAGGTGGGTGCCTCAAAATCCCAGTCGCAAGATAGATGGAGAAGAGATATGTGTGGATGGCGATTTCCGTAGAGATGTGAGCTGAGGTATGGGTGGTCCGGTCGCAGAATGTGCCCTTTGGTGCCCCAGTAGTTCCCAGTCGTTCGTCAGGTCGACAGGTGGAGGCAATCTACCTCCTCCCCTTTGAATTGAAGAGCCCCTTGTCGAACGGGGTAGACGTCAGCATCTTATCGAAACCCAAACCTGAGGCTGGAAACTCGTTCACGAGTAGCCTCCGATGGGCAGGCTGGATTTGGATGCCTGCTTGCGTGACGGCGTCGTAAAGCTGTCCTTGAACGCAAGCTTGATGGAGGTCAAAGGGAGTCCGCTTGAGGAGGTATTGTCGGTAAATTTGCTTAAGAACTTCGACTGCGCCTCGCCCATCGCCACCTTGAGCGCATTTTTGGAACCCGTAGTCGCGAATGAGCACCGGACAAGGATCCATGTCCCCCTCTGACCGCAGGAATTGTATGAGGCGAAAGACGGATTCTCGTTTGTCGCTCGGTTTCTCCAGGAAGCGTTCGAGCTGCGGCAGATATTGACGGAAAGATGACCATCCGTAGGTGTCGAAGAACAGTGGGAGACTGTTTGCCTGCAATGCTTTCCAGAGCTGAGTGAAGACAGTGACTGGTGATTGAGCCGTGGTCAGAATCGTTTTGTACAGCCCACACAGTCTTTGGATTTGGTCCTCCGTTTTGCAGGCTGAATACCCAAAGATCTGGTAGGCTTCCCAGTCTGGAGGAGGTGTCTGTCCGTCAATGATAGCAGCTATTAGCATGAAGCTATGTCGCTTTGCGGCCGGCTGAAGTCCGAGAATGCCTTGATTGCGATCTCCGGGTGCAAGGTATAGTCGAGCGGGATTGAAAAAACGTTCCAGCGGGTTGTTGTTGTGCATTGCGTATCCTGAGGTAACACATGGGGTCGAGGTCATAGTCGTTGATCTCTGGTCTGAGCCCTGTGTATGAGACAATGGTGGGACAGCATTGTTCCTTTGAGAAACGGCTGGTGGACTGGGATTTTTAGGTGCGGGCCACCCAGTACCCATATCGACAACGGAGAAGCTTCTGAGAGTGACGGCAGTGCGTGCGAGCGTATCGAATGTCTTTTTCGGTTGTACCAAAAGACAGATCGTCGAATAGAGTTGGCATGCGAAAGAGGTGTCCAGGACGCATTTTAAGCGTTGTTCAAGATCATCAAGACGGTAAAGTTTAAACCCGAGACACATCATATCAATTATTTGCTCATTTGTGATACGATCTTGAACAGCTTTGATGCGTTCGTGAATCGCAATCACGAGGTCACCGACCTCGACGTCGAGCTGTGCAGGCGAGTCTTCGGAAAGACCCAGCATGTCGCCGATGAGGTTGTTCATGGTTGTCTGGTTCTGGTCGAATAGCGTTCGCATTTTGCGTATGCAGCGCTCTGAGCGAGCTTTGTAGCACCGGAAGATGAGACTGAAGAGTTCGGAGAAGTATTTGCTCTCCTCAATAGGCCCCTCGTGGCGACAAAGACCACTCAGGGCCTGCGCTATTTCCGAAAAAAGACGGCCATGAGCTCCGGGAGGTGTCGACTCCAAATGGGCATCACCCATTCTAAATATGCGAACAGAGATGGCGTCTCCATTGCCTTCGTTACGTGCTAGCGCAATGGTGGGCGAGTTCCACGCGCCTCCATTCCCGAGCATCGATGCCAGTCGGTAAAGAAATCTTCGTCGGAGACGCTCGATTGCTTTCGAACTGATGAGACTGGACTTAGTGTCGTCGTCGTCTTCAAGCTTGTCAACTTCCGAAAGGTCCACAGCTGGTATACCAACGGAATATCCTTTGGCTTCAGCTTCCCGTGCAATTCTGCGAGCCCATTCCTGAGGTGACTCGGACCGCCGTTTGATCGGCATATTGACAATGCGCGATGAGCCCGGCCTTGCCTGCGGAATTCTGCCGTCTAATTGCAGTGCTCTATCCCGAGCTCTCGTGGGGACTCCGGCCATGTTCACGAAGCAGCTGTAGAGCAGTCAGCGTACAGTTCAAAGCGTACCCAATGCTCCGACCAGGGCAGCACATCGGCTTCGCTCGACTCCCCAGCGACACTCACCGCCCTCGTCGCTCGTAAGACTCACTCTTACCAGCCTTCTGGGCTAGGTCGGCACCGGGTTGGACACCGCTACTTGTATCAGAGCGAGAAAGGTATATCTCCAATAAGCACTTGGGTAGTGCTGTCGCAGTTATACTGATTGTTGGACGGCCAATGACAAAAGATAGTGAAGCAGACAAAGAGCAGCAAAGCAAGCAGACTTATATACACGGGGCCCCACCTCTCGCCGCGTCCCGCGGCGCAAAAGTGAGAGAACCGTGCTAGCGGCTCGTAAGCTTGCGTTTGACGTCGACGGATTTCGCTCACCAGAAGGCGCGACCAAACAGACGCCTTTACCTCCCGTCGCGCACTCATTTACCGCTTCTTGAGCGTCAAACAAACGACTTGGAAGGAGATTGTAGGTCAATAAAATGGGATTACGAATAGAAGACTGTGCAACAGAGAATTCATGATTTAAGACTGGAATATGCATGCGTTTGCAGTATCAATATCAACCTGCGTACACATGCAGCCATAGGAAAGATATTTGAGAATCTTGCGTCTTCGTATTGCCTAGCCTGGGGCAACGCACCGTCTTCAGCTTACTATCCTCTAATATACAAGTGACTTTCTAGTCCCCACTCTTCCCACTCCAATATCTACATCCCCTCAAGTCGTCCAGCCAAACACCTCCGCCACACTCAAAAAGCTTATTCTCGTACCGCCCACCGCGATAAAGATACCCACCACATCCACAACGATCAACACCACGGCCCCAACAATGAATCGCGGACAGAATATCCGATAGAGCATCAGATGCCTCCGCAAGTGACCGGCCCACATCGTCGTGGCCAGATTGATGGCTGCGTAAAAGAGGATATGTGTAGCCATGGCTTTTGCCACATCCCCAAGCAAACCCTTCTTCTTGGGGGGCTGTTTCCAGAGCACGAGAGCGGGGACAGCGACAGCGCAAAGGATCTGTGCGCCAAAACTGTTGAGGACGATGAGAATGGGTGACCATGGGTAGCGGAGTGTGTGGAGGGGGATGAATGCAGATTCCCACTGTATGCTGGAGGGTGTCGCTTGGTGGCCAGTCTTGAAGAAGTGGAAGGAACCGAGCAGACCGAGGATGATGGGCCCGATTGGGCTATCGGAGAGTTTGTTCGTATCGACGATCTCGAATAGCGAGAAGATTTGCCAGGCTGCGATGGCAATGGCGCCGGCACCCATTGGCTTTTGAACAAGGGCAATGGCGAGGTACCACATGGTGATGAGGATGGCATAGCGAGAGCCGTGAACGTTGGCGTATCCAAGGATAGCGATGGAATTTCGACCGCCATTGGCGACAACCTGTCCGGGCTGGTTCTTCGTAGGTTTCTCCTCGATGTTGAGCGTGGGTTTTGCCCAGGTAAAGATGGGATATCCAAAGGCCACGGCGATCGCGAGAGTAATGCGAGCGATGACCGTTTTTGAGGACTTCAACATCTCGCCATACCCAGGGTACCAGTCACCATCGTCAGCAGCATCAAGCGTCCAGTAAGCGGCGCTCAACAAAAGGCCGAAGCGCAGCCCAAAGCCAAGCCACAGGACTGCAGAGTCGTGATATGATAATGTACCATCGTAGTAACCACGAAGGAAAGTCGGGAGAAGAAGAGCAACTACGAATGGAATCACAAGTTGCCATGTTGCAGAAGTTGACGATGTAGCAGCGCATAGTAAGTGGACTTGCAATAGGGCATCTGTTCCTCTCGACACAGGCGCGAGAGGGAAGCAACGCGCGTGTGAGGATGACGAACAGGATGGAATGGTAACAGCCCAAGACCCGATCAGCGGTTTTCCTCTGTCGAACAGAAGTCAAGGCCGCAAAGACCGAATGTTGAGAGAAAATGAAGGAGAATTTCATCTTCCCAAATAGTAAATGAGTTGGCTGCAAAACCGACGGACAGAAGAAGTGTGAAGATGACACTTATCCAACCCCATATTGAGTTCGGAAATGGCGAGACTAATCTCCCTTTGAGGTACCAGAGAGCCGAAGCTACGCCAATATTGCCGCAGATAGCGGCTGCATATATGGTGGCGTGCTGTCTAGAAACGTGAGGGAGAACAGAGCTGACCCCAAAGCCAACCAGGCATCCTATGAGAGTGCCAAGTCCACCACGACCGAGAAGAACGGGGCTCAACTCGGATCGATCTCCATCTAACCCGCGAGCGTAGACCGCGAGAATTATCAGTGAAAATGCGAGAATAGTAACCCCATTCAACATCCGCGGAACATCGAAACTCGCCCACAGTGCATGGCAAATTTCCAGAGTCTCGCGCTGGTAAGTTCTGTACATTCCGTAGATACGTGCATAATCCACAGCAGCTTTTGGCTGGCCAGATGTAGAATCCCAGGCATCATTGGCTCTGTTGAAAGAAGCTAGTGACGCTGTACGGGTACCGTCGTCCATGCTGCGGGCCAGGGCGTACTCCTTCTGATATCGGTAGATTTGAGCCGCTGTGAGACGATTCACAGTAGCAAGATTCTCAAAGTCAGCGCCTTCAATACCAATAAATGCTTCTTCGATGGGGGTTCCGAGGTTATTGAACGGAATGGGCATTCCAAGAAGAAGGGACAAGGTAGGGACAAGGTCGATCTGCGCGACCGGCCTTTCTTTTGCTGTAGCCGGCGGAGTGTTGTAAGCGGGAGAACTCCGACCAAATTTCTTCTGCTTTGAGTACATCCAGAGTGCCGCCTGGACTTCATCGTCTGACTCTCCACCGTGATCTCCCTTGGCATCCATCCCATGATCGCCCATGACTACAAGCAATGTAGAATCATCCAGTTGTTCAATCATCCTGCGAATAGTGTCGTCCATCTGTTTGAGCTTCGCTGTCATGGCGGGATGGTCAGGTCCATATCGGTGCCCCGCGTGGTCAACCCCGAGGTAGTGGCCAATTATCACATCCCACTTGGTAGTGTTGGACGCATGCATGAGTGGGAAGATGTGGTCGTTGACGCCATTGTCTACAGTGTGTAAGTCCCAGACATTGAAAGAGTCGTATGCGCGCGTGAGGTCCGGCTCAAAGTGACCTGGAAACAGCGCATGCCAGGTATCGTCTCCAAGATGTACTATCCTCTTGCTAGCATTCCGCAATTGTGCCACCAGATTGTCCTCGTCGATCGCCGTGCCCGCAAAACTCGACCCGGCATCAACAAAGGTTGGCAGCGTCCCTGTTGTGAGACCCTTCAACCTCTGTAACGTGGCGGTCGGTGGGTCGGCAATGAACGGAAGGAGAAAGGCATTATTGGGCTGCTCGACAGCTGTTTCGTAGAGCACTGGGAGCGCATTGTGGAAATGGTGGGGCTTTTCGTCGGAGCCCTCGGTAGGGAAAGGTATGGTAAAGTCATAGCGGAGCGCGTCTACGAGGATAACAATTGCTTTATCGAAAGTTTTAGGTTGCCAACACCCTGCTTCTGACGACCCGGGTGTGTATGAGCGTGCGCTACTATCGACAGGCGGCACGGCGCATTCCGATTTATAGTCCAGCACCAATCTCGTGAGGAGGAAACCACTCGTAAAAAGGTAAATGCCTAATATGTGGAGAATGCTACGGCGCGTCAGCCTTGGGCCACACCCCGCTCAGCAGTCAAACATACAGTATCCAAGCGAAGAACGCGACTAAAAGGCCATGAACGGCTTTAAAGTGTACCTCGCCCTGCTTATTGGCTTTGGTCGCGTCGCCCGTGGTGGGTTTCAGGTCCTGAGACTCCTGCTTTTCTTTCTCTGCTTTGGCCTTTGCAAAGGCAGCAGCGACGCCTTCGTAGGACGAATTGGGTCCTCCATTATCCATTGGGGCAAGATTACTGCTGGAGACCCATTAGAGTGGCGTCAAAATGGCCATCTAGCGACTGGGAGGAAGTGAAGCATGAGCCGGAGATGTTCGGAACCGGAAAAACACCTCGTTCCGATCTGTTTACTTTGCAGACCAGGATACTCACTCATCCACGCTGGAGACAAACATACAGTAAGTTTGAGTACAACGTGTTACCTCAGGATTAACAATACTAAGGCTAACTGTACTCAAAATGTTGTCCTGTAGCTGTACAAATCAACGATGTTTGTTTGGAAGCGCCCAAAAAGCAGCTGCAGCCCTATTGCCCTCTCCATTTGATAATGTAGTCTACGCCAATTCAGCTGCAGCACAGCCTCTCCGAGAGTTTTCATGCACGACAACAATTCTCCATTAGATATTTAAGAGCTGTAGCACACAATACTAGCTAAGGATGTGCGACTCTCTTATGAATCGCGTATATAGTCACAGGACAAAAGTTTGAGTAGTTTCACTTGGTATTGCTTATCCTGGGGTAAAACATGTATTTAAACTTTTGTCCCAGTACTGTAGCTTAATGCTGTCCTGGCGTTGCGACCAGTCATGGTGGCATGTTGATGTTACAGTGATGCATCACGCTGTAGCAGGAAGAGCAGTTGCTATCTTGTTAAATCTGTTTGTATCTACTCCCTTGGTGCTTCAGCGGCACACGCGCAGGGTATAACATACATTAGAAAATAAAGTTATTTAAGATGACATAACCTCCGTGGAGAGATGGGCTGAACGAATGTCGAACTAGCCATCCGTCTCCGAGAAATGTACAAGCCAAGCGGCGAGCTCAAGCCAGCAGTACAACATGTTGCCGCGACTAGAAAGCCAACGCGACAATCAGCGCTATAAACCGTCATCAAATATCGAGGTCGTAGCCAAGTGGCTGAGTATGGAGCAATCGAGGGCCGAACTGGTGAGGTTACTCAAGTAGCCAGTCGGTCGATAGTGGGTCGTGGGAAAGTGCGGCCTTTACGAGTAGTACTTGTCGTCTTTCTCTGTCAATCCGCCAATGCGGTCGAGATCCAGAGAATCAAAGCGGTCTGAGGCGTCGCGCTGATACGGGGGAAGGTCGTCCTGCACAGGCTCCAATCCGACACTGTGCTCTCCAACCCGAACGACGACCACACGACCTGATTGTCGCTTTCCGGTTGCGTCGACTTCGTCAGGGAATGTGATGCGAATCTCAGGTACAGGGCTTGGCGGGGGGCTGGAAGAGTTTGCCATCAATTCCTTCTTCTCTTGGTAGACAACGACGGATTCGCGGCCATTGCCGTAGGGTGTGGTGGTAATGGTCAAACGGCGGGTAGACTGCCTCTTTTCATACAACGGAAGCTGTGCCTCTCTGTCTTTCCTCGCCCGGCGCACGCTTCGGAGGTAAAACAGCGTTCCAACCAGGAACACGACGGCGACGAATAGCACCAGGAGCGATATCAGTAGACTGAGCATCGTGTGGTCGAGTCCGCCTTTCTGTTCATCATCGCGCGCGACGAGGAAGTGGATGGAGTTCATATTGTTGTGTTTACGTGATCGTCAAACGGTCGTGAGATGGTTGCTCAAGGCAGTGTTGGTGATAGTAATAGCAATTAAGGAATGAATAAACTGGTTCCATGGTCAGTTCAGTGGGCTACAAACAGGGCGCTTCTGGACGGAATGCGAGGCCGATCGTAGACGTACCTTCTGGGACCGAAGCGCGGTAGGAATGCTGAGTCAGGCCGAACGAACGGATGCAAGTATCGCTGAAAGAGTGAAGCGACACCGCGGTAAGGAGTGTGAAGAGGCAGGACCGTGTAGGTGGAGGTAGCGGTAGCAAGGAAAGAAGGGGGGAGAGCAGTAGTTTTGCGATGGTGGGCGAGCGGCCAAGGGTGATAAATGTGGTTAGGCTGCGCACCAATCGCAAATCACACCTGCCCAGTTCGTGTATAAACGCCAGAGCTAGGCCCAAACGGCAACATTCAATAACAGAGTCGTGAGCGCTGCGCTACCAGCAGCCATCCTATTCACAGCGGTAGGCGCCCAGCGTCTTTAGGCCACGCCGCTCGTCGAGAGCACAGCGCTGTTTGTTTCCGCGCGCGGAAAGTGATTGGGTGCGAGGACAAGCAAAGTTGCAATGAACGAGCGTTTGGACAGAACCACGGGGGAAGCGAGGGCCCGGGCGACCAGAGCAATAAGGCAGAATGGAAAAGTGGAATGGACGCCTTGTGCTCTGGCAACCGCCCAGGCGACTCGCCGCCCATATAGTTATGTCCATACCCTCCGCTCTAATTTCCCTCGCGAGACGTGTGACGTGTCTCGAGTTGGCACTGACAGCGGGCTGAAGCTGAGACGAACTGCGTGCGTGCGATCGCAACCTGACGGCTTCTCCAACATCCGTCCAGCATCATCCCTCCAGGCTCCACAGGCTCCACCAGCTCCGACAACAGACAGCAACAGTGATGTTGGCTTCTGGCGGACAGAGCAGTAAGCCTCCCATCAAGTCCGTACCTAAGAATGACTTCCGGAGCCTGGCCTGCGCCTCGCACCAGGTCACAATTCCCCGAACACCCGTTCCCGCATACCCAATAATAAGCTCTCCGAGTGGCTCCTTTCGGTCTATCGCTGTCCGACTTCACGCTGAGTCATGCATAGCTTGAAACACCGCAACGCTACATCCGAGGAGTCGAGGACACTTGTGGCTGTCTTGTATTCCAGAGCCAAGGCGTAACGTGTGTGGAGCCCCTAAAAGGTTGAAAGCTTCAAGCACCGTTCTGAAATAAAGGGATGCTGCAAGTCTCCAAATCCTGTCCATGACAACTCAACATGTCCTATCGTATGTTATACACCGAGCAAACAGCATTGCCATGCGGGTGCTTCGGACCGTGCTACATGGGCACTGGACAAGAAGCGACGAGCGGTGTGCACATGCACGACGACGTTGTCCACACGGGAAGGGATCGAGATTGGCTTGTCGTTCGACGACGACAGACGGGCTTCCGAGATGGCTGCCAGGTGTTCCCGATGGGTGAGCGCGCGCCATTCGTAGCAGTTTGCTTTGCGCGCCAACGCAGCACGAAAGCGCACAGTGGGGCTACTGCTGCCCTGAGCCGTAGTCTTGCCTTGCAGACTCCACAGCTATCATCATCCCGCAAGGTGGAGGTCTGTCTTTCGGTCTGGCGAAAACTGGACGTATCATTAGGTGACGAGTTATGGTGTTGGGGGACATGGATGCATGGATCGCAGTCGCCGGTGGCGACTTTACCCAAGACCGACGGCCCCGTGACGGCGTAATTTCTGCTGTTCCGAGACGACGCCATGGTTTTTCTCCGCATCCACGGTCCACCGCGCAGTGAGGATCCACGGTCAAGCGAGGCATACGTCTTGCTCGGAGGTGCGGTCCCGGCAGACAGCCACAATCTGTTGAGGGCATCTGCAGACTCAAGGTCCACATGGTGCAGGCGGGTTGGCTCTGGCGCGGCGAGGCAAACATAGGTACTGGTACAGAGGAGAGGCCCCGGCGCCTGGCATCTGGTGAAACGCATCGTCCACATACATAGATAATCAAGGCTCCCAGACATATGCGAGCCTTGTCTCACTTCTGCTCTTGCTCTCAGCCGCTCCCACTTGGCGCACGCGACGGCCGCCCGACGCCGTTGAAGACGCAGCGGCGAAGCTTTGCCCTAGACGGCAGCCAGTGTGAAGTGTACCGGAACTTTTGAGAGCGCGCGCCCCAGTGGACGGAAGCTAGTCATCTAGCCGGGCCAGGTGCCTCGATTGGAGCCTAGTGCCGAAGATCTGGGGAATCCACACTCATCATCTCTCCCACCCACCAGCTCTCGCGACAGCAGCCGTGTTTCCTCCTCTGCGCCGCCCTCTTGTACCTCGCCCGCTGCCTGCGCCTGCGCCTGCCGCACACACCCCCCTCCCCCCCCGCGCCATCCGCCGCCGCGCCCTCGCGGCCCCTGAGTGCCCACGCCCACACGGCCGCCCAGCCCAACGGTCCATTCCGCAATTACTACCGCCCGTCGCCCTTGCGTCCCCCTCTTTTTGGCCGCTGGACCGTCTTCGAGGACACCCTGATGCGTTCCCGCCTGGCAGGCGACACCACCGCTTCGAGTTTAGCATGCGCAGCGGCTAGAGGGAGCTGTCGACCTTGCACGAATCCAAGGGGGTTGTGGACCGCACATATCAACCCTCACTCCGCCCGCGCTGCACTCCCTTCGCTCGCACCCCGCCTCTTCTGTACCATACCCGCCACGTATTTGCTTCGTCGTCCCAACATACTTCAGACGACAGCCGGTAAGCCTCGCAACCCGTCCCAGAGCACCCTGTCACTTTGATGTCCGCATGCTGACGCCTAGGCCTCGTCCAGCCCCCACGCCATAGCCCGCCCCGAGTTGCACTTGCCGTCTGAGAATCACCCGCTTTGTCATTTTCGCGCTACAATCTGCTACGCCTGTCCACCCCTGTAGAGACGCGCGCATCCCAGCGTGCGTCGCAAACATGGCTGGCCTGACGAACAATGTGGGTCCCCCTGCCCGCTTTCTGGTGATGATCTAATGCAATCAGCAGGCTCGACCGCGCGACTTCCACGGTGGAATTGCGATCAATGGCGGAGATGCTGAGCGCACATCCCATGCGACAATCCCTTGGGGAGGCAGCATATGGAACAGCGGTAAACCTGTAACCTCTGGCTTCAGTTCCACTGTTAGGGACAGCTCCGTGCCTCGAGGTGCGTTCCATACTCACCGCCCTCTCTGTGTTTCTGACTCATCCCACACAGATAACGGCAATTACATCGGTGCCCCCATTGAATCCATCCAAGGCAAGACCGGCTCCGGATCCCTTGTTGCATCTTCCGAGTCCGTCGGCTGGGACAATGGCCGCATTGCTTGGAGGGCCAGCACAGCGGGACTCGCGCTTCCTCGCACAGGCGTATCCCCAGCCCGGAAACGGTCCCTAGCTCAGCCGGAGCCCTCCCAACAGTATCCCGACAACCCTACTGCGTTCTTCCCTACTTCACGACCAACAGCCGTCGGCCAAACGCTTGTCGCCAATGCTACGAAGCCTCTCCTAGACCCTACATCGGTGAACTTCACCTCCGCTCGACGGATCGATCCCTTGAATGGGTTGAATACATTTGGTTTTGGTCAGAGTGACGCACCCCAGCGTTCGGAGGTTCCCATAGGACCATGGCCCGATGCAGCTTCAATGCACTCTCCCACCGATGATAGACGGAGTGTTGCCAACTCTGAGTACTTTCCGTCCAGCTCTACTCCTCAAGGAGTGGGAGCCTCCCACCATCGCGGCATGGCAACGAACCGCTCCAGTTTGGCCAACCCGGCGATACCTACCCGAGATATGGGCAGCCAGGGCAGCGCCAAACTTCTTCGTTCTCCATTGGAAATGGTCGACCGTACCAAGGGCGAAGCGGCTCCATACAGAGCGAGGCACCGCACCTAATCAGTCAACTCAGTTTAGACCACGATAGTGAACTAGGGACAATGTCACACAGGCCTTCGCTAACCATCCATTCGTTTCCACCGACTTTCAGCCCAGCTGGGCATGACGCTTCTCTAGCACGCGAAAACCTCGCAGATTCGCAGGCCCAAGGGAGGCCCAGCAATATTGGCTATGGACAACCGGGATCTTACACCCCCGATGGCTTTACTAACGGGCAAGTGAACGATCCTAACATGCAGTTTAGACCCGTTCATTTCGATAGTCGCAGTGCACCCAACGGCACCGGCGTACATCAGAGCCCATACCGTACTCATTCGCATACACCTTCTGGATTCGATCATCTCTACCCTTCTCGCTCAGATCACACTCTTTCCACAAACAGTATCGCGCTGGTGAATCAGAGATTGGCCAACCACAACCACAACCTACAACAGCAGGAGCTCCGACGCAACCATGTTTTACCCAATCAGCAAATGTCCCCACAGCAGCTTCAACAAATCATAGCGGCCAACCAATTACGGGGTTATCAATATCAACAGATTCCTGTCCCAACCATGGGGATGAATAACAACTTCCCTCCAAATCTTCATATGCCGCCGGTTCAAGGCGTCATTCCCATTGAACCCCTCCGAGCCCCTCGGGGTAACAGCAATCCATCTGAGCTTTCGACCATGAGCTCAACCTTGTATAACTTCAGAAACGCGGCTAAGTTAAACAAGAAGCCCGAATTGAAGGAGATTCTTGGCTATGTTGTTGAGTTCAGCGGAGACCAGCATGGATCTCGCTTTATACAGCAGAAGTTGGAGTCTGCCAACAGCGACGAGAAGGACAAGATCTTCAGAGAGCTTTCAGAAGACTGCTTGCAGTTAATGCAGGACGTGTTCGGGAACTACGTGATTCAGAAGTTTTTCGAGCACGGCGATCAAACCCAGAAGAAGTTCCTCGCAAATCGAATGATGGGGCACATCCTGGAACTCTCCAATGGCATGTACGGTTGTAGGGTAGTCCAGAAGGTAAATGGTTCTTGTGTTGACGTGCATTCAATCGCTGACTTGAGCAGGCCTTAGAGCATGTCTTAACTGATCAGCAAGTGGCGATTGTAAGGGAGCTCGAGAAGGACGTTCTCGGATGTGTCAGAAACTGCAACGGTAACCACGTCATCCAAAAAGTGATCGATAGGGTTCCCCACGAACACATCCAAAACATCATCGAGGCCTTCCGTGGCCAAGTCGGCGCTCTGGCAACGAATACCTACGGTTGTCGTGTGATTCAACGGCTGTTAGAGAAGGTCCCGGAACCACGGCGAAGATTCCTTCTCATGGAGCTTCATGCCGAGGGCGCAAAGCTTATCTCAGATCAGTACGGGAACTACGTTACCCAGCATGTTGTCAGCAAAGCACTAGAGGAGGACCGCGCCAAAGTGATAGCCCTCATCAAGGCTCAAGTGCATGTCTTTTCAAAGCACAAGTTCGCTAGTAACGTTGTTGAGCGGTGCCTGGCCTCTGGCAATATTGAGCAGCGCCGCGAGATCATGCTCGCTATCATAGCGCCGAACGAGCGAGGTGAGAATAATCTGCAGACGCTGATCAAAGATGCATACGGCAACTATGTTATCCGTGAGTTTCCGGAATCGTCCCCTTGAGGGGCCATGCTAACAAATGCCCAGAAAAGCTCATGGAGACGGTTTCTCGACCCGACTGGGAAGAGTTTGTGGCCATCTTGAAGCCAGAATTCGAGAAGGCCAGGAAAAATACGGCTAGCAAACAAATCATCTCAGTTGGTCTCCCTCTATGCGCATTTGTCGAAGCAATCACTGACGAGCACTGAAGATTGAGAAGGCATTGCATCGCTTCGATCACGCGCCTGCTCCAGACACAGCAGCCAGTACAGCTGGTGAACACAACGCACCCACATCACTGGAGGACGCACCACCCACACCTCCCTTAACAAGCGAAGCACAGAGTCCACAGAGCAGCTCGCTTCCAAGCGCCAACGTTTCTACGGTCGACGAACCTGTACACACATCTCTCGCAAATAAGAATTTCTCCACCCCGGTTGGCGGCGTCAGCATCGAAGACGCCTCGTAGATAAACACCTTACGATTTCTACCCCATAAAGAGCACGATACGGTCTTTGCGCATATCCGGTTTCCAAATGTTTCTTCTTTTACTGGTCCATTACAACAGCATACACTACGGGAGGGCCACAGGCGTTGGTTTTCTTACCATGGGTGGTCGGACAGCATCTTACATACCAACCATACTTATTCTACTGGGGCCTCCTGTAGTCGGTTTCACGAGGTTTCAATGTTTTAATGTCTGAAAATTTAGGGGTCTTGCGTACTCCGCTCCTTTGTTCAGGAAGTTCGGGCGCGACACAGGGCGTACTGGTCAAGCCCTCTACACTACGAATCATAATTAGCATGGCGTACAAAAGAAGGGGGTATGGAATGGGGACTATATGGTATTTTTTGCTACGTTTATGACGGATTGAGTCTGCAATGTATGGAATGCTAGATTCAAGGGGTGTTAGATGCTGAGTGTAGAGTTTGAGTCGAATGAAAAGAGTATTGATATTGAATTGGTTTCTGATATGGGGGTGTTTTGTCCCTTGTGTCGGTGTGGCCCGTTTTGATAGTTGAAGTCAAACACAACAACATAACGCATAATTTCCTAGGCGTACATTATACAACATGCGATGATACACTGGTTGATTATTCATCGACTCCCTTCCAATATCTATTATCCTTGCCCTTGGAAAAAAAAATTTATAACCAACCACCAACCGAACCCCCCTCTTCCTACGAAACCACCACCACCTCATCAACCAGCCCCCACCCTCAACCTCCTCTCCTCCTCCTTCACTCTATCGAAGTTGGTCGCCCTCCCTGCGAGTGCAGGCAATTTGTAGGGAGGTTCTACGTTAATCTGTGCCCTAGAGATTGATCTGCCCTGTACGGAGCCTTGCCCATGCAGGAATATAGGTGCATAACTGCCCCTACAGAAAATGTCACTTGTCTTCTTCTAAATCCGATCTTCTGAATTTCTAGCTGTGGTTAAAAACTGCGCTAAAAAGCATACAAGACGCCTTGCCGACGACACGCTTGATATCTGAATCTACATTGGGCAACGCTGAGAATGCAAGGTGAATATACGGAGCCCACTATAGCGGGCTCTCCTCCGTAGTCTCCCAATTTTTATTTTTTTTATTCGTTTTCGTTAGGCTATTCTCACCAAGAGGGACGTCAGCCGTCCCAATTTTTATATTCATTCATTCATTCATATCCGTTCATAGTCGACCTAACCTTTTACAGATTATGAGACTTAACAGCAAGCACAACCAAGGTTCAACAGCCAACGTACGTAAAAAAAAGGGCGCGATTGGGATCAACCACAATGGGGAGCCGAAGCATGACGCGCATGATTGGTAAACAATCAATACAATCGTCAACTTCAAACTGTGCACTGCGTAAAACTCAACAAAGTACTCAACGGGTCCAATTTTTATAACAACATAGCACCGTAACTCTCGCTGATCACTTCACATCCCTCTTATTTCCACTAACTGCATTATTGGCTTCGTCGTCAGATGCTTCAATGTATTGGGATGCTGGAAAGAATTCTTCGCTCTCATCCTTGCCGCTATCTTCGTTTGTCTCGTCATTAGATTTTTCGTCGGTCTCATGAAGCGACTTTGCCGACACGGGCCCGTATGGCGCTGGTTTCGACCTTGAGAGATTAGCGGAATGCTATGTCACTACAAAAGGAACTCTACATACAGCCATCGGAACTCAAGGTTATCTGGTAACCTCGCCCATGGTGGCATTGGTGTAGTAAAACGTACGAGAGAGTTTGGCAAGGGCCTTTCCTGAGCAAAATGTTCTGAACAACCAAGGATAGTGCGCGGTGTTGGATCGAAATGGTCGAGCGCCGGAACGAATTCACTGGCGGCTTTGTATCGCAGGTTCATCGACATCTCAAGACGTAGCCCGGGCCGCAGGAGGGAAGCCCAATCCAACTCGTTGATCAAGTACCACCACTTTTCAGTATTCGAGGCTGGTGTAAATAGCCATAGCTCCCGTCACTCGATAAAATCGGATATGGGATGTCCTCTAAAAGCAAACTTTAAAAAGAAAATGAGATCCTTAAAAACTCAGCTTCTACTTGAGCAAAGGTCGGGCTTTACTTACATTAAAGTTGCGAACCGCCTCCAAAGGGACAGGACATCGTCGTCCAATTGCGTCTTGAAAGTATATTGGCTTTTGATCCCATGGCTCGCCGAGCACTGTGCAAAGACGCGTCTTAACTTCTTCTGTATTTTGGTGGAGCAGAGCGGAGAGGTTGTCGGTTCTTCTTTCCAGCTGGTCATTCAACTCTCGAATTTCTCGCCTAGGCGAAATTAGGTCCTTGCTTAAGGGGTTAACGAATAGGATCATCTCTTACCTATTCAGCTCGCTTTGTATCATGCTCAGCGTTGTAATATAGCTTTTCAAGCGTCTCCGGAATTGTTCAACCTTTTCCTTCTTCCACAAGCTCCATGCGACCCTCCTGCGATATTTTACTAAGCCCGCAGGTGGGCCATCATATTTGTCAACAAGACTTTTGAATTCGCTTAGCACTTTTTGACCACTCGAGCACGTCTCCAGCATTCTTTTTGCATTTTGTACAGTTATCACACCCCCAGTAGATATCGCGTTTCCTATTAGGTCAAAGAGACTTTTTAAGTGGTTGAGTTCATCCTGAACCTCTTTGAGTTCGATTATGTCGTCTGAAATGCCTCGAAGGGCCTGAACAATCGTGACTATTAAGGTTGTTACAGCAACGAAGTCGCCGACACTGAAACCAAAAGCAGGTGGAGTCATTTAGAGCGCTCAACAGTAAATTGTTAACCAAATCAGAAAGTGGATAATTAGCGCAGACTCATATAACGTGTTTATAAGTGAGCGGCGCATATAAGCGAGCGGCGCACCCCACCAACTTTTTGCGACGCGTTACCTATCAACTACAATGGCTCCACCAACGCTTGTTCAATTGCCCTATAATGAGGCAAATATCTTCCTAGCTATCTCAGCTATTAAACAGAATCAAATTCAGAGTGGACGACGCGCTGCTACTATGTACAGCATCCCTGAAATTACGCTCCGGCGCCGACGCGCAGGAATCGCTGCGCGACGCGACTGTGAGCCTAAATCAAAGAAGCTTACCAAGCTAGAAGAGGAGGTGATTGTTAAGCACATACTTGACCTAGATTCGCGAGGATTTGCGCCCACTCTAGGTGCTGTACGAGATATGGCGAATAAGCTGCTCACTGAGCGCAGCGCAGGCCACGTTGGCCAGCTATGGCCTAGGAACTTTGTCAAGCGAACAGACAGCCTTACAACGCGATTTAATCAACCCTACGATCGACAGCGAGCCCTCTGCGAGGACCCGACGGCTATACAGGCCTGGTTTGAGCTAGTAGCACGCACAAAGGCCACCTACGGTATCTGTGATGAGGACACCTTCAACTTCGACGAGACTGGCTTTCTAATGGGTAAAATATCCTCCCAGCTAGTCGTTACTGGCTCAGAGAGGCGTGGCCGGCCAAAAGCGATCCAGCCAGGCAATCGCGAGTGGGTGACGGCGATCCACGGAATCAACGCTGCTGGGTGGGCAATCCCGCCCTTTATCATCTTTGCTGGCCAGTACCACCTCTCTGCCTAGTACGAGGGCAACGATATACCAGGTAACTAGGCTATTGGTCTTAGCGACAATGGCTGGACTACAAGCAAGCTTGGTGTTGCCTGGCTATGGCATTTTATTAAGCATATAGTAGAGCGTAGAGTAGGCGCGCGTCAGCTCCTAATACTCGACAGCCATGAGAGCCACAACTCGCTCGAATTCCAGGAGATCTGCAGGGAGAACAAGATCTATACCCTATGCATGCCACCACATTCGTCACACCTCCTACAGCCACTTGACGTGGGCTGTTTCTCGCCATTAAAGCGGGCGTACGGGCGCCAGGTCGAGGGCCTAATACGCGACCATATCAACCATATCACCAAGCTTGAGTTCCTACCAGCCTTCCGCGCCGCCTACGACCAGTCAATTACAAAGGAGAATATCTGCGCAAGCTTTCGAGGCGCTAGGCTAGTCCCACACGATCCAGAGGCGGTAATATCAAAGCTTGATGTGAAGCATCGTACGCCGTCGCCAGCAGCCCTACCAGAGGCCCTATGGGAGTCTGCAACACCAAGCAACGCGCGCGAGCTAGGCGCTCAGTCAACTCTAGTTCGTGAGCGGATCCAAAGGCATCAAGGATCCTCTCCTACATCAGTTATCCAGTCGCTTGATCGGCTTATAAGAGGGGCTAAGAGAATGGCGCATTTAATAGTGCTTATGCGCGATAAGATAGCTAGTCTACAGAGAGTAAATAAGGCAGCTATAACGCGTAAACAGCGCAAAAAGAAGGGGATCCAGAAGTGAGGCACCCTATTAAAGGCAGAGGGAGAGGAAATTATTGCTTAAAAGGCTGCTGAGCAGCAACTAGAGGGAGAAACGCGGTATAGCTAGGCGCGGTTAGGTGCGAGCCGGCAGGCTTCAGCGCGCTGCACGCGCTGCAGGGAGCCTGGGCACAACTCACGTACGTGCAAGAAGGCTTCTCTAGATACTGCTTGATTTAGGATAGCTATTATATTGATAGAATATTAATGCGTTGTGAATTTATACGCTGCAAAAGGCTAAGAGACTTGGTGGGGTGCGCCGCTCGCTTATATGCGCCGCTCACTTATAAACACGTTAATTACGGCTTTGCGAAGTTGGGTTAGCGCTTACCATGACGTGGCACCTGGGCAGACTTGCGTCCACTAGTTTGGGTCTATCACGTGATTTACTTCAACTGGAGATGTCCAATTTGTGGTTACCAAATCCGGATCGCCTCCCTCCGCTGGTCGAGCCGCGGAGATAGACTTAGCCAGCCCTCATTAATATTCCCCGGCCCAATTCAGAGGCAGAAATATACTGTAAGAGGCGGTGACCGAAGATCTCTACAGTTTGCCTGCGCTAGCGGGAGGGCTGCCGACCCGCTCTTGCCACAGCCTTGTGGAATGGCGAATTTTGTATTTCCAGAGGATTGAGTGGGTTAACGAGAGGCGTGAGTTGGATCTTTTCATCTCTATTACTGTTAGGATGGTCCCACAAAGCATTGGAAATGCCTTGTGTGTCTGAGCTCACCGTCTTTTCAAGCCATACGAAGAAGGCGGAGACCTCCAAGAGACCAGGGTCAGTATCCGATGGACGAGGTGCCAATATAACATATAAGGCCAACCGGTGAAGCAGCTTGGGGTTTTGCAACATCATTGGATGATCATCGATCTAGCAGCGATGGACTTCGAATATGTTTCCCGGTTTCCTTCCTGGTTTCCTTCCTGAGTGGTGTGGCCGGATTCAGCCTTGCACACAACTCTGGTCATCTGCCTCCTCTCGATGCGTGTCCTGCATATCAAGGTAACCAATTATGAATGATTACATACGCACCATTGAGATTCATATCCTTGGCAGCCATTCCATTGGGTAACGTCCCTCACTGCTTAGCAAGAAACACTGTGTGCTAAGAAAAATAAGGGGTACTTTAACTTTTAGCAACTAGAAAACCTATATATATAATAAATATTGCTATAATTCTATAAAAAATAATCTACTATAGCTAATTCTAAATACTTATATTCTACTTTACTTAAAAATTATATTTATATTATTACTTTAGAGGGGCATATTATAGTGGGTATAGGCGTAAGGCCGTCTAAGTAGAGTAGATATCTAGATAGTGAATCTACGCTGTAGTAGAGGACTATAAGTAAGAATTTTAGTCTAGAAATAAGTGAAACTTAGTCTCCTTAGTAAGTTTAAATTTTACTTTCTCTCTCCTTTAGTTTTTAAACACTAAAAAACTAATCTTTATAAATAAGAAGAAAAGTAGCCTAAATAAGCTAGTATCTCTAATAATTAAGAAATTTCTAACTATTTAAGCTAGTCTTAACTAAGTTACTAGATTAAACTTATAGAATAGGAAAACCCCTTTTTATTAATACTATCTTAAAACGCTTTTCTGTGTTAATAATAGTAGAAGGAATAACTACTATTATTATAATATTTTTATTAGAAACTCCCTTAGTCGTAAAAAAAAACTAAACTATAGGATAGGAAAGCTATTAGTAAGTACCTCTAATAATTAAGAAATCTTTAACTAGTTACTAGTCTTAATAAGTTATTAAGATTTAAACTTATAGGATAAGAAAACCCCTTTTTATTAATACCTTAAAACACTTTTCTGTGTATATAATCGTAGAAGGGATATCTGCTATTATTGTAATATTTTTATTAGAAACGCCTTAGTCGCAAAAAAAAATTTTAGAATAAGAAAGTTAATTAAGGTATATTACTATCTTCTAACTTAGAAAAAACTTTATTAAAAATTTTAATTTACACTTTAAATAGATAATAGGCCACTAGTGTTAGTTTTCCCTTAACTCTCTTTAAAAGACTTTTTTTACTATGGGAAAGTGCCCCTTATCTATCTATATAATTTTCCTATGGCTGTATTTACTTTATAGAAAATTTAGAAGTAATAGAAATATTATTAATAATATTATTACTTTTATATTTAATTTATATAACGCCTTATATTATAGTATAATATACTTCTTTATCTATAGCGCTAATTTTAAGCCTTTTTTACTTTAAGTTTTTATAAAATAGCTTAATCCTACTCTTATAACCTCTCTTTAATACTAAAAAGTTATTATTAGCCCTATATACACTATAAGACATAATTTTATATAAAGCTATAGCTTACTTATAACGCGCTAACCTCTTTTTATTAATACTACCTTAAAACGCTTTTCTGTGTTAATAATAGTAGGAGGAATAACTGCTATTATTATAATATTTTTATTAGAAACCCCTTAGTCGCAAAAAAAAACCCAAATTATAGTAATTTTGCTGGGTAGGCTCTCACTAGTGAAAGGAAAGGGACTGAAAACGGATTACATTTGAAGATTTTTATTATTATTCTTGTCTTCGTGTGGATGCTACAGAGGTGTACATGCTCTTGTCCAAGTAGGACCGAAGTAGGATTAAGGCGGTCTATTGGGCATCGTTGGGTAGCCAATGTATCTACTAATGCCTATAATCCGACACTAGAAATCTTTTCTTTCTAGATAGCTTAGTAGTGACTGTGTGTGTCTATATTAACTGTGTGTAAAGTATTAAACATTAGAGCCTGTTAGCCTCTGTACCTAGCCCTTAACTTAGACTGTCAACTTATTCCTGTTAATAAGGTGCTTAAGGGCGCGGTTTGGTGATGCCTTGGTGAAAGCGTCCGCAGGATTGTCTTCACTATTAATCCAGCGGATCTTAGTGATCTCGCGACGCTCATATGACTGGCGCAACGCCATGATGTCGATCATAAGGCGCTTTTCCTTTGTTGTCCCAAGCTTCACTAGACACTCGTACAGCGAGTACGAATCTATGCAGATAACTAAGGGAATTGCAGGTAGTCTAAGGCGTTCTGTGATTATCCTTAAGGTAGTTGCAATAGCGATGCCGATGTTAAAACTATTAACTATGCTATAGATTTCTAAGGCTAGTACGCTTCGTGTGACGCGTTTGCATTTTGTAGAGCTGTAGTAGATCACATTACTATAGATTGTAAAGGTGTTATTAACGTCTATAGACTTATTAACAAGCATTAATACAAAGCCTAGCTACAAACTAAGGTCCTTATTATTAGCAAATAAGCCGTCTACAAAGACCATCAACTTAGCATTA
The DNA here is from genome assembly GCA_031010545.1 of Laburnicola sp. JP_R_19. NCBI lineage: Eukaryota > Fungi > Ascomycota > Dothideomycetes > Pleosporales > Didymosphaeriaceae > Laburnicola > Laburnicola sp. JP_R_19. The sequence continues at coordinate 1,353,243 of VOIT01000101.1, read as the reverse complement.
ATAAGGTCAATAGGTACGTAGCGCAGACCGCGGTCAAGGTTCTCCATCTGCCATTTAAGGCGCTTGTTGAGCGCCCTAATGTCCTCATCCGAAGGTTGCTGCGCTTGCGCGGCTACGGACAAATCAAAAGAAGCCTCTAGTTGGCACATTGAGGCGATGTACGCCCCGCGGGCGCGCTGTTCCGTGTACTGTTGCGCGCGATCGTGCGCCTTAATGTCCACAAGCTTAATCTTTCCTCCTTGTCCCCTTTACTTAAGGTTTAAGATCGCTTCGCCATTTTCTATTATAAGCGTGTAACTGTTAAAGTCTAATTGCACGTCTAGCGTTAGGATAGTCTTTAGCTTTAATTAGAACTGTGCGTCCTTAAGCTTTTTCTCTTTAAGCAACGAGAATGCGGCTGTCCCAAGTATAAGGGTATTGTTAGTCTGCATGCCAACGAGTCCAAAGGCGTCTGCGTCCCCGTTTGTGACCAACAAGCAAGGGTCGTACGTTGATGTGGACATGTCTAATTCCTTACGGTGATGTCCGTGGTACGTTGTCCACCAATGAACCCCTGCCTCCGCGATCCCATACAGCGGTTTGATCACGTGAAGCAGCGTGCCTTCTAGATATTTTGACACTAGTTCTAAGGGGAGATGTGCAAGAATCGTCCTCTAGAGATTTGTCTGCGCTTGAGGGTATGCCTGCGTTATATCGCGCAGCTTAACAGTCATCTCACGTTGTACAAGTACGGGCGCCAGGGCCATAATCAGACGCTGGCTACAGCGTTGAATAGTTGGAGACTGTGTTAAGATAGCTTCCTTGTCGTGGTCCTAGTAGCCTTGGATGACTAGACGGGATTTCTCGTAGGGCTTAGTTGTTTTTCCTTTGACCTCTCGTACAAGACGCGATTTGAAAATTCAGATCCCGCCGTGCAATTCCTTATCGTACAGTTCAAACTCGAACACTCCACGGCCTACAAGGTCACTAATCTCTTGATCGTCAGACGCCTCAAAGGGTGCGCCTAGGGTCGTAATAACCCCATCGTTGCGTAGCTTGATCGCTAGCTTATAGTCAGCCTCCTCCTTCTTAGTCATGTATACATTCGCCTTGCGCTTGTTTTTCAATCCTAGAGGACGGCCTCTCTTGCTTAGTTGCGCTGCTATAGGTACTTTTACATCTGCAAGTGGCTTATGCAGTGCGTATAGCGCATTAGGGTCGCTCTAGAGGTGGTCTAGTCTATAGTATAGCTTAACAACAGTTAATCTGAATATTGTTAGACCATTAACTATGTTAACAGTAACGTTGTAGCCATCTATACTAGCGATTTTATATAGGCTATTCTAGCTGTTACTTTCTCTCTAGATTAAAACCTCGCTTTGTAGCAGGAGTGCGAGTACGTCTTTAGTAGCAGGTCCATTCCAGGTGTTTAGGGCGTCCGCGACCTAGCGCTCTGCGGCGATCTTGCGCAGGGCTTTCGTCGCCTTTTGAATGGCCTCGCTGCGCTTGGCCATTAACAGTGACAGCAGTGACTCCGTCGTTATACGTAGGTACGCCCTAAAGACCAGCAGAGTTGGGACTAGCCCGTCAGGGCCGGCTGTATTGTTGACGGCTTTCACAGCCATCTAGAGGATCGCCTTGTCAGACATAGTGCCAGCAAGCTCAACATAGAGTATATCCTATGCGCAGCATAAGGGCGCATAATACCTCTTAGTCTTACCTATAGACCAGTGCGCCTCTATAGGCACTTATTTACACATTACTCCTATAATCTTTACTTTAGCGCGGAACTTTGCGCTTGCAAAGTTAGTGCCTGCATTGTGTGTAATAATATCTAGCGGGCCTTAGTAGGTGTTAATCTATAACATCTGTAGTGCCTTCTACGTCTCCTTGGCCGAAATAGCGCTAAGGAACTTCGCGCCTTGAAACGCAGTGGACGCATTAACCATGTGCAGTATGGGCTTGTTGCCTAGGTACATTACGTTGATAAGGATTTTGTAATTAAAGTAGTAGTCATCCTTAAGGGTGAACTTAAATTAGCGCAGCGTAGAGCTATTTAGTTAACAATAATAACAGAACTTTATAATTTCCTTAAGAGTTCTTTCTTTAAAGTTATTGTAACTAGCATTCTTTAATAGCTTGACAAGTTGTATGACAGCTAGGTGCCTAAACTGGCAATGCAGCTGTCTTAACTCAGTCTCTATTAGAAACATCGTTGCGCGCTCTCTCTTGTTAAGATGGAACTACGGATGTCCCTATTTGCGGATCACTAGGGTGCGGTGTTCTCCTTGTATGAGCTTATCTGTGGTGTTGTTGAAATAGACATTCAACCTGTCTATATCTGCAAGGCACAGCAGGAATAGTGTGGGCGCTTTAAGCACCTCGAAATTGATTTTCCCGATCTCCGTAGGGACCTGCGCGGTGCTAATAGACGTGGTAACACAGCCCTTGCCGAATTTAATAGACGCTTTTCCTGCTATAGGTATGTCTATTGTGACTATTAGGTCTTCTTGTGTCAGTATGAGGTATTGTTCCCTGCCGACCGTGGATACATTGGCGGCGCCAGTATTAGGTAGAATTCCCTAGTACATAGATCGCGCATATTAGTCCTTAATAAGAAACTGCGATACTAGCGTTAACAGTACACATCTGCTGTAAATGTCGTTGCTAGAGATATGGTGCAGGAATGCTTGATCTGCAAGGTATTGTTCCTTGAAGAATTGTTGTTTGACGTACGCAGCTGTGACGCTATTGTCGTCGTCCTTGTCCTTGTAGGCTTCCTCTTCTCTCTAGCCTTCTTAGTTGTACTAGGTCCCGTGTTTAATCCCTTTATACTCTACGAGGTATATAGAGAAGTCTGTAGGCGGTTATGTGTCCGCAAAGTGACATGCGGAAAAAAACTGCGCGTGGGCGGCCTTGCGTTCTTTGTCTATATAGTTGGTCGACTAGCAGCCTTCCTTCTGGCAGACAAAACACTTCTTCTTCTAGCGTGGCGTGAATCTACGTGCGCTGTTATAGCTATTAAAGCGCTGACTGCCTCTGTTGCTTGCTTAGCCTCCTCGGAATCCACCGCTGAATCCACCTCCGCCTCTAAATCCTCCTCTGAATCCTCCTCTGAATCCTCCTCTGAATCCTCCTCTGAATCCCCCTCGATCTCTTCCATTGCCGTTGTAGCGGCGGTCCAGGTAGTACTGGTCCTCCGTAACCGTCTTGCTCCCTATTAGCATTTGTGTTGTGTGCTAACGTGCAAGGTGCGTCTTAATTGCAGACTATAAGTCTGAAAAGAGCCCTTTGTAGATTAGGGCTGGCTTAAACAGTGCCATTTTGAGTTCAGGAACTCTACGGCACGCATTGATAACCGTCGTACGCAAAGCATCCTCGCCTTCAAAGTTCTTCCTAAGCGCGCGTTGGCACAGCTGCAGCTTATCTAGCAGGATCTGCAACACCTCGTGTAGGCCCTTTTTAGGGTTCTCTATTTATGTGCGAGCAAAGCTTGTAGTAGTCTAGTCTGTGTAGTAATGCTGATGGTGGACGTTATAGTTAAAATAGTTCTTAATCGCCATGTACGCACTGGCGAAGCTGTCGTCCCTCTGTACGACCTAGATGTAGAACATCTCTGCGCGTCTAGTGAGAATACAAGGAAACACCACATGAAACTCTTCCTCTTTAATGTTGACCTGCTAACAGATGCTAAAGAAGATCTTAATCTTGTTATTTAGGAGATCGTACGCGTCCCCTGTATACTTCTTGCTGTTGTCCTAGATCTTTGAGAATTGCGTGACCGTGCTGGCGTTAAGCCTGTCGTTGCGTGACTATCGTGGCGGCAGCGTCTTGTACGGGTTGTGGGGAAGTTCAGGCGGTCTGTAGGGTATGCCAATTGTCAGCTGCTGCAGAAATAGCGTGATTTCGCGATACGCGGTCGCTAGTGGTTGTGTATAAGTTTAAGGTTGCTATTGTTGTAATTAGTTGTCTTATACCTACTATTTTTAAGGTTAATGTCCTCTAAGCGCATTGCTTATGTACGGCGACTCTGGACCGTTAGGGCTCTGGTGTACTAGTTGTGGCTCCTGGCTTTGAGCGCCTTGCCTTGCTTCGTACTGCTCGCCTTGTTGCAAGCCCTGCGAGACCTGCCACGATGGCGGTGGCTGCATGTGCGATTGCGGTTGCCGTGTACTAGCTACTGGGCTAGCCTGCTGTAGTTGTTCGGCCTTAGGGGCTATCCGTTGCGTGTTCCTTTGGCGTTCGTACGCTCTAGACTGGTGGTCGAACTTTATCGCTTGAAACTCTGTAGGGTCCTATTTGGGGGGGTTTTCTATAGCTAGTGTCTTGTATAGGGAATTTACTACCCTAGCGTGGTTGTTGCTAGTGTAGACTCCCCTATTTCGCAGTATAGTCTTAAGAGACTTTAGAGTATTTCGCTTAACCTTAAGGAACAGGTCTCTTGTCTATCCTTTAAAGTCCACTTTGTAATCATTAAAAAGCTTATTATCCTAGACTATTGCCATATTATAGTTATAGACTATCTTAGCAACCTAGGTTGTTGTGTGTGTCTCGTTTGCATCTGCTGGTATAGATATATCCTAGAGAGATATGTTGATAACATTAAGCGCGACTATGTATAGATAGTCTCTTATAAGATGCTTAGCAGTAAACTTAGCCTAAAGAGAAGGGGCTTCCTTGCGTTCGCTTATGCTGTGCTCTAATAGTTCGTTAAGCAGCTAATTCTAAGCATTTACTACATCCACAGCGCTTGTATTGCTTTAGTTGTCCGCTATTGTGCTAATATGTATTAACGTGTTGTTAGTGTTGTCTTGCTAGTTGGTCGTTTCCAGCACTTGTTGTGGTCATACGTAATTGGGTTGTCTAGAGACGCTCGTACTAAATCAGTATGCGTTGCTGACGCGCTCTGTGTCCGCGGATCGGCCTGAACCAGCAGCTTAGAGGGAGGTTAAGAGTGCTTCGTGTTATCTCTGCCTCGCTCTGTTCTTAGCACATATGTCTTGTCCCGAGATTTCTCACGTCAGGGTGTTAATAGTCTGTCTCTTCTACCTTGCTGTCTATGATCGCCTTAAGCAATTACTGATCAGTGTTGGATAGGCTCTTACTAGTAAAAGGAAAGGGACTGAAAACGGATTACATTTGAAGATTTTTATTATTATTCTTGTCTTCGTGTAGATGCTACAGAGGTGTACATGCTCTTGTCCAAGTAGGACCAAAGTAGGATCGAGGCGGTCTATTGGGCATCGTTGGGCAGCCAATGTATCTACCAATGCCTATAATCCGACAAATTTTATACTTTTTAAAATATAGTTTAATATATAGTAATACTTACTATTATATAGGCTAGTAAATAGGTATAGGTTAGGTTAGGGTTAGGTTCCCTTACGTAAGACCCTAACTCTAACCTAACCTCTACCTATAGATTTTATGCTAGTAATAGGTATAGATTAAGTTAGGGTTATATAGACTAGGTTATATTAGATCTAACTAATTATATTTTTTATTAGCTATAGGCAATTTTTATAGTAAATTACTATAAAAAATCCTTTTATTATTATAGTAGTAATTATTATATTTACTTATTATAGTAAAAGTATAGCTTTAGTGTTAAATATATATATTAAACCTAACTAAGCGCCTAACTATTCTAAACTAAACAAAGTACCTAACTATTTACCTATCTATATACTTATTATAGTACCTATTTACTAGATATATATTCTTAGCCTATATAGTAATTGTTAGGGATTCCTGAGGTGCGGCGCGCCCGGCGGAAGGTTCCGCCGAGCCCCGGAACCTTACCCGATTAGGCATTAGCGCCTCGGCTACGTGTGGGTATATAAGGCAGCTGTTAATAGTCTTTATACGCCACCTCGATATCTTAGTAAAATCAACTTCTTGATTTCAACCTTTGATGCCTTGAGTGATCCCTTACAGTAATCTATTTTGCGTAAATAGTATTAATATTAGTATTTAGACGTATTAGTATTTATTTTTTAGTAAAAGTAGAGTGTTATAAAGAAATACCTTTAAATATTCTAATTAGAAAAGACTTTACTACCTTCTAGAGAGTAGCTAGTATAATAAATTAAAAGTATATTTCTTTTTTATCTTAATCTTATACTATTTTCCTAATAAAGTAGCCGAATAGGATTTTTCTAATAAGGGGCTTAGCACTCTTTTAGTACATTTTAATTTCTTTAAGTATAATAGCCATATATTATTAGAATATATATATAATAAATACCTATAATAATAATATACTACTTAGCTTATAGTAACACTTTCTTCTTACTAGCCTAGGTAGTGTTTTATAATTATAAGGTGCCTTTTATATAGCTTTAGCAGCTAGTAGCTTCTTTTATACTTAACTTTTACTAGTATCTATATTAGTGTAATTAAATAGTCTAGAACATACTATTATTTTAGAAATTAAGTTTATATAGTAGCTAAAAGGGTAGTAAAGTAGAGTAGCTAAGTAGGTAGTAAAGTAAGTAAGGAAAATATACTAGTGTTATTAGCGTCTTATTTATATATATAGGCCCCTATAGCAACTTTTTATAATAATAATATTATTTCTATTATTTTTGTAATATTAACTATAGTTATTATATACTATTATTATATACTATACTATAGTATTTATTAAAAAAGAGTCTCCTAATATTCTAAAGGGCCTTCTAAGTAGTAAGCCAGGGGTCCTAGTTTCCGACACCCCCGTGTTTCGGACAGCCCCACAACCGCGCCTCCTTATCATGCACTACAACCGAATATAAGTTCTTAAAAATTCAATTCTTTATTAATTTCAATTCTTCTTTTTGCATTATTTTTTCTGTCTTCTAATAGCTAGATATATAGAGGGCGACGTCTAAAATGCACTTGCAGACCTCGAATCTGGGGTCGCTTTGGCCACTGCTGCTGCTTAGCATAGGATACTATGGAACACTCTTCGCGGCCGCTTTAATAGTGCCTAACTTCACTAGCACGCTTACGACGGTGAATAGCGGCTTACAACTGTTTAAGAAGAGCATCTAGAGCACTGGATTCTCTAGTAGGAGGCCCTTAGTTACGCGCTAACGCATGCGCAAGTGCGAGCTATCGCAACTGGCGTGCTCAAGCAAGAGGGTGACTACAGGAACCTAGGGAGGAAGTGGTCTAATCACTTTTTGCGGCGCCACCTGGCTATTAAGACAAAGTTAGGCCGCTAGACTAACTGGGAACGCATAAATGCAGCCACTCCAGATAATATCAGGCACTTGTTCGACCTGTACGGGACCGTGAGCTGGATTCCCCCCCGACGGAGGTACAACGCCGACGAGGGCGGCATCATGGAAGGCCAGGGTATTAATGGGCTTGTCATCGGCTCCTTGCAGGAAAATCCGAACTCTGTACTGGTTAAGACAGTAAATGCCTATACTTAGACCTCTATAATAGAGTGTATCTCCGCGCTTAGTGTCGCTCTAGACCCCCTTATTATCTTCAAGGCCAAAAGCATCTAGGAGCAGTAGTTTAAGCGGGAGTTTTTAGCTCAACATCCTAGCTGGCATGTTACCTTCTCGCAAAATGGATAGACGAGCAACGAAATTGCTGTTGAGTGGCTGGAGAAGGTGTTCTTGCCCCAGACTGAGCCTAACAATCCATCCGAGGCACGGTTGCTTATTGTTGACAGTTATAGCAGTTATACCTCAGACGAATTTATAACTACATATTACCTAAATAATATTTACTTGCTCTTTTTGCCTGCCCATACTTTATATGTACTCTAGCCTTTAGATCTTAGTTGTTTCTTAAGTCTGAAGGTAGCGTATTGGCGGTTCCTCGGCGAGCATACAGCTCTGACAGATGCAACGAAGGTTGGGAAGGCTAGATTTCTTGAATTTTATGCAGAAGCGCGTAAAATCGGTCTTCGAGAGCAGTGCGTACGAGCTGGGTGGAAGGCGACAGGGCTGTATCCTAAGAGCGTGGACAAGCCCTTGGGTTCTCGGGGTAGTGCGCCAACGGCCGTTAACACCCCCCTCTTCTACCATAGATATCAGGACGCTAAAACGCGGTGGCGACATTGTGAAGCTATTTTCTGGGAAGAACAGCTCTCCAGCTACACGACGATATATTCGGCTTGCTGCCACATCGCTGGACCGTATCGCAATAGAGGTCTCTATAAAGGATCATAAGATTGCTTTCTTGCGCGAGCAGGTTGAGCAAGCAAATCCGCCAAAACGCCGCAAAGTCGCAATTAATCCAAACAATCGCTTCGCGAGTCTTGCAGAGGTTCTCTCTTAGACTAATTAGGAGCCCTCCTAACATGTTCGCAAGGCGAGAAGCCCAACGCAAGAGGTGGAGGAGAGTTACTCTAAGAAGGAAGCGGAGCAGGCATTAGTTCAACGTTCGGCACAGGATCGACAACTAACACAACGGTATCTTGCCTATAATTTAAGTGTAGACGAAGAAAGCGATTAAAGCTCTTTAAATGCAGTTTATTTTGTGTTTTTAGAGATTTATTTGACAAAGTTGTGAACACATTCGTAACCAGGGTGGTGACGGCGGCGGGGCTTTGCAGGGTGTCGGAAACACGGGGCTGTCGGAAACTAGGACCCTTGGCTTAGCCTATAGATTTTAGTAAATTTTAAGTATAATAAGTAGAAGAATTTTACTAAGGTATCTAGTAATTATAGCCTTTTATTATATTATATACTAATATAAATAAGGCTTTATATCTAGAAATAAAAAGGTTAGTACTATCCTTTTATATTATAAATAAAGTAGCTTTTAGAAAGGGCGACCTACTAACTATAAAGTACTATTTAAAAGTGCACTTAGTAATAGTACTTATACTATTATATAGAGGTTTTATAATATACTCTATAGTAAAAAAATAAAAGGTATTAGATACTATAAGATTAGCTAATTAAGCTATATAGTTTATTTTTTTTTGCGACTAAGAGGGTTTCTAATAAAAATATTATAATAATAGTAGTTATTCCTCCTACTGTTATTAACACAGAAAAGCGTTTTAAGATAGTATTAATAAAAAGAGGTTAGCGCGTTAATCTACACAGGCTTAATTTAAAAAAATATAGTTAAAAAGGGTAATTAACACTAAATAAATAATGCAACCAAAGCTATATAATATTAGCTTAAGAAGAGGCTTTATAATAATAAAGACTACTAACTTCTCTCTAAAGTATAAAAGTATTAACAGCTTATATAGTTCTATTTTAATAATTAATAAAGTAGTATATTATTATATCTTATTATTATATAACGTTATTAGTTAATTTATAAGGAGTAGACAACTAGTTAAAAGCGAAACTAATAGTTATATTAAAAATCTTTATTGTGTAGAGATTCTAACTAAGATTAAGTCCACACTATACACAGAGAAGAGTAAAATAGAAGGCACTAAAACCTAGTATCTAGTATATAGTAGTAGTAACAAAATATATATAAAATAATAATAATTTTATTATTAACTTTCTTTATAATAGTATTGTTAATAGTAGTCTGTAAATAGTCTACTATCTAGTATAACTAAGTTATATATTATCTTCTAACTAGTAGACTATTAAAGAGCTATAGTAGACCTATGCGGAGTTGCAACTATGGGAGTAGTATAGGCAATAGAATACTTAACTATAGTTTAGTTATTACGCTTATAACCTAGTAGTAGCGTAACTATAGTTTACTATACGCACAGCGTATAAAGTTTACCTACTCTTATAATATTTAAAACACATAAGATACTAAATCTTTATCTCTTTATTTATTATATTTAGTAATATAATAACTTTCTAGCAACTTAATATTGTGTTTAAATCTAATATCTATAGCAATATAGCTATTATTAAATTTAATTAGGGCATAGACAACTAGTTAGGCAAAGTTAAGAATAATTCTTAGAGATTTAGTAACCTTATATAACTAGAAGAATTATTAAAGAGACCTTTAGAGCTTATCTTTAATTACCCTATTAGTAATATCTTTAGGCTAATTTACCACGCCTTATAATTTTAAATTCTAAAGTATAAGGCACTCCTTTAGTACCTAAATATTAGTAGAGACGTAGCCTTTATAATATAATAATAGTATAATATAGAGATTATACTATAAAAGCTTAAAAATATAATTAAAAACAAAGATAATAAGGACTATAAGGGCAAGAACTAATGCAAAAGAAAGAAAGAGTTTATTATAATATATAAAATGCTAGAGGCGTAGTAATAGCATAAGAAGCTTATTAAGATAGTAGCAATTATCTAGACTACTATTAAGGCAGGGGACTATAAGTAATAAGAGTAAGAGTAAGCAATAGTAGTAAAAGTATAAAAGAGATAGGTAGTAGTAGTAAGGTTCTAGGTAATAGTATATAGCTTACTAGTTGCAAGGAGAGATCTACTATAAAAGAGTAATAAAATAGTTAGGTTAGTTTCTATTATAATTATAGTTATTATTATTACTATAGAAAATATTATTAAAGAAATTATTAATTACGTAATATAGTAGTTAGTTAAATAGCTAGTCTAGGATTACGTAATATTATAGATTAACCCTAGGAGAGAAACTAATAGTTATATATAAAAAGTAGGATAAGATTAAGAATAAAATTAATCTAAGGGCTTACTAAGTAGCTTTAGCTAAGTATAGAATTATTACTAGTAAGGGGAAAAGCCCTTTAATATATCCTATACTATAAAGTTATATAGGTAAATAAATTTTTAGTTATAGTAGTATATATAAGAAGCTTTTATATAATATATATAAGATAGGCCTAAAAAAGCTTAAGGCTAATAGCTTTAAGAGTAAGGCTAATAAGAAAAAGTAGAAAGCCTTCTATAATAGTATAGGTAATATAGGTTTAACTACTAAATAGTTATAAGTTTATTATGCTTATTTATTATATACCTTTACTAATAATTATTAGTTACTATAAGTCTAGTACTCCTACTAACCTTATTAACTATAGTAAGAATAGTATACTTAATAGTAATAAGGCGTATATTAAGAATAATAATAATAATAATAATAAGTGCAAAAAGAAAATTAAGAATAATAGGAAGAAGCTTAAGGCTTATTTCTAAGGGCTACTAAATAGGTATAACTTTAATATTATAAATAAGAATATAGACTTTAAGGGTTTTTTAAACTTTAGGGGCTTAGATACTAAGAGGGGTTTAGATAATACGGAAAGCTTAAGTGCTAAGGGGAGCTTAGGTGCTAAGAGGGTTTTAGATAATAATTAGCACGTAAGATAAAATAAGCTAGAGTTATAGTTTTGCTATAGCTAATTATTATAGCTAATAATAATATACTAGTTACTAAGGATACTACTTATAGTATTTTAGTAAGAAGCTAATTACTATCTAAAACTAAGTTTATAATAATAGGCTATATACTAGTTTAGATTTAAAACTAACTTATTATTAGTACGCTATACACTATATACTCTTTCTAGCTAACCTTAATATTAGTTAAACACTACTACATTTAATATTATTAAATTTAGTTTATTCTATTCTCTTCTTAAACTATTATTTTCTTAAATAACTATTTAACTAGTTATTAAATTTTTTATTATACTAATATTTTTAAGTGCTATATTAAGTGCTATTCCTGCTCTAGAAATTAATATATAGCTCTATATTAATAAACTAGCTGCCCTACTACTAGATACTCTTCTTAGATATAGAATTCTAGCCTTATAGACTAATAGGTTAGGAAGTAAAACAATTTATCTAATTTAATATCTCCCTTTAAACTTTTAAAAGTTAGAGATAAGAAAAAAGATATTTACTATATAGGACGCATAGTAGTCTAATACTTAATATGCTAAAGATAAATAAACCTATAACTTATATTAGAACTTTCCTCTTTATATAGGTATTATCTAGACTATATTCTAAGAAGGTATATAGGACGCCTCTAGTTATCTATATATATTCTATTTTGACTATAGCTATATACTATAATACCTAAGTATAAACTTTACTAGTACCTAGCTAATTAGTACTAAGTACCTTCTTAACTATATAAGGTCCTAAGTATTATTATTTTTTGCGACTAAGGGGGTTTCTAATAAAAATATTATAATAATAGCAGTTATCCCTCCTACTATTATTAACACAGAAAAGCGTTTTAAGGTAGTATTAATAAAAAGGAGTTCGTTCTAAGTATATATATAGTAGGATAAGCCTATTTATAAAATAACTTTTACTTCTTTGTATAAAAAAAGTAAATAGCTATTTTATATCCTATATACTCTTTATAGGTATTTAAAGCTAAACTTATATAAGTAGTAATTAATAGTAACTAGTCCTTCTAAATAGTAAAGTAACTATTCTTTTTATACTTTTTCTATTTCCTTCTATAATAACTAGCTAATATAGGTTCTACTAGATATTCCAAAATAAATTTAACGCTACTAAGGCAGCTACCCTTAGTAATATTAGTAAGGCAACTAAACTCTCTATCTTGCTTAATACGTAGTCTGCGGCTAATTACTTTAGCTTTCTAGCTATTAATAGTTACTATATTAATAATACTTAGTAGCTTAAGAAGAAGCTACTTAACTTTATACTAATACGTAGTGGCTATACTAGAGTATTAATAGTATTAGAGGCACTATAGGTATTTAAGAATATAGAAATTATATAAAAGCTTCTAGCTGTTATATATAATAATATTAGTAATAATAGCACTTTAGCTTAGAGCGTCTAGTATAAACTATTAGAGGAGAATATTACGTAGAACTAAAAAGAGAATATAATCTTATATTTTACTTATATTATTAACTTTATAGTTTAAGATATTATCTATTACCTTAAGTTATTAGCACCTACTAATCTTAACTCTAAAGAGATATTATAGTAGTAATATATAAATAAAATCTAGACGTAGATATTTATTCTAAACTCCCTTTATAAGGTATATTAGTTATTATTATAGAAAGTTGTTATAGACTAACTAGTGCGCAGCTCTATACTATTTATATTATAATTAACTAGTTACTATAGTAATTTAAGTAATTTCTTATAATATAAAGTAATAGACTACTAAAGAAGTAATTATTTATAATCTAAAATATCTAAGTAAGATAGAACTCTATATATAATATATATAAGCGTGTACTAAAGCTTTAGGTAAATATTAATATATAGTTAAAGAAGGAGATTATAATAAAGATAACTAGAAGATTAAATGCTTCTACTTATAGCAACACTATAGAGATAGACTTTAAAGACTTTAAAAAACTTTAACTATTAGCCCTAGAATAGTTATATCTTAAGTTAATTACCCTTATACTTTAAAAGTTTAAGAAGGCTATACACTTTCTAAGTAAGAACTAGAAAGCCTAGGTTCTATATATTTAGGTTATATATAACTAGCTCTTTAATTTCTTAGATAAAATAAATAATAAGCTTATTAAAGAATTAAATAATATTAGATAGCTAGAAGCTATATAGGCTATAGCTAAGATAGGATAAAAGAAGTTGCGCAAGTATTACTTAAGGATAGGTAGAGAAAAAGGTTTCTTATTTAACTATGTAATAATATTAGATTCTTTATAAAAGCTTATAGTATATAAGGTATTGTAATTATAGCTATTTATTATAGTTATATACTTATAGTTATATAGAATAAGATATAAAAGACCTAGAATAAGTATATATACTACTAATAGTTCCTAAAGTACCTTAATTACTATAATAGCCTAATAGCTAGAGATCCTACTCTAGTCTTAAGTACTAACCTAAAATAGTTATAAGGTAGTAAATAGTTTTAAAAGTCTCCTTTACTATCTAGTTTATAGTCTAGTAGCCTCTTTACCTCTAGCTAAAGTTTAGCTATGCTAGATATTAATTATAACTTAGGCCTAATTTAGATAGAAAGAGAAATATATCTAAGCACTCCTATAATTAAAAAGGATAATAGGTTTACTATACTAGTATAGTAAAAAGTTTATTAAATATTTTACCCCTAACTTATATAGGTTATAAAGAATATTCTAGTAATATTGATTTTATAGATTAGTATTAAGCGCATCTTTAACACTAGTAAAGATATAATTAGGAATTAAAGATATAATTTCGCTACTTAAATAATTTAAAAGATTATAATAGTTAAGTTTACAATAGCTAACAAGTAATCTATAAAGTTATTAGATTCTAATATAGGGGAGGGTAATTTAGAGAACACAGTGCTATTAAATAAGAAGAATAATTTATATAAGCTACTAGCTAATAAAGAGACTATTAAAACTATATAAGATTTTAAGATTTTAGATAGTAAGCTACTAACTTCTTTTTACTAGAGATAGCTACTATAAAAGTAGTTAAGGCCTTAGCGCTACTATAATATTAGTAATACTAAAATATAATAAATATATATACTAATAGTAAAAAGGTGTTAATTTTATATTTACTTAGATTTCTTTTCTTATACACCTTTAGAGAGTAACTAAAGTTACTAATCTTATTACTATTAATTTTATATAATATAAATTACGCAACTGTAATAGATACTTTAACCTAACTTATACCTAAAAGTTTATATAATCTAATCTAACCTATACCTAAAGTCTATATAACTTAACCTAACTTATACTTAGAGTCTATATAACTCTAACCTAACCTATATCTAGGGTCTATATAACCCTAACCTAACCCTATACCTAAGCTAGGTACCCCAAACCTATTTACTAGCCTAACCTAAGGGCAATTACTATTATTTATAATAAAATGCAAATAATAAACTATTATATTACTATATAATATCTATAATTAAAATTTCTATTAAAGTATTTAACTATATAATAGCTAAACTTCTTTTTATTAATACTACCTTAAAACGCTTTTCTATATTAATAATAGTAGAAGGAATAACTACTATTATTATAACGTACTTTGCACTCGAGTCGGACACTCCATCGAGTCGGACACTTTGCCAAGACCCCACCAAAACGTACTATCAGCAATAGTATAACGCGATGCCTCAACCACACAACGAACTACTGGCGTTAAAAGAAGCGCGTATACAGCTTGCGATTCAGGCTATTAAACAAGACGCGACACTCTCTTAGCGACGCGCTGCAGCTATCTACAACGTCTCTCGAAGTACACTTAGTGACTGACGCGCTAGAAAGACGTTTAGACGCGACTGCGCACCCAACAAAATGAGACTTACTATAAGAGAGGAGCAGGCGATTGTAGAGTATATACTCGACCTAGACGCGCGAGGATTTCCGCCTCAGCTCGATGCTATAAAAGATATGGCTGATTCTTTACTGGCTGCACGCCACTACGAGCCAGTTGGCCAGAGGTGGCCTTATGACTTTGTTAAGCGCCAGCCAGAGCTTAAAGTCAAGTTCAATCGAAAGTACGACTACAAGAGAGCTCTCTAGGAGGATCCTGAGGTGATACAAGACTGGTTCCAGCTTGTGGAGAATATGAAGGCCAAACATGGTATCCTAGACGAGGACACCTACAATTTTGATGAAGTAGGCTTTATGATGGGCATAATATCGACTGGAGCAGTAGTTACAGGCTCTGAGCGTTGAGGACGGCTAAAGCAGGTGCAGCAGGGCAATAGGGAGTGGACAATAGTTATCCAAGGCATCAACGCGATGGGTTGGTGGATCCCACCCTTTATTATCTTTGGGGGCAAGCACCACCTCTCCGCCTGGTATAAGGAGAAGGATCTACCTCATGATTGGGTTATTGCAGTCTCTAAGAACGGCTGGACGACAAATGAGCTTGGTCTGCAATGGCTGAAGCACTTTGATGAGCATACAAAGAGGCGTACTACTAGTGGAGCACGTTTGCTCATTATCAATGGCCACGAAAGTCACAACTCGCTCGAATTCCAGGATTACTATAAGAAGAGCAATATTGTTACTCTCTGTATGCCCTCACATTCGTCGCACCTCTTGCAGCCACTTGATGTGGGCTGTTTCGCGCCTTTAAAAAAGGCGTATGGGCGCCAAGCTAAGGATTTGATGCGCAACCACATCACGCACATCACTAAAATCGAGTTCCTGCCTTGCTTTATTGCTGCTTTCAAGGCTTCGTTTACTGAAAGTAATATCAAAGGAGGCTTTCGAGGTGCTGGCCTAGTGCCCCACAACCTAGAAGCTGTGATATCGCAGCTTGACGTCCGCCTGCGTACGCCTCCACTTTGTACTATTCGCGATAGTACATGGGAGTCGCAAACTCCGCGAAATAGTACAGAACTTAGGTCGCAATCGACGCTGGTTAAGCAGAGGATTCAAAGGCATGTGGATAGTTCCCCAACTTATATGGTTGAGGCGGTGGAAAAGCTCGTCAAAGGCGCCAAGCTGATGGGGCATTCTTTGGTGTTGATGACCAAACGCAACGCCGAACTTCAAGCTGCCAATGAGGCCGCCACACGACGTAAATCATATAAAAGAAAGCGATTGCAGCAAGAAGGAGTCCTTACAGTTGAAGAGGGCCAGCGACTGGCTACTCTAAAGGACTTTGGGGTGCGTAGTGATGGCAAGAAGGCAAAGAAGAGGGTGCGCACTGATGGAGGCGAATCCGCTCAACGGCGCTGTGGACGCTGCGGCAAGCCTGGGCACAATAAAAAAACCTATAGGCAGCTTATAGAAGTAGATTCTGAATAGTTTAGCCTATTTAGACTATTGAAAATAGTTCATGTTGACTCTATACTATCGTGAATAGTACAGAACTTGGTGGGGTCTTGGCAAAGTGTCCGACTCGATGGAGTGTCCGACTCGAGTGCAAAGTACGTTAATATTTTTATTAAAAACCCCCTTAGTTATAAAAAAACTATATAATAGCTACTAAAGTATATAAAGCCTTTTTATCTTTATATATACTTATAATAATAGTATTTTACTAGTAACACTTAGTTAAACTTATATACTAAAGTACTAGCTTTAATTTCTAAATCTACTATACTTTATATTAGTTTATAGTTTTTTTTAACTAAGAGAGTTTCTAATAAAAATATTATAATAATAGTATAAGGACGCTACTAAGACGTCTAATAGTTAGTAAGGCAGAATAGAATAATATTAGAAGGTAAGTAGTAATAAGACAAATTGCTACCCACTCTTATTTAAAGTAAGAGGGGTTTTTATCCAAACCTTCACTAGACTTAAAGGAGGCATAAGGCCCTATTAGGCTAGCTAAGCGATAAGAAGGCCTTATAGTATTCCCCTTCTAGAATTAACCCAAACTAGGTTGCCCTAGAAGATTAAAACATATAATATTCTATTATCTTTGCTTAAAAAGTAAATAATCGCCAGTCTTATAATTATATAATAACAATTATTGTTATATTAGGCGCCATTACGCTATTAAGGTACTCTAGGGCACTTAAATAATTTAGAAGCCAAAGGTACTATTAAGCAAGACTTAGTGTAGTTGTTTTAGTTTTTGCCTATCTTTACACTACCCTTACTTTTTACGCCTCTATTAGTTAATTTTGTTGCCAATCAAGACTACCCTTCCCGGAATCGGCCCGATACTTCTTGGCCGAATCTTCGACTATGTTCTACAACCTTCACTACCACTGTTTCTACGTCATGTACTTACGCACACCGCATGTATATAACCTCGTGTGTCTACTCCGTAGGACAGCCCGGGAGGACAGTTCTTATATGCAGTTATTGACACCTTGTCTTCTCTGATAGTTATGAGCCCGGATACGTGCTGCTGCACCTCTTGTCAATAACTGTTGTTCTCTTGTCTTTCCTCAAGCGTATTCTATCGTTTGTTTGATTGCGAATACCTTGTTGTACGTCTTTTGCTGCCACCGTATTGCTTGTCGCAATGGCTGCAACCGAATCGTCTAGTCTAGTAACTAAGGCTACCGTTATTCTTGAGAAGCCATCTGATTGGCAAGAATGGTTTTTTCTACGACGTGATAAAGCTACTCTCAACAGCATATAGGAGTACTGCGATCCCGACAAGTCGCAAGATGAGCTGAAGAAGCTTATTGAACCTGTGCGACCGACGCCTGCTACTGTGGCAGAAGGAGTAACGCTTCGTTCACAGCTTACTCATGACCAACGGCTCGACTACCAGGACCAGCTAGACGCCTGGGAATACGACCAAAGAACCTATCTGCATAGGAAGAAGGCACTGAACGAGATGACGTCAGAGATTGCGCAGACAACTGCACGGAGCAATCTATATCTACTTGAAGGCAAAACGACTGCCTACGAACGACTAAAGGCTCTTAAGGAGCACCTTTCGCCAAACACCGCAAGACGATCACGCGAGCTTGTAGTCAAGTACAGAGACTTGCAAGCAACACGGCGAGGACGAGCGGTTGAGGGATGGCTCGATGATTGGATTAAGATCACTGATCAGATGAAGATGCTTAATCTGCTGGATGTTTATGGAGCTCGATGCTAGGAGGACTTCCTTATTGCTGTCAAACCACTCGACGACGTATAGGCAACAATGACGCTCACTGACCTTCTTGCTAAGGACGAAGCAGGAGTACCTGTTCCGTCTTTACGAGAGTATGTGTCGAAATTTCGAACATTCCATAGTCGCACGAGCCCTAGAGCAGCAGGAATAGGGACATTTTTAGCTATGTTACGTATAGCTGATGCGAACGGAGGCTACAAGTAGAAGAAGCCGAAGTGCTTTTGTGGCGAGTACTATTTGTTTGTTAAATGCAAATATTGCAACCCAAAGTTACGCGAGATCAGCTGGCAAGGCGATAGAGATATCTTAGAAGCAAAAGAGAAGGCAAAGAAGCACCCAAAGCTCAGGGACCACATTCTTCGAGCAGAGAAAGGACAGGGACATTCTAGGAAAGGAAAGGATGCAAAGACTGGTTTAAGGAGCGATACGGCAACCTCAGCAACCACAACTCCTATCCAATTTGATGAGGACTAACTAGTCAACGGCCTAATCCAGACGAATGCACTAATGCAGACTTTTAACGCTGCAACTGCCAAAGTACCACACCTTATAAACTGATGGGTATTAGATCCTGGATCAAACGCGCATGTTTGTAACACCCAACAATTTGGCTGGACTTTTCAATGGAAAGCTGAGCCTGGAGAGGTAATCTATGCTGGAGGTCAGGTACTTCAGATCGCCGAATGGGGCACCGTTGTGCTCAACGTACGAACCCCATCTGGTACAGCACCTATCAAGCTCACCCATGTTGCATTGGTGGAAGGATTCTTTGCCAATGTCCTTGGTTTATCGCGCTGTCGATCGCTAGGAATCTATTTTGATTTAGGACGCGACTTGCTCTATTAGAACAACTCGAGCAACGTAATCGCAATGCTGGAGAATAGCAATGGGCACTAGCTTATTAATGCTGAGGAGAATGACCGACCCGCGCTAAGTACGCTATTGACATTTGCTACTTGGTTTCAGCCTTAAAGAATATCTTAGAAGCCACAACTAGCGATTGTCGCAATGGCTAGCGAGGCGCATTAGTTATGGGGACATGCGAGCAAGCAGGCAATTGATTATCTACCTAAAAGCGTTACAGGCTTTGAATTTACTAAGGACGACAAAGCGCCGAGATGGAAAGACTGTAAAGTGTGTATCCAGTCGAAAATGACGCAGCAAATCTCTCAAAGGACCCCTAAGGATACGAATACAACGCCTTTCTATCGCGTTGGTATTAATCTGATTCAATTGCTTCCTTAAGGAGAAGCTTGTTACAATAGTGACAAGTACGCCTTTTACGCAATCTGTTATTCGATTAAGTGGCATGAGGTCACAACAATACTAAACTGATAAAAGAGCACTCTTGTTAATGTGATCAAGGCCCTGATTGCAAAGATTTAACGGCAATTCGAATACATTATTGTTGTATTTCGAATCGACAGCGAACCTAGTTACCGTGAGCTATTATACAATATCTGCAAAGAGCTTAGAATTAAGATTAAAGCACGAGCTGCGGATACTCCAGCGCAGAATCCAAATGCTGAAAGAGCTAGGAGAATCATAGCCGAACGAGGAAGAGCATTAAGAATTTCATCAGGACTTCCAAAAGAAGTGGCAAACGAGCTTGTTGTTACTGCCGCTATGTTGCTTAACGTTACACCAACAGAGAGCCTTAGTTAGGAGACGCCTTACCAAAGAGTGTTCGGCAGAAAACCATCAGTAACACACATGGCTCCAATTAGATGTCGTGCTTACGTGCTCGACAGGAAGGTCAAGCGCGGAGACAAGCTTGACTCTCGAACGATAATTGGATACTTGGTTAGTTACGACTCGACGAACATCTTCCGCATCTAGATACCAACTAAAGAACGTGTAATACGAACACGTGATGTGGTTTTTGCGCGACAGCACCTCATAAAGAACGACAATAAGCCTAAGAAACTTTTAGAAGAAGCCAAACGTTTAATCAAGATCTTAGACATACCTACACCTTAAGCACTTATAGACGTTAAGGACCTTCTGTCTCTATTACAGAAATAGAACTGATCTTATAAGGAGAACAACTTAACTAATAATGCTCTAAATAATGCTAAAGCAACAACCAAGAACTATATACACCTTGAACTAGAGAACTAGGATAAGGAATTTGATGGCCCTGCAACGCTAGAGTTGATAATCCCTTGACAGCACAATGTACTAGGTAGTTAGGGAGACCAACACCAAGACCAATACCAAGACTATGTACCAAATCAATACCAGAACAATGCTCTAAGACGTACAGATCTAGAGGTTGGCAGTCAAGAAAATGTAATTAAAGGATGCCGACGACGACCGCGGGCCAACTATACTCATTGTAATTACTTGAGTACGAACTTGACCTACTACAGCACATTTTTGACCGCAATCAGTTAACTAGAAACAACGAAACTGTTTATAGAAGTGCTAAAAGTTCGAATCCACAGAGATTAGCTGCCACTACCTCCAAAACATTATTGAGATGTCGCTACACATCTATTTGCTAACAAGTTTCACAAGGCAATAGACATTAAATTCGACAACTACTAGCAGAAAGGTTGTTTTGCTCAGACACCTGCAACATTATTAACTGCTAACGCTGAGGTATTACCCCTAATGTAGGTATACATATATAAGTTCAACCAAAATAGATACTTGTACAAGTTTAAAGCTCAACTTGTTGTTCGAGGAGATCTTCAAGCAGAGTGGGGAGATACCTACGCGGCCACACTGGCTGCCCGAGTCTTTCGAGGATTGATCGCGCTGGCTGCTGCGTTCGATCTCTTGATGTTTCAGTACGACGCACTGAACGCGTTTCTTAACGCACGAGTAAACAGAAAGCTTTTCTGTTACACACCTGAAGGCTTTGCTAAGCGATATGGAGAGCTGCTCCTAATCCTTCGAGCACTGTACGGTCTTAAGGAAGCTCTATTGCTTTAGTATGCAGAACTCTAGAAGACTTTGAAGAAGCTAGGATTAAACCTAGTTCCTGGAGTTCCTTGCTTATTTGCTAACAGCAATTGAATTGTTTTCTTCTACGTTGACGACATTATGGTCCTAGTACATCCTTTAAAGCTAGGCTACAAGGAGGAATTTGAAAAGCGCTTGCTATAGATCTACAATATTCGAATACTTAGCAAATTAACCTAGTTCCTTAGAATTCGCGTGATCTGCGATCGACCTTCGAAGAGCATTTAGTTAATTTAAGACTCCTTTATTAATAAGGTTGCAAGCAAGTTCAACCTAACAAGCGAGAAGGGATACCCTAATGTTCCAATGAAGGAAAACTTCCTGCCGCCATCTACTAAGCAACCGAACTCTAAGCGTACGAAGCTCTATCAACAACTAGTTGGATCACTCGCTTACATTGCCACGTTTACACGACCTGACGTCGCACGAGCGCACTTAGTACTGGCCCGACATCTTGCAAACCCTAGCCAAAAGCATTTGTACGCAGCAATCTATTACTAGCGTTATCTTATTAGCAAGAGAAATTTGGCACTTAAGGCCTCAGGAACTTAAAGCGAGAAAGACCTTTTCGTGATTCCTATAGAGGACGCGGACACAAACGAACCAATCTTCTTTGGCGTATCTAATGCTGCCTATGCGGACGAACCTAACACGCGGAGAAGTTCTGAAGCATACTTGTTCAAACTATACAGCCTGCCTGTCGACTAGAAGGCTGCTGTGCAGAAGACTATTACAAAGTCTACAACAGAAGCAGAACTTCTAGCTCTATCCCGCGCTGGCGGCGAAATGGAGTGGTGGAATAGGCTATTTCGCGAGATCGAATTCAACCCAAACATACGCCCCACAATTTGGTGCGACAATCAGCAGACAGTTAGTGTAGTCACTAAGGCTACAGAGAAGCTCTAGACAAAGTTAAAGCACGTAGACATTTATTAACTATGGCTACGACAAGAGATAGAGGATAGAAGATTGTGTATAGACTGGAAGCCGACTGCCTACATGCCTGCTAATAGACTAACAAAGGCGCTACCTTAACAGAAGCACGCACAATTCATTAAGCAGCTTAGCCTTGAAGACGTCTTAGACCGCTTAACCACTACTATAAAGGAGGTTAATATCAAGTCTCTCTTAGAGATATATAATTGATTTCAGCTTTCACTATTTATTCAAGCTAGGGGGGTGTGTTGCCAATCAAGACTACCCTTCCCGGAATCGGCCTGATACTTCTTGGCCGAATCTTCGACTATATTCTACAACCTTCACTACCACTGTTTCTACGTTATGTACTTACGCACACCGCATGTATATAACCTCGTGTGTCTACTCCGTAGGACAGCCCAGGAGGACAGTTCTCATATGCAGTTATTGACACCTTGTCTTCTCTGATAAATTTAGTATATACTATCCTACTCTTATTATTTTTATATATTCTAATATATCCTAATATATTCTAATATCTCTCTCTATAGCATAATAGCCCTTAAGAAGACGCTTATTATACAGCGAGCAGAGTTAGCTTATAACTAACCTACTAGCGCTAATTCTTATATTTATTGTGTTAAACTTATCTATAAAGGGGATCTTCTACACACTTATTATTTTCTAGATATAGATCTTATTCTATTAATCTAGATTAATAGAGTCTAGCTATCTAGGTATAGAGATTACTTAATTTAAAATAAATATTATTTTATAGTAATATATACTCTTATTAAATGCTATTATACAGCTAAATAAGATAATATAGTACCCTATTAATTTTAATACTAAGCTTAACTACCTTATAACTACTTAGGTTATCCTCTATAGTAGTAACTCTAAAGAAAATAAGAAATATATTTATAAGACCGCTAAGAGGCTTATAAACCGCATTAAGTGGGTATAGTTATCTTTATAGCGCTTTCGATTAACTAATTACTTCTTAGCTTATTTAAGCCCTATACTTAAAACCTATTTGTTTATAATAGTAGCAATATTTATAAATCTACTTATTACTTTACTAAGAAGTATGCTTAGACTAATATAAAGTGTAAGACAAAGCAATATTATTATAAAAAGGTAATTAACTATACTACTTATAAAGGTAGAATGCCTAAACGCAATAAGGTCTATAATTTTATCTTTTATCTTATTATATTATATACTAATATAATTATAAAATAAGTATAGGCTTATACGTTATTATAAGTACTAAAGTAATAATAAGAGCTCTACTCGCGGTCTTAGTCGCGGATAGTGCCTTTCTAGCTTCTTAGTAGTGCCTTTAGCTCTTTTAGGGGCCTTAGGCTAATATATATGTATAAGGGGGATCTCTAGGACCATTATGCCTTAGGGTCCCTAGGAGTAATAGCTTTCTATAATATAGAAGTCTATTAGAACTTAAATAGCGTCTTCTAGTAGGCAGCAACGCCCTAAAATATCTCAAACCTAGATTCTTAGAATATTCTCTTCTTTTAGTTCTAAGTAAAGTGTAATATGCTCTTATAGTTCTTTATAGTTCTTTTTAACTAACCTCTAGAGATACTATAATTTTTCTAAGTTAATATTGCCTTTATAACACTTTACGCTACTAAACACCTTTATAATTATAGTAAAAAAACCCCTCTATAGGAAAAAAATAAGTAAAGGTAGTAAGTGTACTTCTTATAGTAGTTTTCTAACTATATAGTTAGTCTAAGTTTAACCTCTTATTTATAAAAAAGAAAAGAAAATTCCCTAAGAAGATTCTTTTCTTTCTTTATCTCTCTTTTATAGTTATTTAACCCAGATAAAAGTATCTTTAATATTATTCTAGAATATTTTTTCTTTTTTAAAACTCTTTAATACCGTTAGTACTTAGATTAGTACTTAGCTTCTATAAGTTTTCTTCTTTAGGGTAATCTTCCTATTTAATAAGGTATTCCGAGATTCTAACTAATAACTATCTACTCTCTAGTACCTTTTTTATATAGTAAACGTTATTGCTAAACATACGTAGGATTTTTACAATAGGACCTACTTAAGACTTAATAGCTTCCCTTTATTTATATAGCTCTAATAATAATATATAGAAGACTAGGTATATATTTAATTCTAAAAAGTTAACTCTATAGGCTTCTTTTTCTATAAGGTACTTAACTATGCCTAGTTTAATAAACTTCTAATTAAGTTTACGCTTAGGTCGAGCAAAGTTTAAATATCTAGTAAATATAAATACTTAATCCTCTAGTTTAAGACTAAGGTACTTCCTCTCCTTATTAGCGTACTTTTTCTAGTACTTATGCGCTACTATAATTTTTATTCTATATTAAGCCTATAGTGCAATAACTTTTACTATAATTAACGTGCCTAGTAGCAATTCTCTATTACTAAGCGGTATTCTAGGCTATTCTAGCATATAAGAATCCGCTCTATAGTATACACAAAAAGAAGTTACTTTAGTTATTACATTTATTCTATTATTATACGCAAATTCTGTAATTAGTAACTATCTTACCTAGTTATTCTATTCTAGGTAGTAAAAATATTAAAGATACTACTTAAACGTCTAATTCTGCCTTTTAGTTTGCCTGTCTATTAGTAGATAATAGGCTAATAATAATACCCTTATAGTGTTAAGGTAATAATAAAAAGAGGTCTAATAGTAAGAGTTTATTATTAAACCTCTATCTAATAAGATTATTTTAGGAGTGCCGTATAAACTAATAATATCCCAAATTTAGGCTTTTGCTAAGTTTTTTGTATTTTAATCTGCCCTAGTAGGTATATAATAAGCTATCTTTGTTAGATAGTCTACTATTACTAAAATAGTATTATAGACTTAGCTAAGTGTTTAGCTAGAAGGTAAGAGTATAATAAAATCTAAGGTAATATCCTTCTAAGGACTATTTAGCATAGGTAAAAAATTTAGAAGACTATATAGTTAGTGTTATAGTGTAATAAATATTCTATACTTTAAATAGTCTTAGTAGTAGTTCTTAACTTTACGTTATATTCCTTTCTATTAAAAATGCCTTCTTAACTTTTCTAATATTTTCTTTGCCTCAAAATGCCCTCCTATAAAGCTATTATAGCACGTCTAGAGGGTCTTTGCCTTCTTCGCACTTATTATAAATACTTTAATTTTGTTTTGCTCTATTACGCCTTTTTTTAATAACTCTTTGCCTAACTATTAGGGCTAAAATTCTTCTAGAGCCTTAACTTTATTCTTAGTCTCTAAGTTAAATTTAAAGCTACTATTTGTTAACAATATTAGCTCTTCTATAATTGCTCTTCTAGGTTAACGCCTCTTTAGCCGCCTTTGTGCCTAGAGTGCCGCTTCCTAGGACCTTATAATCGTACTAATTAATTAGGTAGTTAGTTTATTAAAAGTATCTCTACTTAGCAATATTCCCAAAGGCTCTATATAAGCCCTATTTTCTTTCTCTACTAGGCATTACGCCTTGCTTATATAGTTAGGGCGTTTTAATAGTCTATTCGCTAGGTTTTTCTTCCCTAGCTAGTAAATAATAATAAAATCGTACTCTGCTAGTCTCTTATAGATCCTAACCTACTAATAGTTTAATTTCTTTACGTCTGTAAACTATTACAAGTTATTATAATCTATAAGAATAGTAAATAAGATACTTAATAGATAGTATTGCTAATATTTAGCGCTTCTATTAATAGCTAGCAATTTCTTATTATATATATCGTATTAAAGTTATGTAGTATTTAGCTTTTATAAAAAGAAACTAATAGGTTGCTATTACGGAGTTCTATTAAATTTAGGCTTATTCTGGCTTAATATGCTAAATATCGCGCTATCTAAGGCATTTACCTTAAGTTATATCTCTCTATTAGACTTAAAGTGCACTAATATAGGCACCTCTATAAATGTGGTCTTTAACTCTTTAAAAGCTGCTCTTGCCTACGCATCTAGGTATAAGGGTTAGCTTTCCTCCTATTTTTAAGCTTGCCTACCCTAGGCAGCACTAGACTCCTTCTAAGTAAGTTTAGTAAGGGGTAGAGCTATTCTTAAAAACCCTAAGATAAACATTTAGTAATAATTTATAAAACTAATAAACATCCTAATATTACACACTATTTTAGAAAGTAGCCACTCTATAATTATTTTTATATAGTGTTTATACACCCTAACTTTCTTTAAGCTAATAATATAGCCTAAGTACTCTATCTCTTTCTAACAAAACTTACACTTACTAAGTTTAATATATAGTTTAGCCTTATATAGCCTTTAAAGAACTTTTTTACGTATTATTTATATTCCTTTTCTATATTAAAAAAATAAGTATATTATCTAAATAGACAATACATATTATATTAATTAGTCTTACTAGAACCTTATTAATATATTTCTAGAATTGTGCTAGAGTATTAGTTGAACTAAATAGTATTCCTAAGTACTTAAAGTGTCTATACCTTATATAAAAAGATATCTTTTATTTATTGCCTTTCTTAATTCTTATTCTATAATATGCCTCTTAGATATTAAGCTTAGTAAAAAACTTCGCTTTTGCTAATCTTTTTAAGGACTTGGCAATTAAGAGTACCGCATAATAATTCTCAATAGTAATCTTATTAAGGCCGTAATAATCTATATATAGTCTTAATATACTATTCTTTTTTTTTTGCAAATAGGATTAGTACTCTAGCTAGTAATTTTAAATATTATATCTAGCCTCTTTGCAAGTAATCTATAATATACTTACGTAAGATACTTAGCTTACCCTTAGATAAGTTATAAAGGGGCTAATAGAGTGATTATTCTCTAGAGAAAAAATTAAGATCTAGGTTAGTTATAAAGTATTCTATAAGTACCTCTAATTAATTACTATTCGCTATATTAGTAAACTCTTAGTATACTAGTAGTATTATAGCCTCTACTAAGATTATAGATATTTTATTACCTATATAGCTAATATAACACGTATATAATTCTATAGTTAAGTATAATATTGTTAAACTAAACTATTCTACATTTTTAAGAGCCACTTTAGTATAATTAGGCGTATTCTGCCCTAACTTTCCTTAGAACAATAATTAATCTATATAAAAGTTATATTTTAGATTAGATATAGCAATTTATAGTAATCCTAAGTATATCTTATACTTTCTTAAGTCTACTACTATAAATAGAATCTAGTAGGTCTCTTTATAACCTCTAGTATTTACTAGATACACTTTAGTAACTATAGATTTATATATAATAATATTTACACTATTTGCCGCCTTTACTATAAAGTCTAGGAAGAATATTACTATTAGATTTCTCTCCTTTACAAAGTAAGTAGAGATTATATTAAGTTTAGCACTACTATTAACTAGTGCCTTAACTAAGCCTAAATTCCCTATTATAGCCTACACTATTATTGTAGTTAGCCTTTTTAGGTAAAGTATATTATAGAGCTTTCTAAGCTGCTTATTCTTCTTATACTTAACAATTATAGCTAATAGAATAGAGTCTAGTCGTAGTAGCTCTTACCTTTTTCTATAGACTCTAATATATTCTTAGGATAAAAAGGTAAGTTTAAATTTCTCTTCTTCTTATAATTAGGGGAAATATAGCCTCTCTTGCTATAGTTCTAGTAAGTAATCTTTAAATTATCTTTATCCTTTTCCTTCTATATTAAGATAGACTATTTATAGTCCTTACGCTTTCTTTTGCTATATTTAGCCAGTCTAGCTAACTTAGCAAGGGGCGTTATTAACTTAGGCCTTTTTAACAAGTCCTTAGACTTGCCTTTGCTTTGAGCAGACTGCCCTTCCTCTTAGAAAAGGCAATTAGCAATTTCTTTTACCTCTATAAGGGTTTCTTTCTAAGAAGATAAGTAATATAAAACTTCTCTATATAGCTTATTATTTATAGACGCTATAAATTTAGCTACCCTATAATACTTATTCTGCTTCTTAATTTTATCCTATAAAGGGAGAAAGTAGTTAAGTAAGTCTATTAGAAACTAACCTGCCCTTTAGCGGCAGTTCTTTATTGCCTTAAACACTGTCTACTAGTATTCTAATAGAGTGCCTAAGGCATTAAGTATTTATTCTATTAATGTCTGCTAGGTAAGGGCCTATTTAGGGTCTATTTGTTATTATTAATTAGAATATAGCTTAAACTAACTTTAAAGATCCTTAGATAAGTACTATCTACTAAAGTTAACTTTATAATTTTCTATAATAAAGTAAAAAGGTACTTATAAAAAATAAAACTTATAATTCTACTTCTATTAGTTATAATTATAATAGCTTTTATAGTTATAAGTATATAGTAGAAATAGTTATAGCAAGGTACTTTATTTAGCGGCTACTAGGGACAATAAGGCTATAGTGGCTACGCGTAGGATACTAGTAAGCTTATTAAGAGCTGCTATATTACTAGCTTTATATTATTATTAAATATTCTTAATATATTATATTTTCTATTATTTTTATTTCTTTCGCGTCTAGTTCTATAGTTTTGTAAAATAAGCCGCCCTTCTATTAGCTTTTATTATATTTAGCTTCTCCTAAGGGGCTTACAAACCCTTAAGGCCATTATTAATTTCTTATTAGGTAGTCTCCCTAAGTTCTTCTACTTATTTTTCTATCTACTTAATAGTACTAGCTTGCTGCCAAGTGTTTCTAAATAGGCTGCCTAGCTTCTAGCTCGTAAAGGCAAGGCGTCTACTCGACCTACGTATTACTATTATAGTAGTAAGAATCCTACTACTGCCTATAAAGAAGCAATTTAAATATAAGAATACTACTAGGACGCCTAATAGTTAGTAAGGCAGAATAGGATAATATTAAAAGGTAAGTAGTAATAAGACAAATCGCTATCCGCTCTTATCTAAAGTAAGGGGGATTTTTATCTAAACTCCCACTAGACTTAAAGAAGGCGTACAGGAACACCAAAATCGTGATTCCACCCACACGACCGTGTGGGGGGTTCCTGTAGTATGAAATTGTTCACCTGAACAAGCTGATTACTAGAATCACGTTCTTTATCCGCAAAAAGCTGGCGCTGTTGCGATAAAGAGACCAAAAGCCAAGATGCAGAGTTTTCGCTCTGCCAAGACTTGGTCAAAACCTTTCACCCAAACTAAGTACCGCTCAGGCGACTACTACTACTTGTTCAAGCTTGAGGTTTTCCCCTACGAGGTTTTTACTCAAGGTACAAGGCAGCTTGCTAACTCGTACGAGGTCCTACTTCGTACGAGGTAGGGGGAGGAAGACAGTACGGGAGCAGAGCTACAAGGGCGAGGGAGAGAGGGGCAGGACAACAACACCCTCACAGATGAGGGCCGGCTACTATAGGTATCTAGGTGCCTGTAGTAGCAGGTAGACCTATTAAAGGGAGGATGGGCTATGTACAACAAGGCTACTACTGTGGTAGCCAGCCGGCAGGCACGAAATGCTTTCTGTAAATACAGCTTAGCACGTCCCCATGCCCCATGGGAGGCTAGAACACTACGTTCCTGGACGTTAATCAATACTACTACTACTACTACTAAAGAAGGCGTAAGGCCTTATTAGGCTAGCTAAGTAATAAGAAGGCCTTACAAATAGCAGTTATTTCTTTTATTATTATTATTAATATAGAAAAGCGTTTTAAGGTAGTATTAATAAAAAGAGATTAGCGTGTTATAAGCGAGCTTAGCAAGCTTAGCGCGCCTACTCTAACTAAAAAAAATCTATATACAAAATATAGTAAGGCTATATTAATATACTAGTTTAAAGTAGGGGGAAAAGAGATAAAAAAGTGCTTATTGTAATGGTAACTGCTGGCCTCCCTGCCAAGCACTCCCCATCACCTTTCCTTCACACCCTATTTCCCCTATCTGCGCCTTTTACCTTCCTAAAAGGCGCCTTTCCTAGTTAGTGTTAGCGTGGTAGTTAGCGTGGGCTCGTGCCCCACGCCGCCCTCTATATAAGAAAGGGCCCCCCAGGTCCCTTTCTTATCCACTGTCTTAGAATAGTATCAATTCAACTAGCTCTTTCAACTATTCTAGCTGTCCCCGATAGGTTAGCCCTGTAAGGAATTGTTCAGTCCTTACACTTATTATAACTATTATCTCCCTTTTTTACTATTATTCTTAAAGATATTACTAAAAGTAATAGCTAATAGCTATATTAGTAGGATTATACTACTTATAAGATATATACTAGATAAAAGCGTATATACTATAAGTATACTAATACTCTATTTTTATATTAAAGTTAACCTTAAGGAGACTTCTACTACTATTATATTATTTTCTACTATTTACCTAAACTCTAATACTAAAGACGCTATTAACACTGCCTAAAAGTATACTCTAAAAATCTATTTACTTATTACTATTACTAGATTTACACTAAAGTATTACTCTATTTATAAGATTATTAATAGGAAGTAGGTATACCTTACTTTATACAAAGTAGTCCTAGTATACTAGTTAGGCTAGTAATAGATTAGTAACTATAGGCATTATAATAGACGCGTAGAGATACTGCTATAGTTTCTTATATTACTATAGGTTAAGATAGCGGTATTAAAGGGCAAAATTAAGGGAAAAGAGGAGAAAATATTTATTAATAAGTTGCTAGGGAAGGGAAGCATTGCGCAGATACGTTAGATTCTTATAGTTATTATAGTATTAGATAAGCATAACGCGTAAGCAGTATAGTTACTAATAATAGTAATAATAAAGCTTAGTCTACTATACACGCTTTAAGTAAATTAATAGTATTAAAACGCTTATAGATAATTAAAAAGTAAGTGTATAGTTTATAAACTATTTTTATAAACTACTATTATATTAGCGAAGACTAGTAAACTATATTTTTAGGCGCTAGGCTAAAGCGGCCTTTTTATTCTAACCTACGTAGGCTTAAATTAAAAAAAATTTAGTTAAAAATGGTAATTAACACTAAATAAATAATATAACCTAATTAGTTTATATTCTTCCTATTATATTATATTTCTCTTTAATAAGCTAAAACTAGAGCTTACTATAGCTTAGTTTAAGAATTAGTATACTAGTAGACTTAAGAAGTATAAAGGCGTAGTGTAACGGTAACTGCTGGCCTCCCTGCCAAGCACTCCCCATCACCTTTCCTTCACACCCTATTTCCCCTATCTGCGCCTTTTACCTTCCTAAAAGGCGCCTTTCCTAGTTAGTGTTAGCGTGGTAGTTAGCGTGGGCTCGTGCCCCACGCCGCCCTCTATATAAGAAAGGGCCCCCCAGGTCCCTTTCTTATCCACTGTCTTAGAATAGTATCAATTCAACTAGCTCTTTCAACTATTCTAGCTGTCCCCGATAGGTTAGCCCTATAAGGAATTGTTCAGTCCTTACACATAGTAGGCTTAATTAGGTTATTCTATTAGTTAGTAGAAGAAATAATAGTAGATCTTAGCACTTAGGGATAGTGTAATAGTAATTACTACTATATATTAAACTATATTTAAAAAGTATAAAATTACTATATTAAAGTTAGTTTTAATATAAAAAGTATATTAGCTAACTAAATAAGCACTAGACTAAGCTATATTACTACTTCTAATTCTAAGTTAGATTTAAAAATAATTTAAAGGCTTATATTTACCTTTTTTACACTTTTTTTAATTACTAAGTAGGGGGCTCTGCTTTTTTTATTATATTATTTAAGATAAAAGTCTTTATTGTGTTACCTCTAGATACTTAATTTAACGCTATACAAAGGCTTATATAACTAGTATAGCTATATATTTTATAATAAAATATTTTACTAGAGTATAGGGTAAGACGCATAAGATTATTTTATATTAGCTAGAATTAGTAGTTTGCTTTTATTAAAAGTACTAATTAATAGAATAACTTTATATAAAATTACGCCTTATAGTATATATAATTACGCTCTTTTTAATTACTAAGTAGAGGGCTCTGCTTTTTTTGTTATATTATTTAAGATAAAAGCCTTTGTTGTTTTACCCCTAGATAGTTAATTTAATAACACATAGTGTATATAAAGCTAATAATAACTTTTTAGTATTAAAAAAAAGGTTATAAGAGTAAGATTAACCTATTTTATAAAAACTTAAAGTAAAAAAGGCTTAAAATTAGCGCTATAGGTAAAAAAGTATATTATACTATAATATAAGGCGTTATATAAATTAGGTATTAAAGTAATAATATAAATATAATTTTTAAGTAAAATAGAATATAAATATTTAGAATTTGCTATAGTAAATTGTTTTTATAGAATTATAGCAATATTTATTATGCATATAGGTTTTCTAGTTGCTAAAAGTTAAAGTACCCCTTATTTTTCTTGGCACACAGTGCAGTGTTTCTCGCTAAGCAGTGAGGGACGTTACAATCTGAGGCATTAATCCTTTCTAAAAGCCCACATTTTCCTTCAGCCTCCTCAATTTTACTCGAGTGTTGTCAAACTGAACTTTTGGATCCCTCATTGCATTTCTTTCATCTTTTTTGCCACTCCAGAGACATGATTGTCGGCGCAGAACCCCTGGGATGCATCGCTTCCATTAAGACGGTGACGGGAGCTGCTGGTGGCATATTCGGATTCATTATGCAATGCAAAAGAGCCCCGGAATCCGCCATCAAACTCTCCGCGGTACTTCAGCAGAAGAAAAGAGTCCTCGAAACGTTGCTCGATGACATCGGGACCATGTCTCCTTCCAATGAACACATTCGCCTTATTCGCCAAACCGTTGAATTTATGAGAAAGATCATCAGAGACTTCTATGCCATGACCGCCCCCTTGATAGGATGTGCTTGGTCTCGGGAGAAGCTGAAGAAGATGGGCTTCAAACGTCTCACGAGGAAAATGGGGGAAGCCATAAAGAATTGCAAAGCAAAGCTTAATTGGGCCTGGTCTCAGGGGATCACCCAGACGAAGCTACAGCAACTTAGGGACGGAATGGAAAGCCTTTTGATGATACACCAAAGCCTCTGCTAGTGGGTTAACCTGACATTTCAAAGAATGCTGATAGCTTGATGCATAGCTGACATCGGTAGTCGCAAGTCGAAGCGAAAAGAAGATAGCGCGAAAAAAGGCGTCCTAGTCGGCGCCGTCATTGGAGGAGTTGTAGGCGGAGTCATAGGCGGAGTTGCAGGCGGAGTTGCAGGCGGAGTTGCAGGCGGAGTTGTAGGCGGAGTTATAGGCGGATTACTCGGATACGCTGTAGGGTGGTGGTGGGGATAACTGGCTCTCTAAGAACCATCATGTTAGGCTAGGAAGACAAGCTTAGAAAAGAGCCTCCGGTGATTACTTTCCTTTTACCCATTCAAATTTTGTGGCGACTCTCTTTTCTGAGACCTTCGTTTGGAATTTCATTTGTTTTACCCTCAAGCTCTTCAGCGAGTCTCCTTTGTCATTCCAATGCTTATTAAACGTTCTACTGTATCATGGGGCGTATTGTTCCCTTAAGATAGTCTTTAACGAAAGCGTTCTCTATGTTGCTCACGAAGATGGCTGCTGATTGTCGACAATTCCGATGATCTGGACATTTTATTTGGGATCGTGGAGTCGAACGCCATTATCGAATACCTCCTTGAGAGTGAGGAAGGGGTGACGTTATATAACACGCTCATGATGGAGGTGGC
Organism: Laburnicola sp. JP_R_19; assembly: GCA_031010545.1. Taxonomy (NCBI): domain Eukaryota; kingdom Fungi; phylum Ascomycota; class Dothideomycetes; order Pleosporales; family Didymosphaeriaceae; genus Laburnicola; species Laburnicola sp. JP_R_19. The sequence continues at coordinate 1,319,330 of VOIT01000101.1, read as the reverse complement.
GGCGTCTCTGACACGCGGCGATATGCTCGAGCTAGGGGCGATGAGCCGACAGGACGTAGCAGAATTCCTTGAGAAGTTGGTTAGGAAGCATCTCCGCGACGAGCTGGCTACTGTAGAGCTGCTGGACGAGTTGACGTGCCTGCCTCTGGCTATTGCGCAGGCAGCCGCTTACCTTACCTAAACAGGAACAGGATGTCTATTGCAAGGTGCTTGCACCTGCTTTAGAACACGGGGTAGGATGTTATTAGCCTTATAAGCAGGGAGTTTCGCAACAACACGTAATACAAGAGCTCGGCTAATGCTGTAGCCACGACGTAGTGGTGTTGTTTAGCCAGATTTGGGCGCACTATGCGGTGGCGGAAGAACTTCTAGCATTTATGTCGTGCGTTGAGTGGAAGGCGATTCCGCGCTCTCTTCTGCCGAGCTGAAGAGCGGATAGAGGAGGCCATCCAAAAAAATTATAACCAACCACCCTACGAAACCACCACCACCTCATCAACCAGCCCCCACCCTCAACCTCCTCTCCTCCTTCACTCTATCAAAGTACGCGCTATCCACCTTCCTTTGCTCCTCCCACTCACGCATGGTATCGTATGGATTCGGCGTGCCGAATGTTTCTTGCCATTGGGTGCGGGCGATGGAGCGGTATTGGGCTGTGAGGGGGGAGGGTTGTGTGGTGGTTATGGGGGGGCGTTTTGTGGTGGGGTCTGAGGGGTTGGCGGGTGGGGGTTTGGCGGGGGAGTGGGAAGTGGAGGTGGGTGGGGGCATTGGGGGTGCTGGTGTGGTGTGGTGAACAGTAGGTGGGCCGGTGGGGAGATATAGGTTTAGGGGGAAACGGTTGAGCAGTGTGCTGTGTGGGACTCTGGGATAGGATAGGTGATAGAGAGGTTAGATGTAGGCAGAGTTTTGGTGTGTAGGTGTAGTGGAGTGTTGGATGGAAGGGAGAGATGAAGAGTAGTATGCGAGAGGGGGAGAGTTAGTGTAGATGGGCATTTGCGTTGTTTCTTTGTGCGCATGGTGCTTTATGCGGTTTTTTTGTTGAGCGAAACGAGACGAGGACAAAGTGACAAAGGGGTGGGAGGTCGAGGTGGAGGCGGGGCATTTCTTTGTTCGATGGGTGGATGATGGCATTGAGGTACGTATGAAGTATTTTGTAGAACCAGAATTCAGGTAACTGATGACAGATACGGAAGCTTTGCCTCCTCGTTCTTCTACTCCGACTCGTAAGACCCAGGAGATTCCGGATATCCATCATACGCTTCTGCCACCCATTCTCTCGCCCGAAGATACGGATTCGGACTGTAGTCCGGATCTTCGCCGAACGTCCTGTCCCATTCGTTTCCGACGATGAGATGGTATGTTTCTACGAGGTCGGCAAAGGCATCTGCATCTGTTGGGTTTTGGTGGCGGCGCTCTTGGCTGTGAAAGCCGCGGTTTAGGAGGTCTTGCGGGACGTTTGAGGAGGCGGGGATGATGGATTCGCGGGGGATGGATGGCGTGTCGGTGGACGACGTGGATGGGGCGTGGGCGAGGCCGGATGAGGCAGTGGCAGTGGTGGCGGGCTCGGGTTCCGCGTGTTGGTCGTCTTGGTTGTTGTTGTTGTTTAGGGCTGCTGAAGCAGCACCGACTCCTTCGTTGGTGGTGGATGTTGGTGACGCATCTGGGGTGTTTTGCGCGTTTTCTTCGGCGTCGTCTTCTGACGAGGGAAGGTCGGAGATGTCTCCCTGCTCGGAGTCGTGCGGCGGGGTTTGCTGCCCCTCGTTGTCTGTTGGACTGTCTGGATCGTTGTCTATTATAGGGATACTATTAGCAACTTCTTTATAACATCGTACTGCTAAACCCCATTCGCAAAGGAGGTCACTCTTGGTAGAGCAGAGACAGACGTGCCATCGTGACCCTCTAACCTAACGTCAGTATCGACTGTAGACACGGGGTCATTTGACGCCGATCCCTCCGCCTCAGGGACATCATCATCTCGCTCGCTAGACATGTTGCTAGTATCGTGCTCTTACTATCAAGACCGAATTTTCAAAGTGTCAAATGCTAAGAGCCGGTGGGCGTTCAAGATTCCTTCAAGGACGTTATGAGCTTGTGCGTGTCAACGGTTCAAGTGCCTGCAGAGGTTACAGCTTTCCATGGAGGTTTTATTGAGGGATATCGCGATTTTAAACCTGTAATTGTCTCAGAAGTGTGGTTGTTGATAATACGATGATGAGTCGGCTCAGTGCCCCTTGCAAGCGTCGCACTCACTACAAACTTAGTACATATAGCGTGAGTCGAGCAAGTAAGACATACCTAAAACTTCGTGCTCACAGATCGTGCAAACTACCTAGAACTCTATCCGACAGAGCGCCAAATGCACTCGGCAAGGCGTAGATTAGAGAAGAGTATTGCAGAGAACAGGAGCAAGAATGCAGCTAATATGTTGAGGAAAAGGTTAGGGTAAGGATGCTGGTAAATCGTTTGGCAAGCAGAGTTGTAAATGGTATACTTATAATGTAAAGAGAGCGCCGAGCGAAGAAAAAAGGTGAATAGGATGTCATGGATGTAGATATGGAAGAAGACCGTCACATTTTTGTGTTACAGATTCCAGTTAATCGATGAATGAGTGTAGCGGATGTCCCATCGACATAGAGAAGACTATACAGGAGGTGACGATACGAGCAAGGTGAGTAGTTATTGCATACGTAGGAATGACTACGAAAAAATGGAATCCTTGTGAAGATGTGGAGTCATTGCGGTACTAAGATCGAAGCCGATACTCTGCCAATCGAACCGTATGTGTCGACTGAGTGGACAAGTGACTCACATTGAAGGAAGAAAGGCATGACCAAAGACCCTGTACAGGTGCTGTCGTTGCCACTATCTATCTCTTCACAATACTCAACATAAATGTTGACGTATCACTCAGTATCTTACCTATTCCCCTCATTCTCAATAGCTATTCGCGCCATATTTCAACTGCATCAACGCGAGCCGAGCTGGTTCTTACAATGCTCTCCGGAGAACGGCGACCCTAGTAACTCTCTCCGAGGAAGCCATAGTTTCTCTCCCCATGCCGCTAAGTACGGAGCATGATTGTGTCCTCCAAGATATCATCGACCTCATCAGTCACCGGGTCGCGATTTTGAGACCTGCGGAGATCCTTGTTGTAGTAGAACTTCATGAGCCTAACAAGAGCGAAGACAGAGATGATTTCGAGAAAGTTTTGCATGACTAAAGGCGGGTACATAGGCGTCGTTCAAATGTGATAGTATTCCGTAGTGGCAGTGTTCGGAAGTGAAGTGGATGTGCGTTGCGACACAAGTCGATATAGACCGTTGAAGTTGAGTGTGGCCGATCGAGCTGTCTTAGGTTTCTGGATGTTGTGTCATGGGTCGACTCTATGCGACAGGACACCTTCTAAGCCATTATTGTTTGCTGTAAGGAGACTCATGACTGACAGTCAGAGAACAATTATTGAAGCTGGCAAACAGCCAACAAAACGCGCGAAATAAAGAAGCGCGATGTTTTTCTATGGTTTTATCCGTATCTTTCTTGACGCCATCAAGATTTCACATATTGTAGAACGCATGTTGTGGATACGGCTTGAATCTATGTGTATCGTATAAGATTCAAACTCCAAGTGATTATAACGGAGAGAAACGTGTGTCGAAACGAAGAGTCATACACACATATGACTCGCGCCATGAATGAAATCCATAGGCAACGTCAGAAGGACTACTATTAGTCGAGCACCCGGTCGTGACTGCGTTCTACTATGAGAACAATGAGCACTCGCTGCAGCATCGGGACATTTCTCTGTCGAGTGAGTGAGTCATCCTAAAAGTCTCACGCAAAGGCGAGGACACGTGTATCTTTGTGGCGTACACCTAGCAAATGTTAGAAGTAGAGCTCGATGTACCTGTGCTCTGTAGGTTGTCGCATGCCTGCAGGTTAGTGACCGTTGACCATATTCCTGGCCTAAGTGCCTTTGCAGATTCTTTGAGAACCGAGGTAGGTTCCGGGATACGTGGCTCTCTCCCCACACGCCTTATTGCCCACCGTAGATCCCACAATGAAATGCCGAAGGTGCGCAGCGACTGTGTGGACGTCCAAGGCGAAAGTCGGGGCCAAGACAGGCTGAAGCTCTGCCTAGCACTCTTGATGAAGATGTAAAACCCGCCAAGGGCGCTCCGAGACAGCTGACAGTTGTCGCTAGCAGAAGCAGGTACCTGTGCAGTTTCCCCACATATACCGCAGCCCAGTTATAGCCTGGGGTTCCTACAGCTCCCCAGATTCAGTGTGGGCAGTGCGATGTACTTGAGAATTTGGGGATATGTATACGTGGTCGACGGTGACAAGCGACGTTGGAACAACAGGCCCCAGGGCATTGCTTCATCCGCCTCCTTGGCGACGCTCTCTCCCGCATTGCTGCATTCTTTCAAGCCGCTCTAGTATGTCGATCATACCGTTCTACATGTTCTGACAGTCTTCTACGGCAGATCGACAAAACCTCGGACACATCATGAGGCCATGAACGGTCAGTTTGGCTGTGAAACATGGTAGAATGGCGGTCTCGACGGTCAAAGACCTTGTGACAGCCAGAAAAGAAATTACAGAGGAGGAAGGCTGTATTGAGACAGAACGAGTTGCCATGTGGAACTGGAAGTTGAGGATGACTCAAATCACTCACTGTGTACCGAAGTATCAGCCGCACCAGGTGATGGTGGCAATAATTCGCGCACCTCGACGTGCACTTCCCGCGTGTATTGGGCATCCTGGAGTAGCACACGCAATCTTTGGTAGCATATATATCCAGATTCGTGTTATGTTAGCGCGTTCAGTGCGCACGAAAGGACCTGGGCAAGCTTGGCTTCCGCGATGGAGGGGAAAGAGCGTCGCAGCTTGATTGTCTTCCCCCAGCAGTTCGTGTTACGCCAAGCTAACAGCCGCTGCGTTACCACGACGCAACTTGCCTGCTTCAATTGCTTCCAAAGCAAATGGTCGAGACTTCCGGACGTATCACACAACCTGCGTAGCCTGGCCGTTGCGAGACATGTTGATGGTAATGCTCGACAATAGGCGTCGAGCATACATGTAAGAGAAGGATAGTAATGCTCTCGAGCGCTCTTCCTGAATTGCAGGTTAGGCACATTAGTTTGTAGCCCATGATGTCGAGGTCCTTCGCCCTCACATGTATATAAAAATCAAGTACACGGACCTATTTTGCGAACCTGCGCGTGAGGAACAACTTGCGGTCCGGCTTGTTGGTGAGGCGGGTTCGACTCCATTCCATGAAATAGTTCTCGTTTCGGCTTAGCTTCTGCGGTAGTGTGAGAGCTTCGGACATTAACAAGTTGTCGCCGGCCCGACGCACTCAAACACACAAACCGAGCTGCTGAGACTGTAATGTCGACCGCAACGCAGGCAAGGACAGAAGGATTTGGTAGAACAGCCTTGATTACGTTTCAGCCTGAGTGGCACTCCGATACGGACCGTTGTGGCTGCGCGGTAAGCGTATACGAGTCGCTTATCTGTGCTGCAGCCAAGCGGGCGCGGATCTCGAAGGCATACCCCGGTACTGATCCATCACATAGCTAGGTCAGAAGGCATACTACCGGTACCACTGGCTGCTAATGCCAGACTGCCAGTTAACGTTTGTGAAAGGGGAATGTCAGTCGGCTGCCGGTGTTGGCTACGGTACTTTCGCAGTCACACTTGGCCATGCCAGCACCCGTGGACCGACACTTCCACGCCTGGTACCGAGAGACGATGGCTGGACAGTCGAGAGTTGAGAGCCAAGGCAACCAATTTTTCGTGGTGGATGAACAAGGATCGAAGTGTTCTAGCGCGTGAACGGATGGGCGGCCGCTGTCGTGCATGAGATTCCGATCCAAGTCGTTACCTATATGAAGAGCGCGGGATGTACCATGGTAAAAATGCCGCTCTGGAGGCCATGTATCGTTCTTGTCCCGGGCGCCCAGCTGGCAAAAGACGGCCGGACACGGCTGCCATGTGCGGGAGTCGCTGAACAGGCTGGGTAAAGCGCGCAGTGGAGAGGGCGCGAATTGCGTCTTTTTTGATTTTTTCCATCTAGCGGTCGTGGCTGTCGTGGCCGTCGCAAAGCGCCATCTCTCGTGCCGTCGCCCTAGCGACGTGCCCAGGCACGGGTGAAATGTGAATTTCGCGGCGCCGTTGGTGCGCTACCGGGGCCGCCCTTGCCATACTGGACGGCCGCTAAACGAGGCCGAGCAACAGAAGTCGTCTTGGCGTTTCCCACGCACGTTTAGCTTGAGCATATGCGCCTTGGCGTGTAATTTGTGCATGCCGCGACCACTTTGAGCTGTGTCTTCATAAAGGCCTGCAACGCCCGTTCCACCACTCAACCCTCCAGTTCGTTGAGCGGCTGCCCTCCGTCCTCATATCTCTCCCCTCCTGCGTCGCCTGTGCCCCAAGACCGCGACGGACTCACTCTGTACCGAGCCGGGTATGTTCGGTATGTTACCGTGGAATCGCTCGCTGCGCACGTCCTGAACCATTCTTCGGCTTCTCCCTCGACCCGGAGAGCTCTCCAATGGCTTCCTAATGGCTCCATGCATCCACGGATAGCTCGCCATCACATGGCAAACGAACACATTTTCTGATCCAGCGCAGTATAAAGGCATTCCGCTCGCACCTCGAGACATCTGCTGCAACACCGACCACCACCGACTGTAGAACCACCATTCGTACCACCACCACTCACCAGCACCACCACTAGTACCAACTACCAACTACGAAACCTTCTACAGTTGCAATGGCGGACAACACCGGCGCTATGACGCCCAACCATTTGGGCACATCGGTTCCCAGCGGACACCTCGTAAGAACCCCACCCTGTATTCGTCGTCCGATGAATTTATTGACCGGCTTGCAGGACGAGAAGAGCGAGAACGTCGACGAGAAGGCCCTGCCCTCCAAGGTCAGCGGTTTGCACGAGGACGAGGAAGAAGAGGACGAGGACATTGACGCTCTGATCAATGACCTCGAGTCCCAAGATGTGGTCAATGACTACGAGGACGAGGAGGAAGTGCAGGCCGGATCCGCTCGTGTCGTGCCTGAGGAACTGCTCCAGACCGACCTGCGTATTGGCCTTACTTCCGCTGAGGTCACTTTGCGCCGCAAGAAATTTGGTCTCAACCAGATGAAGGGTAAGTACACTTTTTTCTCATATGCCTACTGTCGGTATGGGGCTACATGCTGCACGGAGCACCGAGAGTGTCCGATCTCGGCGTCGTCCGCTTTACCAAGTGCCGGTTGATCACATGCTAATGCCACGTAGAGGAGAAGGAGAATGCCATACTCAAGTTCCTGATGTTCTTCGTCGGCCCCATCCAGTTCGTCATGGAGGCTGCTGCCGTCTTGGCCGCCGGTCTTCAGGATTGGGTTGATTTCGGTGTCATTTGCGCCCTGCTTCTGCTCAACGCGTGTGTCGGTTTTATCCAGGAGTACCAGGCCGGTTCCATTGTCGCCGAATTGAAGAAGACGCTCGCTCTCAAGGCTACTGTTCTCCGCGACGGCTCTCTTATCGAGGTTGAGGCTCCCAGGTCGTTCCCGGAGATATCCTGCAGGTCGAAGAAGGCACCATTATCCCCGCCGACGGTCGCATTGTTACAGATGACGCATTCCTCCAGGTCGATCAGTCTGCCATTACTGGCGAGTCCCTAGCTGTTGACAAGCACAAGGGCGATGTCTGCTACCAGTCCTCCGCTGTCAAGCGCGGTGAGGCTTTCGTCATCATCACCGCCACCGGTGACTCTACCTTCGTCGGTCGTGCAGCCTCCCTCGTCGCCAGCGCCTCCAGCGGAAGCGGTCACTTTACCGAGGTGCTTAATGGTATCGGTACGGTCCTTCTCATCCTAGTTATCTTCACTCTCTTGGTTGTCTGGATCAGTTCCTTCTACCGCTCTAACGGGATCGTCCACATCCTCGAATTCACACTGGCCATTACTATCATTGGTGTCCCCGTCGGTCTTCCCGCTGTCGTTACCACTACCATGGCCGTCGGCGCCGCCTATCTTGCCAAGAAACAGGCTATCGTCCAGAAGCTCAGCGCTATCGAGTCTCTTGCTGGTGTTGAGATTCTCTGTTCTGACAAGACGGGCACCCTTACCAAGAACAAGCTGTCCCTTGCCGAGCCCTACACCGTCTCCGGTGTCGATCCCGAGGACCTCATGCTCACCGCCTGCTTGGCCGCGTCTCGCAAGAAGAAGGGTATTGATGCCATCGACAAGGCTTTCCTCAAGTCACTGAAACACTATCCGCGCGCCAAGGAAGTGCTCAGCAGGTACAAGGTCGTAGACTTTCACCCCTTCGATCCCGTCTCCAAGAAGGTCCAGGCTGTCGTCGAGTCTCCACAGGGCGAGCGCATCATTTGTGTCAAGGGTGCTCCGCTTTTCGTGCTCAAGACCGTCGAGGAGGACCACCCCATCCCTGAGGCTGTTGATGAGGCATACAAGAACAAGGTTGCCGAGTTCGCTACCCGTGGTTTCCGTTCCCTTGGTGTTGCTCGTAAGCGTGGTAACAACGCCTGGGAGATACTCGGTATCATGCCCTGCTCCGACCCCCCGCGCCACGACACTGCTCGCACTATCCACGAAGCGAAGACCCTGGGCCTTTCCATCAAGATGTTGACTGGTGATGCCGTTGGGATCGCCAAGGAGACTTCTCGCCAACTCGGTCTCGGAACCAATGTCTACAACGCTGAGCGTCTCGGTCTCGGCGGCGGCGGTGAGATGCCTGGTTCTGAAGTCTACGATTTCGTTGAGGCTGCCGACGGTTTCGCTGAAGTCTTCCCGCAACACAAGTACAACGTCGTCGAGATCCTTCAGCAGCGTGGCTACCTTGTTGCTATGACGGGTGACGGTGTGAACGATGCTCCTTCTCTGAAGAAAGCTGATACCGGTATCGCTGTCGAGGGTGCCTCCGACGCCGCCCGATCTGCTGCCGATATCGTCTTCCTGGCACCTGGCCTTGGTGCCATTATCGATGCGCTTAAGACCTCGCGCCAGATCTTCCACCGCATGTACGCCTACGTCGTCTACCGTATCGCCCTGTCACTGCATCTTGAGATCTTCCTTGGTCTCTGGATCGCCATCTTGAACACCTCGCTCAATCTCCAACTTGTCGTCTTCATTGCCATCTTCGCCGATATCGCCACCCTCGCTATCGCCTACGACAATGCTCCCTTCAGCAAGTCGCCTGTCAAGTGGAACTTGCCCAAGCTTTGGGGCATGTCTGTCCTGCTCGGTGTGGTTCTGGCTGTTGGTACCTGGATTACTCTTACTACCATGTTCCCCTACCAGGACCTTCCCAACCCCGCAGGTCAAGGTATCAGTGGTGGTATCGTCCAAAACTTCGGTGTCCGTGACGAGATTCTCTTCCTCGAGATTTGTCTTACTGAGAACTGGCTCATCTTCATCACCCGTGCCAACGGTCCTTTCTGGTCCTCCATCCCCTCGTGGCAACTTTCTGGGGCTATTCTCATCGTCGACGTCCTCGCCACTCTCTTCTGTATCTTCGGTTGGTTCGTGGGTGGCCAGACCAGCATCGTCGCTGTGGTCCGTGTCTGGATCTTCTCTTTCGGTGTCTTCTGTGTCATGGGCGGTGTCTATTACCTTCTCCAAGGTAGCCAGGGCTTCGACAACCTTATGCACGGAAAATCCCCCAAGAAGGACCAGAAGCAGAGGTCACTTGAGGACTTCGGTAAGCATCTCCCCACCCCCTTCTTCTCGGTTACATTGCTAACATCTCACTAGTCGTCTCCTTACAGCGTGTCTCGACCCAGCACGAGAAGAGCTCATAGGACAGCGCAACCGAAAAATACAAGCCAAGCTAATGATGTTGACGCCAATGGGAAGGTTGTTGGACAGCCACAAGACAAGAGTTCGTGGACATGTCTCGCATGTATTACATATTCTGGGGTAACATGGACCCTAATATACCACCTACAATGAAAATAGCAGGTAAACAAGCGCGTGAGGGATAGCCGGTGCGAGGGCTGTGGATTTTCCGATACTGCACTTATTTATTTCTTCTTTGCTCTGATTTTTATTATACCTGCTGCGCTCCGGGTGTTGAAGACCGGCCAGCACCTTTGCGGTTCGCGTGCAAGTTACGACGGGAAGTGGGAGGATGGGTGTCTTTAGCTTTGCTTCAGTCATGTTGCTTTGTTCTGTACGATGGCATGTCTGCGGTTAATGAGATTTCTTATTGAATTTTCATCTAGTGTGCATCTACCTTTGTACGGTGATTTGAAAGACACCATGATGTCGTGCATACGGGCTCCGCGTGCTGCCCAGAATAAGCAATGCGAAGGAAAAGGACATAAATATTTTTGGTACGCTATAGAGTAAGTTTTATGTATTTGAGATATCGTGTTTGTACCTACCTACCTTCTGGACGTGGGTGTCGCCGTGTGGGTAGTGATAACGTCATCTCCTTAGCGCTAACGTGTCCGTGCGCGTGATGCGCGGATTCGCGTGATGCGCGGGCAACACCAAAAACGCTCTATTGAAAACGAGGCTATAGAACCATCTACGATCAATATTATTACGAGATTTTCTTGCAGGGTAGTAAGTTAATAGCTGCGATTTATTTGCACTATTTAAATCTATCTAAAAGCTTAATATTGCGGCCGCGGCGTGTAGATTTGGTTAGGGCAGCAGATGCGCCCTCTAAGGCCTCCCCAACATCTGCAGCATTAATAACACGTTTCTGACGCTTTCTGCTCTATAGAGATGGCTAAGAGGCCTTTCTTTTACCTTTTTAGGATAGTTGTAGAGCCGTTTCTGCGTTGTAGGCAGACTTCTGGGCAGCGCGCTAAGCTGCCTTTTCGGCTCTCTCTTTCTCTTTTGCCTCCTTAGCTGCCTCTCGCGCAACACGCTTCTCCTGCTGGATCTTCTCCTTATATAACTTAGCTGCCTTCTTTAGCTCTGCTGTCTCTGCGTTTTGAAGCTGCTGCTGCTTCTCCTCCTGCTCCTTAATAGATTGACGAACACGTGCCTCCCTTAGCTTCCTTAGTAACTAGAAGACTGCTCCACTATGATACTCCTAACGCTGTTAGAGATCTAAAGTCTTGCCCTTCTTTCTGCGCTTCTCCTTAATAGATAGTGCCTGCTTAATCCCATCCATCTCATGCTTAAGTAGCTCATTTTAGACAGATAGGTGGTAGAGCGATCGACGAAGCTTCTGTGTATCTCTACTACTCTGATCCTTGACCGCAGAGCATATAAGCCTATCCACCTTTCTCCAATTATGATCGCTAAGTGATGATAGAGAGCTTTCTCTTAAATCGTGAGATTTGGTGAATCTATCAAGGATTATATTTGGATTAGGTGGTTGGTTGGTTGGTTGGTTGGTATTCATTTTTCGTCTAGTTGATGGTGATTAAGTCCACCATCTCGCCTCCCGAAGGGCATATACGACGTGCTAAGCTATGGAATTGCAGTGCTAACACACTACCCTAGAAAGCATTTCTTGCCTGCGTGGGTATTGCTACCATTTCGGAACTACAGCTCCCCTTCCAGTTGGAGAGACTGAGCAGTGCGTGTACATTAGGGTGATTTCCTTGCATTTTGAGGCATCTATGTGCCGATTGGATTAGGTGGTGATATGCCTGTTGCCCTAAAAGAGCTAAGGATTGTTAATTCCTTGAAGGAAGCCTTCCACGCATTCCAGAATAGGGGGAAGAAGTCGCCTTTGGTGATAGAAGCTAGACCCTGACTTCTATGGAGGTGTGTTAACAGTTCTGTTGAGTAGGCTGTTGATAGAGGCTTGAACATCGCAACGTCAAGTGGCTGAAGCGTATGAGTTGAATAAGGAGGCAGGACGGCAAGCAGGATCTTATTCCGACCACAGTAGTCGATAAAGTCCATAGTGATATGGGAGCCGTGGCCATCTAGGATTAGGAGTCAATATAATTGTCGGGTCTTCTCTCTTGTACAGCGATTAAACACCTGTTCAAGCTAGGCAAGCCCGATATCGTTGTTCGTCCAGCCAGAGGATGATGAGGTAGTAAAGACTTCATGATATCCTGCCTTGATATCCTCTACCCAGCTTAATTGGATGCCCTTGTTGGCAGCCTCATAGATGAGGCTTGGTGGCAGAGCTGATCCATCAGCGCAGATACATGCCAGGAGCGTGATCCACGCGCGATTGCCATCCTGGAGTGATGCCCTAACCTCCTTCTTCTCCCACATTCGTCTGCTGAATATCCTCTTTGATCTACCAACAATACCAATTAGGAAGCCTTTCTCATCCATATTGTAGGTATTACGAGGATCTATCTGATATTAATCAATCTTGCTGTGTAGAAGGTGGAAATAGAGGCGATATTTATCCACTGAATCAGCTTTGTGGCGATTGCTGTCCATGCCGACTGTCCATTGTGAGATGAGATAAATGCTGTGTCAGTTGATAAAGCGGGTAACCCCGCTCTTGCTAACTGGCTCTTTCGCTATTACAGAGGCAAAGTTCCGTATCATCTCTCTAGTAGGAGGTGTATGTCTCTCTGTGAGTCTTTTAATATATCGTACAAGCTCCTGCTCTTGCTGCGGGGTGAGCTTTTGCTGGCTAGAGTTCTTGACTTATGTAGGACGCGTTATCCCTTAATGCCTTCGGATCAATGTAGACCGTACAACACCATATTTAGCAGCAGTTTTTGTGTACGAGAAAGTTTCGCCTAGCTCTATTAATTCAATATCATCAATCGCCGCTTGAATTGGATCCATATTGATGGAGTTGTCGCGTATTGAAAGTAGGGCGTTTTGGTGTTGCCCGCGCATCACGCGAATCCGCGCATCACGCGCACGGACACGTTACTGTGTCCGTGCACTCAACGCCCGGATTCAGTCAACGCCCGCCTTTTACTAGGAAAATCAAAGAAAATAAGCAACTTCACAGCTATATAACTCTTTAGCTACTTTTTCTTCTTAAAAGCTTTCTTAATTAAAGTTATAGAGAAAGACTATCTCTATAACTCTAGAATTTTGGTTTTCTAATAATAATTAATTTTAAGAAAAAAGTATAAAAGTACTAAAACTTAAGTCTCTAAATTTAAAAATAAAATTTTTTTAGAAGTAAAGTATGCTGTTTAGAATATAGTTTATATTAAGTTCTTTCTAATAAAACTATTAACTAGAAAGTTATATTATCTTTTTATTTTTTTTAAATAAAAAAATTAGGAAAGATAATCTATCTTCTTAAGTAGTCCTTTATAAAAAAAAGTCTTAATATAAACTATATTCTAAACAGTATACTTTACTTCTAAAAAAATATTATTTTTAAATTTAGAGACTTAAGTTTTAGTACTTTTATACTTTTTTCTTAAAATTAATTATTATTAGAAAACCAAAATTCTAGAGTTATAGAGATAGTCTTTCTCTATAACTTTAATTAAGAAAGCTTTTAAGAAGAAAAAGTAGCTAAAGAGTTATATAGCTGTGAAGTTGCTTATTTTCTTTGATTTTCCTAGTAAAAGGCGGGCGTTGACTGAATCCGGGCGTTGAGTGCACGGACACAGTACACCCCACCTGGCTTCTTCGGCTTCCACGTCGTTCCGCGCGCAAGCTCCTCACTACGCGTCAGAAGCTAGTTATTGATCGTATCCTTGGTGCTCTTTCCCTTTAACTTCTCTCTCCACGATATCCCTTTGATATTACGACAATACCAATTCTGCAACATGGCCAAGATCTCCAAACCAATTCCTGCCCTGAAGCTTAACGATGGCAGCTCCATCCCCATGCTAGGCTACGGCGTAGGCACCGCGTGGGGAAAATCCGGAGACGAGAGCAAAATCGACCAAGCTACCATTGACGGCGTGAAGATGGCGATTGGACTTGGCTACACGCACCTTGATGGCGCGGAGTGTTGGTCTTCTTTCTGCGGTTTCGAAACATAGCTTTTCGCTGACGAAGTGCCAGCGTATAAGAATGAGATAGAGCTTGGGAAGGCGATCAAGGAGAGTGGTGTTGAGAGGAGCAAGTTGTATGTTACTACGAAGGTTTCGGATGCGGGTGGGGATGTGGAGGGGGCGCTGAGGGCGAGCTTGAAGAAGTTGCAGGTGGATTATGTGGATTTGTATGTTTTGGGACGGTGGTACCTGGTCAAGAGTTTCCGGGCATCTGCGTTTGCGTTGCTTGTTATGGGGAAGCCATGCTCTGGAAAGCTATTGACCGGGCACTGCAAGCAAATGTGCTACTCGTGCATATAACTGACGAGTAGCAGATACCTTATCCACTCGCCTTTCTGGGCAGAGTCCGAACAGGATCTACAAAGGGGATGGGCCTTGATGGAGAAACTGAAAGAAGCCGGCCTTGCTAAGAGCATTGGTGTTTCCAACTATCGTCCGCAGGACCTCGATGCTGTATTGAAAACCGCAAAAGTGGTACCTGCCGTTAACCAGATCGAATTCCACCCTTACCTTCAGCGGGTGGAGCTCCTAGAGTTCCACAAGAAGCACGGCATCGCCACCACAGCTTACGGGTAAGATAAGTTCAACAACACTCGATGTGCAAGCGAGACAAGTATCAAGAACTGACGCCGCATCTCCCCCGCTCGAACAGTCCCCTTTCGGCCGTCACCAAGGCGGCGCCCGGCCCTGTGGACGACATCATGACCGGCCTGACGAAGAAGTATGCCGTCAGCGAGGGGGAGATTAGCTTGAGGTGGTGTATGGATCAGGATGTGGTGCCGATTACGACGTCGAGTAAAGAGCAGCGGTTGAGTGATTACCTGCGGGCTACGAGGTTTAAGCTGACGCCTGCGGAGATTGAGCAGATTAATGAGGCGGGGCAGAGGAAGCATTATAGGGGGTTTTGGGTTAGGAGGTTTGGGGATAGTCGGGTGTAGGTGTGGAGGATCTTCTGGCACTGGGAATTGTTGTGTAAATGTAGATGTCGTTGATAGAAGCTTGGGGTTGGTTTTGTGTTTGTGTCATGTAATGAACAGTTTTTGATGTAAGGTTGGTTACAAACAAGTATAAACTGCTAGGACCAATATTAGGAAGGGTAACAAAGGTAGCATCACCAGCTGGTGAGAGACCCGTATAGGGCGGGGCCAAATTTTTCTTAATGCGTACGAAGGCCTGGAAGAGATGCATAAAGTGGCAATTGAAGTGAAGCAAAATTAGGATTTCGTGAATGCCTGAAGCGTAGTTTGCCCTTTTTGACCCGTGACGGGCAAAGATCTCTTGGCGTGCCAAGCTTACCGCCGAGTCAAAAGTTCAACAGTGCAACTCCTCACCTGCTCCACTCCACTCACGCCCTCACCAACAACCAACCACTCCGGTCCGTGCTGCGACCAGCGAGTCCCATACATTATATTGACACCTCGCAGCTTCGTCTGTTCGCTATCTGTGCGCGCCTGCGACTCGGCGACCCGACTGACAGGCTTAGCTTCTGTCGCGCAGCAGATCGCGACCCCTCACCATGGCGAGCACCACTGCCATGACGCTGGGCGCTGCGACTACCCCCGGCTCGAAGAAGGCGTCCAAGAACGCATACCGTCGAGCCAAGAAGAAGGCACAGCGCGCCGTAAGCTTCGCGATAGCACCAGAGACTCGGGCAGTGCTAATCGTCCTGCAGGGGACCCCATCGGAGGTCGGCGACTCTGCGCGTGAGAGCGAATCTCCTGCTCCAGACGACAAGTCCAATAACGATGAACAGGCGGTCCGAGCCGCGGACCTTCTGGACGCTGACGATATCGCGAATGTGTACGACTTTGACAACCCACTTTTCGAGCAGTACAAGAGCATCTTCGAGAAATTCCGCGAGCCCACTGTCGAAGAGACAGCAAAGGAAGAAGATAAGCCTGAGCTCTACTATTCCGACGATGACATCCCGAGGAAGAGAAGATTCTGCAAAGAAGATGTCGAAGAAACAGCGCAAACAGATGAATAAGCTGTCGGTTGCGCAGCTGAAGGCGCAAGTCAAGAAGCCAGAGCTCGTGGAATGGACCGACGTAACTCGCCAGACCCTCGCCTCTTATCTCAATCAAAGGCTACAAGAACGTCGTACCTGTGCCGAACCACTGGTCGCTCAAGCGTGAGTACCTTCATCGAAGCGTGGTATCGAAAAGCCGCCTTTCGCATTGCCGAAGTTCATCCAGGAAACTGGCATCTCAGAAATGCGAGATGCAGTTCTCGAGAAGCAGGCGGAGATGACGCTGAAGCAGAAACAGCGCGAGCGTGTTCAAGGAAAACTCGGAAAGCTCGACATGGACTATGGGAAGCTCTACGACGCCTTCTTCCGTAGGCAGACCAAGGTGAGATGACGCGTTACGGCGAAGTCTATATGAGGGCAAAGAGCTTGAGACAAATTTGGTACATTTGAAACAGGCGTACTTAGCGAGGAGCTGAAGGATGCGCTGGGTATGGCGCCCGGGGCACCCTCCGCCGTGGCTAATCAACCAGCAACGTATCGGACTTCCCCCATCCTATCCTAACCTCAAAATTCCCGGCGTGAATGCGCCTATACCCCCAGGCGCTTCCTGGGGTTTCCACCGGGTCAATGGGGTCGTCCGCCTGTTGATGAAAACTACCCATCCCAATGTGGGGTGGCGATCCTCTCGGACAAGGTATTCTCCAAGAGCAGTCGGCCCCGACGCAGGGAGGTGAACCTGTAGAACGGGGTATCTGGGGTGTTCTGCGAGCCGAGGGTGAGAGTGATGAGGAAGAGAGCGACGAAGAGGAGGATGACGAGGAAGAAGAGGAAGAAGACGGTTCTGAGGACGTCAGTGGCATCCAGACCTCGATGACCTCAGCCTCTGCCCTCCTTCTGAAATTGGAGGAACCGAAACCATTGGAGGAGAGTTCACTCTGCGTAAGCAGCGGAAAGGCATCGAGACCGAAGAGCCTGGTGCGCCCCGTAGCCTTCCAAGTGCTTCCCGAGAAGAACATCCAGGCAACAGGTTTCTTTGGTGGTGAGCATGCGTATGATCTTGATGCTGCTCGACGCGACAACCTTGGAGATAGCGGCCAGCGCAAACGTAAAGTGGTGATGTCGATATATCTGTCGACGTAGATGCATTGGCAGACAGCGACAAGTGGATAAAGAGGCTGAGGAAACAGTACGACGCGCAGAGGAAAGCAGAGTTGCAAGGACAGTGGCAAAGCATTGATCAAGATGATCTGAGCGAGATGATTGCCGCTGAGGCTCGCAAGGAGTCCCGCAAGAGGCAAAAGAGGGATGAGGACCGCGTCCTCGGCGATGAGCGTGACAGGCATGGTTCAGTGGGAGATGACTGGGATAGGACTGTAAGATTTGTAAAGATATCAGCATTAAGATTCCGGGGTATTCAGGTTTAGGCGGCGCAAAAGGCGTTTGGCACGAAAATTTGAGGGCCTGGAACTTGAGGGCCTTTGTCCAAGTGCAGTCAAGAGGCTTTCAGATGCGAAGGATTGCGTTGGACGGGTTATCGCAGTTCTACAATTGGATGCAAGCAGCATGGAAATATGAATGAGGAAAGAGCCTGTCGACATCGCCGGGCGGTGTAATAATATCAAGATGGTCAAGAAAGTAAAGAACCAGTGGTGAATATGTGCATAGTTGGAGGGATGTGATGATTTAAGACGAACAGTGCCCAACCGAACCGGCATTACAGCTACAGGACAAAGTTTGAGTACAGTTGGTCTTGGTAACGGTGTACTCAGACTTTGTTATAGCACTGTATTGTGCTCACCTTCGAGACGACACAGGTTGATTAATTCTCTAGCGACCGTTGACATTTATAACTCCTCACGCCGACCGAATGAAGATAATCGAGGCGTCGTCAGTAATAATGTGTCAGTCATTATATGAAGAGCGAGGTCACGTGTCCAGCCCGAGCTTTGGAGATTTTCATGTTCAAGCGCGTGGCGAGCTCTTGGCATAGAAGAGTTCTATCACATAACACTGGCAGGCAAACGCATGCCGACACCCCTCCTCGCCACAACAGTCCCTCCCTTCTTGCTATTTTACCGCGCTCCACCTCTACTAGTTATTGTTCTACAGCCCAACAGTAATTAGGCACTGCGGATCGTCGCCACTATGGACAGGGACAGAGACCGCGACCGAAGGTTTGTCGCGCCCAACCCGCACCTGTTTGGCCGCTGCAACTATATCTTCTGGTTGACCGTGAAACTATTCATGTACTTCGCTCATAGCTTACATGGAGTAGAGATGACAGGTTCTCGAACACCTACCGGCCTCGCTCTCCCGGCCCGCGCCCTCGCTCGCCTGGTCGCGCATCGACAGCTACCGCGCCAACCGCTCTCCACCTCGTCGCGGCCTGAGTGGCGCCGATACCTATACTCCAGGTGGTCGTTCGTCTCGTCGCGCCAGTCGCTCTCCTGTAGCGTTTCGTAGACGTTCTAGAAGCCCTAGGCGGGACGATGACCGGTGGAGGGCCCGACCTCGATCTCCCCCACGTCGCGCATTTTCCCCTAGGAGAGAGGATTTCAGGAGTGATCGTGCAAGGTCGCCTCCGCGTAGAGAATACGACTCCTACACGCGCTCGCCTCGCCGTGATAGGTCTCCACCGCGAGAACGAGATCCTTCACCAGCTAAGAGCCGGGGAGTGCGCTCACCTCCTCGCTCAAGTCGGTACGATGAGCCTCGATCTCGTGCTCAAAGGTACATAAGACAGCCCGTGTTTATCTCAGTTCTTAGCTCATGACTACAGCCCACCGCGCCGATTCTCGCCTGCTCCTGCGCGCGAGGGCAGAGACTACCGTCGCCGCTCGCCATCTCCTCGACGTGAACGCGCAGACCCGTACACGGCAGATACGTGGAGACGAAGGTCGCCCTCCCCAGCCAGACAAACATATGCGTCGAACGATGCATCCGGTAGAGAGTCGGCAGCACCTCGCGCCCGTTCGTCTCCGCCTCCAGTTCATCTAGCAGAGCTGCCTTGATTCCAGACGATAGACCCATGAGGGATGCGGTGTCGGCTCCTCGATCGCCCTTCCGCGAACGTGACTACGATCGGGATAGAGAGAACAATCGTGAACGGGAGCGGGAGCGAGCGATCTCCTCCACGCCACCGCGATGGGCCGCCTACGGGACCTAGAGGCGACGTGATCGAGAGTTTGCGCCGCCTAGTGGTCCAGCATCGACATACCGCAACGGGGAGAGAGCAGCTACTCACGAGCGCCTCCCACCGGTCCATCGAACCGTGGTACCCTTCTCCTGCTATGTCACCACCAGCTGGTCCAACTCCACAGGCACCCACCTTCCCACGCGGTAACAACCTGTTCTTGCTGCGCCAAACGCGCCCTCGTGGTTGCGGTCGTGGTGGCTTTGGTTATGACGCGCCTCGTGATTTCTCTGGTCCACCGCCGCGCAGGGGATCAGGTCACTTTGGAGGTAGAGGCGGTGGCGGCTTCTACGGCGGCGGTCCACCTTCCGGTCCTCGCGGATCAGTGAGCGGACCGACACCCTTCGCTCCGCCTTTCCGTGGCTCTAGCAACAACACCTCAACTACCTACCCACGGACTCAGCGCTTCGGAGCGGACCACCTCGCTGGATTACCGAAGGAGATTCCTGGAGGCCAGAGAGCTCCCGAGCTATACGACAAGAGCAAACTTCTCAAATTGGAGGAGGAGACGCGCAGGTTGCGGGAAGCGATCGAGGCAAAAGAAGCGGCCAAGCGAGAGTCTGTCAAGGAGTGGGATTCGCTGCAGCGAGATGCAGACAATGCTGCGCTTCGGGTTGAACTTGCAGACCAGCACTTGAGGTCGCTGAACGCAGACGGTGACGGTGGAGGGGCAGCGTTCTAGTCGGGTGCGTTTCGGTTCCACATGATGATTCTCAAATTGGACTGCTGCATGGGCCTTGAGTCTTGTGAGATGTCGCGATGGGTACGAGCTTGGCAGTTTATTGGATTCTAAGGAGCAATCTGTAAGATAGGGCATTTGACGGGCGAAAATTGCTTGGATGGCGGCATGTGGATGGTATACGGCGCTGTAGGAAGCATTTGGTAGATATTTTCTCTCTTGACCTCTAATTGTCACGAAGTCTTTGAATTGTTTCTCTTGAATTTAGCTTCGGAGTAAACTATCTACCATGATGGTTTAGACGTGAATTTGTTGATGTACACGATCATCCGTGCCAGGGCAGTCTAGGACATAATGCATAGGTAGACTCTAGGACTTGGATGGCATGGATGCATTTTGGTGTGACAATACAGACGTAGAGTGTCCAGGAACGTTGACTCGGTACTGCGGTGGAAACTTATGGAAAGTAATGTCCAGGCGTGCGGAGGTGAGGGTGAGAGTTGGTCACCCACCTCAATGAGGGAGGGCTGCGGGCTTTGGGGAAACCGATTGGTCCCCCACCTGCTTCTGACTCGGCCCTAGTTGACTGAACGACGCTAATAATTATTTCGACAGTGTCAAGCTCGCCAACTGACCTTGCCCTCGCAGTCAACCACCTGATTCCCCGGCCGCAGACATGGTGGGCCAGAAGGCACGTCGACCGAAACTCCAGCAGCTTTCGCCTGCTAACATGCGTCCAGGAATCCTCGAGGCCGCGTGCCAAACCTGCCCCGCGCGGGGCGAAGACGAAAGCTGCAACGGCGACGGCGACAAACACAACCACTGCCACTGCAGCCAAGGATGGAGGCGCTGGTAGTAGTGCTGCGCAGCAAGAGGGTAAACGCGCGCTGGTAGAAGACGGCATGCATGGACCTGGGGCTGCACCTACTGACGCGGCCGACAAAGCGCGCCGCCAGAAAGCGCCGCTCAACAGCAGCGCGAAAGATGAGTTTGCTGCCTTGCTCGAACCGTTCTACTATGGCAAAGCCCTCTCCGATCCCATCGACACCGCACGTGACAAGTGGAATTTGCTGCCGGCGTTCTTGAAGGTCAAGGGGTTGGTGAAGCAGCACGTTGACTCGTACAACCACTTCGTGGATGTGGATCTCAAGAAGATACTCCAAGCCAACCGATATGTGCGCAGCGACTTCGACCAAAAGTTTCTGCTCGAGTACAAGGATATCAGGGTGCTGGCGCCTAATCGTTCCGAAGACGACGACATCACTGGGAACTACAAGAGTACAATCACGCCGAATGAGTGTCGACTGCGAGACATGACGTATGCTGCCCCCATCGTCGTCGATATCGTCTACACGAGAGGCGCCAACCGAGTCCGGAGGAACGGTGTGAAGATCGGGAGGATGCCAATCATGCTGAAGAGCAATAAGTGTGTGCTTGCGGGGAAGAATGACAAGGAGATGGCTGTTCTGGAGGAGTGTCCGCTTGATCCTGGAGGTTACTTCATTACCAGAGGACAAGAGAAGGTCATCCTCGTCCAGGAGCAGCTAAACAAGAACCGTGTCATCGTGGAAAGCGCAAAGGGCATCATACAGGCTAGCGTTACGAGTTCGACCAACGAGCGAAAAACGAAAACCTACGTCTTACAGAAGAAAGGTCTTCTATATCTACGCCACAACACTCTTTCTGAGGAGATACCAATCGTCATCGTCATGAAAGCGCTAGGGATCCTCTCAGATGAAGAGATTATGGTCCTGGTTTGCGGCGAAGACATGGCGTATCAGGACAAGTTTGTTGCCAACTTCGAGCCCTGCATGCAATATAAGATATTCACCCAGGAAGCGGCGCTGGAACACATTGGCCATCGCGTAAAATTGACGAAGAACCGCTTTGGTCGCTCACGAAACTACCATCTCGAGGCCATGGAGAACATGGCGAATGTGATCCTGCCTCATGTGCATGTAGAAGGGACGAACTACCGAACAAAAGCTTTATATGTCGCTTTAATGGCACGCAGGGTTATCATGACCGAAGTGGATCCTACTCTCGTGGATGATCGAGATTACGTGGGCAACAAGCGTCTCGAGCTTTCTGGCCAGATGCTGTCTCTTCTTTTCGAAGATCACTTCAAGCGCTTCAACCACGACTTCAAGTTGAGCATCGACAAGGTGCTCAAGAAGCAGAATCGTGCTCAAGAGTTCGACGCCTTTTCGCACTTCAGCGTTCACAAAAACCATATCACATTAGGCATTGAACGTGCCATCGCCACCGGGAATTGGAGTCTCAAACGATTCAAAATGGAACGGGCGGGCGTCACGCACGTGTTGAGCCGGCTCAGTTATATTGCAGCGCTCGGTATGATGACGCGCATATCTAGTCAATTTGAGAAGACGAGAAAGGTGTCGGGTCCTCGTGCGCTACAACCGTCACAATTCGGCCTTCTATGTACATCAGATACACCAGAAGGAGAGGCTTGTGGTCTAGTCAAGAATTTGGCTCTGATGACCCACATCACCACCGAAGACGAGGAGGATCCGGTGCGTAAGATCATATTCCTTCTGGGAGCCGAGGATATCTGCATGCAGACTGGACAAGAAATACGTACAGAGGGTATCTACTCTGTGTGTCTCAACGGTACACCGATTGCCGTGTGCAATAGTCCAAAGCGGTTCCTTGTCGATTTCCGGAAGCTCAGGCGCATGGGTCGTATATCCGAGTTCACAAGCATCAACATCAATCACGATTTCTGCGAGGTGCACATCGCCACTGACGAAGGTCGCATCTGTCGACCGCTAATCATAGTTGAAAACGGCCGTTCGAGGGTTACAGCACGGTACCTGAAGGCGCTGCGAAAGGGCACCATGGAGTTTGAGGACTTTCTAACGAGAGGATTAGTGGAGTACTTGGACTGCAACGAAGAAAATGATACTAACATTGCGCTCAGCGAGAAAGACATCGGCCAGTTCACGACTCATCTGGAAATCGAGCCTTTTACCATCCTGGGCGCCGTTGCCGGTCTCATTCCATACCCTCACCACAACCAATCGCCCCGTAACACATATCAATGTGCTATGGGTAAACAAGCCATAGGAGCTATTGCGTACAACCAGTTCACCAGGATAGACACGATTCTATATCTCATGGTGTATCCCCAACAACCCATGGTGAAAACACGGACTATCGAGCTCACTCATTACGATAAGCTTCCGGCTGGGCAGAACGCCACCGTCGCAGTCATGTCCTACTCTGGTTACGACATTGAGGACGCGCTCGTTCTCAACAAAGCCTCATGTGACCGCGGTTTTGGACGTTGTCAGGTATTCAAGAAGGTCGTCACACCACTGAAGGCCTATGCGAACGGACAGGAGGATACGATCGACGAAATCACAGCCATGACACCAGAAGGCCTCAAGAATCCTAAGTATTCAGCAATGGTAAAGATGGCGTTGCGCAGGTGGGAGCTCGCTTGTCCCAAGGTGAAACTTGGATGATGAAATCCGTGCCAATGGATACCACGACCAATGCCCGGAGCATCGGCCACAAGACTCAGCCGTTAAACTATAAGCTTCCAGATTATTCATATATCGACAAAGTCTGCTGTACTGAAAACGAGGCGGGTACCAATCTCATCAAGGTTCTTTTCCGCCAAACGCGTCGCCCAGAACTCGGCGACAAATTCTCCTCTCGCCACGGACAGAAAGGTGTCTGTGGTCTCATCTCACCCCAAGAAGACATGCCCTTTAACGACGAAGGCATCTGCCCGGACATTATTATGAACCCGCATGGTTTTCCTTCGCGTATGACGGTCGGCAAAATGATGGAGCTGCTCTCCGGCAAAGCCGGCGTCCTGAACGGCACTCTGGAATACGGCACCGCCTTCGGTGGCTCCAAGGTCGTCGATATGGCGGACATCCTCGTCTCACACGGCTTCTCGTACACAGGCAAAGACTATCTTACATCTGGCATCACTGGCGAAGCCCTCCAATTCTATGTCTTTTTCGGACCCATCTACTATCAGAAACTCAAGCACATGGTACAAGACAAAATGCACAGTCGCGCACGTGGACCGCGCGCCATCCTCACGCGTCAACCGACCGAGGGTCGGGCCAGGGACGGCGGTCTCCGTCTCGGTGAGATGGAGCGTGATTGTCTGATTGCGTATGGCGCTTCGCAGCTCTTGCTTGAGCGGCTGATGATCTCGTCGGACGCGCATAATGTGGATGTGTGCGAGAAGTGTGGGCAGATGGGGGCGTCGGGGTACTGCAGGATTTGCGAGTCTGAGAAGGGGGTGCGTAGGATCACGATGCCGTATGCGGCCAAGTTGCTGATTCAGGAACTGGGGGCTATGAATGTCAAGGTTACGATTGGGTTGGAGGATGGGAAGGGGGGATATGATTATGGTGTGTAAGTGTGTGGGGGTTTGGGGGTTTTAGGATGCGGGTAGTAAGGCTTGCTTGGTGAGGCGGATCCTGGAAATTGTGCATAAACAGAAGGGGGAAGGATTTTAGGTGCATAGCGTTGGCGATATTGGGTTGGGATGTGGGCATTTATGGGCGCTTGGGGTACCGGGTTGTTCCTCGCTCGAATGATCGGCTAGGGAAGTTTCTCTTCACGGTCAAGAGTATGTATGATATTAAATAATGCGACTTTCCACGCTATTCGGTGCGCCATAAGTATAATTTTGGTGGAGTCCAGACGAACTTGAATGGGGTATCAACAGACATGAAAATGAAAGAAAAGACCTCCTTCCCCGAAAGCAACTATTGCCATGATATGATGTGCCTAAACGGACGGACAGAAACCAAAGACGCTATTTCTTCGCCATGCGGTCTAAACCAGACCCCCTGGACATCATTATATCCTGCAGATGGTAAGTCAAGAACGAAGAGCGTACGCAGCATACAAGGGATCGATCGTCTCACAAGTACAGACAAGGGCGCGAGTTTAGTGACCCAGTACATCATCGAGGCCATCTGTCCCCTCCACAGCTTCCCCTTCGCACCGCCGAGAACATCACCCACGACCTTTTTAGCCAACATTTCGGTGGACATGCGCGGGTGCCCATCTTCCCCTTTAGCCAGGGCCGTCATCTCCTTCGCAGCTGGCTTGAATGGCCATGTGTCAGCGAGCTCTGGGACGCTGCCGTTGGCCATGATGTTGCTGGCGACCGCGCCCGTGACGAGGGAAATGACACGCACGCCCAGAGGGGCTAATTCCAGACGCATGGTCTCGCTCACCACCTCCGCCGCAGCTTTCGAGGCGCCGTAAAGCCTCATCCAGGGGGTATGCACGTGGTCTGAGATGGAGCAGACGTTGACGATGGTGCCCCGGGCGGCTGTGAGGAGCGGGCTGTTGCGAAGATATGCAGGCCGTGTTGGTGGAATTGGAGGGCTAGTGATGAGCCGATTCCGCCGGCACTGCAGCCTGTGATGAGGACTGTCTTGGGAGGGGGGGACATGTTGGGGGCGGGAGAGGCGGAGGGTAAATGCGAATGAAGAGCACATTCGGACGGAAGGTCACACGAACATAGGAGACTGGTGCATGGTGGTGAATACAATCAACTAGAGGGTACGGGTCAATAGCGTAAATCCTATCCAAGGGGTTTTACTTCTTGTAAAAGACCATGGAAGGGTTTTGCGATCTATCCTCTGGTTGTAGTGTTCACTCGGGACTGCCACCAGCAGCAAGCAAGGTAGGGGCGGGCCTTTGAGTTCACCCGCCCCGCCTTGGCAAACGGTCTGGTGCATCTAATTAACTACCTAGAGGTAGAATAACAAAGGCTTTTATTTTAAATAATATGTGGCGTTGAATTAACTACCTAGGGGTAGAACAATAAAAGCTTTTATCTTAAATAATATAATAAAAAAGCAGAGCCCCCTGCTTAGTAAACAAAAAGAGCGTTTAAAAGTTATATTAGTTTGAACTTTCTAATTTTTCTTAATTTCCTTAGTAAAAAGCTGTGTATTATGTGAATCTATGCATTACACGGAACGTATACGTTATATGCTCAGTCATGGGTGTAGCAAACACTGTAGTGTTTCAAACACTTCGGCTCCCCGCTGTGGTCGATCCCGATCGTGCCCTTTTCTTTTTACGTACTTTGGTTGTTGAACCTTTGTTTTCCACGGGTGCTGTCAAGTCTCATGATCTGTAATAGCTTAGGTCTGACTATAAACGGATACGAATGAACAAATGAAAATAGTGTTTCAGCAGCCACATCTAGCGACGCCAGCAACTCAAATCTCTAGCGACTGGCGGCTGTGCTAGCTCTAGGGATCCACATCTCTTTCGACAGCCACAGCCACTGTGGAGCGCTGGTGAAGTGGTTGCTGGCGATGGCTAATGAATCTGGTTCTTGAGATACTACAGTGTTGAGACATGCAGTGTCGCACTACACCCATATGTACATGTTGGATTTCTCCAGTCCGCTGCAGAATAATGAGCATAAACATCATTTACCTTAGCAGACGTTATGGCAACACTATAGTATTCAACAGGTGTTTGGCAGTACCGCAATATTCAACAAAAAGCACAGGTACTGGGAGTGGGTGGGTAGTAGGAGCTAGTGGATACTAGGAATCGGCAGGTACCAGGACCCGCAGTTACTAGGGAACTTGCCGGTACCAGGAACCCGTAGTCACCAAGAATCTGCAGGCACCAGGAACTTACAGGTACTAGGAACTGCCCGATATTAGGAACTAATAGTATCCTTGATCGATGTCGCAGTCTATGGTAATTACCGTAGACTCTTGCATACATATGACGGACGTTGTAACCGCATTTAGAATCCCTGTTTCCCTCGCGCTGCCTAGCAAATGAAGTTATTACACCACCTCTAGCCCTATATTTAGCAAAAGGGGACACTCTAATTAATTAGTTAAATAGGGATTCTAAATGCGGTTACAACATCTATTATATGCAAGAGTCTACGGTAAGTATATGACTTGGAAAAGGCATGATTGCTCCGACTGCCCGAACCGGCGATGACAATACCATCACCTAGTGAGGCCATGCGCTTAGTGTTATGTCTGGGGCGGCGCCTTCACCTTCAGCCCCCAAGACCGATTAGCGCGCTCAAGTACCGTCTGGCTCGCAGGAAAAGGGCATGGCGGCGTCGACAAGCTCACACATGTGCGCGTAAAGAACACTGCTCAATGCGAAAAAAAGCCCGTGAAACTTCCTACTGAACAGAATACCATGCGTCAAGCTGTCCAATGTTGTGTTCAAAATGAGCTGCCCCAACTCCAGCCGGCGTGATTCAACTGCCTTCCAACTTCTTCAGATCATGCACTATCTCGGTAGCACGATAATAGCTCCCTTCCCAACACTTCCGCACCACATCACCACTTTGAAGCCGATCCAAGGGAGGGAGTTCGCGTTCTTAGAACCGTCTGTTGGTTTCAGCCTCAGCGTCCGCAGTGTCCAGCTCTGGGAAGGGCGACTGTCCCATCAATATATAGTAAAGCGCCGTTCCGAATGCAAACATATCGGATTTCCAATCGCAGTGTTGTCGATCCAGTCGCGGCATGGAAGATATAACACCTTCGGCTGCCCCGCCATCAAGAAGAACAGCTCCATCAGGGCCGAGAAGTCGTCCTTGAAAGTCGCAAAGCTTAATCGCACCGTCGTTGTCAACAAGCAGATTACCTACGCTGAAATCGCAATAAAGGACGTTCTTGTCAGGAAGGTAAGCAAGACCTTCTGCCGCCTGTGCTGCCCATCTCAGTCTCTAACTCAGTGGTGTAGCAGGACCGGAAACACATAGATATCTTTCCACCAACTCGTTTGGCAAGTATTCAAGCAGCACACCGTCTTCGTGTGCGCCCACAAACCAAATCATTTGTAGATGCGGGACCAATATTTAAAGGATCTAATATTTAACTTAAAGCCCTTTCACTACGGATTCTCTGCATTTTCTGCGGAACGCTAGGCCTCTCGGCGGGTAGCTATCCTTCTCTCTCAGAGGCACAAGCGGAAATTTTAGGACAGTGTGCTCATTACACAGGCCGATGTAATTACTAGCCCCAGCCATAATAAAGGATTAGACTCCCTTTGGATACCAGGGGCGGAACTCGTAGTAGTCCATAGTAAAGAAGTGATGTCGCTACGAGGAATAAGGCTCACAATGCCTCCTAGCGCCTCGGCCACCCCCATAATTGGCCCACCACATCCACACTGCTCTTTTAGACCAACCTTTCAACCACCCCATCCCTCCGCCTACAAGTTCCAATACCCGCAAAATGTCTCAATCAGAAGCCCCAGGCCCAGACTACGAACAAAAACACGTGCACTCCGTCTACGAGCAAATAGCCTCCCACTTCTCTTCCACGCGCTACAAGGTGTGCGTCACCCCAGCCGGGCGCAATGCAGTCCCCAACTCCCCTCTCGACGACTAACCACACACCCGCCGCTAGCCCTGGCCCATAGTCGAGCGCTTCCTCAAAGACCTCCCCGACGGCGCTGTAGGCGTCGATGTCGGATGCGGAAATGGGAAATACCTCGCTGTCAATCCCAACGTGTTCATCGTCGGTTCGGATCGGTAAGATAAATTCAATCTCTGCTGCTCAATTTTCTTTTCGCGCATGTGTGTTGAGATACAGCAAGGTCTACGAATCTGGTCAAGATCGCAAAACAGCACCAGCCTCATGCAGGCGTGGTGGCGGATAACTTGAGCCTACCGCATCCACTGCACAGCTTCGACTTTGCGATTTCGATAGCCGTCATCCACCATCTGTCTACGCCGGTGCGGAGGAAGGAGGCGGTGAAAGCTGTGTTGGAGCTTCTGCGGTCGTCGTCAACGTGGCAGGTTAGAAGTGGTGGCAAAGCTTTGATCTATGTGTGGGCGTTAGAACAGAAAAATAGTCGGAGAGGGTGGGACGAGGGCCATGAGCAGGATGTTATGGTGCCGTGGGTCATGAAGATGAAGGAGAAAGAAAGGAAGAAAGCAATGGGTCAAAAGCCTCTTGAACCCGTTGATGGAGGTGAAAAGCCCCCTGATCAACCTCGGGATAAGACGTTCCTACGATACTACCACTTGTATCGGAAGGGTGAGCTAGAACGTGACATTGAAGAGGCCGGTGGAGAGGTAGTGGAGGCAGGATACGAGAAGGACAACTGGTGGGCGATAGCAGTACGGAAGACTTGAAGCATTGAATATCAAGTGCAAGCCCTAGTGTAATTGCTATGACATCGCTACTCCTCCGTCAATGCAACCGGTAAAGCATGAGAGCTCTCGGTTAGTGGAAACAGCTGCCAATAAAATCCAACTGCACCCACAACGAGAAGGACGTAGTATGCAACGGTCCATGCGATGCCTTTGGTCTGAATCCGAGAACTGTCCACCCTTCCTTCCTTCTTGCCAGGCGGTCCAATGGGCTCACCAGCTTCCACTCCTACTCGGCCGTAGAACCGCGGTAGGCCCATCCAATTGCAAAAGGTATGAGTGAGGATTGCCGAGTAGACATTGCCTGTACGCACGAAGACGAATGCGGCGAAAAATCCGAATAGCGACGTGTACGTGAATTGGAGCAACGAGCGGAGCACAGCGAGGACCAAGGGCGTTTGCGGGTGGGTCAAGCGGAACTCGTATAGATGGTGGACATGTGCGATGCCAAAGTAGAGCGGAGTGAGGAATATGATCTGCTTCCCGGAGAAGCCCGCCAGAATGTGAAGTGGGATGATCAAGGCGCGCCAGATGACCTCTTCGCTGACAGGACCCTGCGTTGTTTAGTAGATGTCAAGGTAAGGGGGCAACCGACGCACCACAACGTAGTTCCTGTATCCTATCCAGCTGCTGAGCTCCTGATACAGTCCTTTGCCCCTCACCCATTCCCTCAGTCCGCCGTCTACTATGCCATGCTCGAACAACGGCCCCGCAAACAGTATGGCTGCCAGCAGGATCGTCCTTGCCGTGTCGAGTGGAGAGACAGGCCACACGCCGAGCAGACGGAGAAGGTCTGGCGCCGATGTATCGGCGGACCGATGCAGTACGAGGACGGTCAAGGCTACACTAAGAATACTTGAGCAGGTGACAGCGTGGACCCTCGCGCGTATCGAGGAAGGCGCATCGCGCGTCAGTTGCGGGGACGGGCGCGTAGCAGAGGACAGGTAGAAGGGTACCACGTATACGACGGTGAAGAGGACCTGCAACTAGCCGTCAGTCGAGTCCCATCCTCCTTGGGGCATGCCTCGCGATAGGCAGGACGGGACGCACAGACAAGAGCGCCGCAGCGCTGGGAGAAACGGCGGGCGGCTTGGGAACTGGCCACAGGTCAGACATGGCCGAGCAGTTCAAACAAGAGAGAACCAGCACAGGTGGCGGAGCTCGTGGAGCATGGCGCGGGCGTCTAAAACAGGTGGTGGGAGGGAAGGAAACGCGCAAGCCAATGGATGGCAAACTCACCGCCTTTGCTGTGCTTTTCGTACATGTTCCCCAGTGCGCTGAAACCGGCTCTCCAGAGGGCGGGCGGCGGCGGCAGCTACGACAAGGCGGTTGGGTTCATTAATAAAGCTGCTGCTACCATTGTTCCTTGGGCAGCCCGACCAAGACGTCGAGCAGCGCTTGCTTGCCTTGCCCGCCCACACTGCACCTGCCTGCCACAGTGCCACGCCTGCAAACGCCGCAAACACCGACCGCCGGAACAACCTTCGCCCGCGCCGACTCAATCGCGCACGCATTAATCCCCAGTGCCCACGCGCACAGCTGCACAGGCACGAGCAACGGCCCCCTGCATGCCTGCATTGGCGGCGCCGCGCGACCCACGACTGGACCACTCGCAGGCCCCAACGCCAGCCTCGGTGGCCCGCCCGTTTGATTGCGTCGCAAAGCGTTCACCAACGCGTCGCGAGGCCGTTATCGACATTCGATAAGGGGTGCATTGTTGCTGGGATCGAGGGGAGTCGTGGGCCAGGCACTCCATTCGAGAGGCGGCCGGCCCGCTGTGCAAATCACCCACGGCGGTGCCTCCCCATGTCTGAGGGAGATCCTACGACGCCGTATTAAGATATCCAGCGAGCACTCGCGAACCGATCCGTGCTCGGGCTTGTTGACCGCCCCGGGCTCTGAGCTGGCACCATTGGAGGTCACGCAGAAGCGAGCTGCCGCCTGCATCAGCTACCAAGGCTTGCTCGACAGGCCAGCGCGCTCCTGAATTTCAACAGCCGCTGCCCACTTGTCTTCTCTGCCTCCGAACTTCCAAAACCTTTAATGCCATCGCGCCTCCATTTTTCGTCGCTCTTTTTGACTCTTTTTGACATGTCTGTATAGCTTCTTGTCGCTCATTGCTGCTCTCATTTCCCATCTTCCTTATTTCCTCTTTTGTCTTATTTCTTACCTGTCTTAATGAGCCGTCTCACATTTCGACATAGTATCAACACGCTTTTAGAACACGCAAATCTGACCTCGCGACACCAACACACCACAAAGGATGTCGGCCTCGGCGAGCCGGCGCTCCTCTACCTCGGACCCGCCGGTTTCGTCTCCGCTTGCGCGCGCTCCAAAGTTTTCTCCACCGTCTTCGAGAACTGTTTCGCCTATTCGCAGAGCGCTTCACGAACGCTCCAATTCGACTACAAATCAGTACACCGGACCCACTATCCGCGTAGTGGAGGAAGAGCCAGGCACCGATGTCTATTCCAAGAACCCATTTCCTAGCCAGCCATCTCAAATACTACCGCCTCGAAAGGCGCCAGGGTATACCTTCGAGCGCAGGGGGTCTCGTGTTTCAGATACTGTCGCGAAATTTGAAGCGAGCCAGACCCTTGTCCCCAAGCCACTGCAGACGAGGAAGTTCAGACACTCGACGTCTACTACCACA
Source organism: Laburnicola sp. JP_R_19 (assembly GCA_031010545.1). NCBI lineage: Eukaryota > Fungi > Ascomycota > Dothideomycetes > Pleosporales > Didymosphaeriaceae > Laburnicola > Laburnicola sp. JP_R_19. The sequence goes on along the minus strand of VOIT01000101.1, from coordinate 1,287,743 downwards.
TCAGACGCGGACACTATTGTGGCCTCTGCCCTCTCTCCGTCGTCCAGTCGCTTCTCCCAAGGTAGCACAACCCGGTCGTCTCCGCCACCCGAATCGTTGTTTAGGAGTGAAAAGGGTTTTGGGGTACTTCAGGAAGTCCTCCCCCCGCAAAAGCCTACCATTCGGGCTGTCACTCCTTCGACCTCATCCAGCGCCGAACAGCCGCCTGCCGAAGTTTCTGGACCAATATATTCCGAAGACCACGCATTAACGCCGCGAGCATCTGCAGCATCGCTTGCCTCGACGTCCAGCGCGGAATCAGCCACAAAACACAAGGCCAACCACAATAGAGGCTCGTCCAACATCAGCTTCAGTCCCTCTCTGGCAAAACGTCACAAGCATTCACCATCCTCTGGATCCGACAAAAAGAAGCAGGCTTCATCTGATAATACAGCACCGCAGTGGCCAACACCAAAGGGCTCTAACTCGCGACCGGTGAGTTAGCTGAGTGCCAGTGATACCACACCCACTAATCACTTTGCAGGCCTCTTCGCACTCCTTTGCATACACAGACTATTCTTACAATAGCGATCGCCCGCGATCTGCATCGCATCCCGTACCAACTATTCATGAAGCGCGCACCGCAACTGTCGCATCCGGAGTACAAGTCAATTACCCAACTGTGCGCGCACCGTCCGCCAGCAGCTTATGGGCTCAATCGCAAGATCAACTCCCACCCATTTCGTCCCGAATGAACAGCCTGAACGACCGCGACTCGCAGGTGCACCATTGGAGTTCGCAGCTTTCGACAATACCCTCGGAATCTGAGCGCACCTCTCGATCAATCGGACGTACTTCACACTCCTTCAGCGCGCGGTCGCAATCGCAAGATGACTATGCGGGAAGTGGGAGGGCGTTCGTACCCTGTCGGAGACGGACAGTTTCGAGCATCTCCTCGTCAGAATATGTCTCCTCAACCCCTACCGAGTCGTCGGTGCCAATCCCTCTACCATTATTCTCCCCCATATCCCCCATATCCCCCATAACCCACCCTTCACACGATCACGAGTCCGACGAGGGACAAGATACCATCTCACCACTACAGTCACCCCCGCTGAGGATGAAGAACTCTTTCTTGCGAAGATGGGACAGCGATTCGCGATCAACTTCTTCTTCTTCAAGGCCTAGCTCTTCACAGTCTGATCTAGCGTCTTTCGTCGCGAGCACTATCCCCGCTTGGGCAAGGTACAGACACTGTGATATATGCACATCGCCTCAGGCTAACCGGTAAACAGAGTGTACTACCAACGCGGCGAACGCTCGTCTTTGGTCGCTCCGGCATCCGAATCTTCCACTAGTTTACGGTTACCATCAGCGCAGAGCGGGAGGTCAGGCACGCCATCCGATGGCCACCTTTACCCAGGCATCTATCGACCGCGCAACCGACCGCATCAGCGAGTATCACATGCGGAAACAGTGTTATCTGATGGCCCGATTGAGCAAGAAGCCTACATTATCGGGCCTTCGCGACGGACAATAACGGAGCCATTGACACCACGTCTCCGGCAAGACCGACGGAGCCAAGCTCAACTCAGCGCATGGAAAGCCCCATCCTTTGATGAAAACTTTGGATCGATGCTCTTCAGTCGTCAGAACAGGCAGATAGTGCTTTTCTGCGTAGGCTTCATCTTTCCACTCGGTAAGCTCGCAGTCCCGTACTGTACGGACAAAGGCATCGTACTGACGAAACTTGTAGCGTGGATGATCGCATCCATCTTACCATTACCACCCGATCCCGATATGGCCCGGGAAACAACGAGCGCACTGGATCTTGAACGACGTTTTGCGGATCAGTTCGGCCTAGTTGTCGACAAGTCGTACCAAAAAGCTAACTGGTGGCGCAACTTGAACCGGATCATGTCCGGGATCGGGACGCTCCTAATCGGAGTAATAGTAAGCCATCATAGCAGCAGATCATGTGTCCCTCACTAACGTTCCCAGATCGCACTCGCAATACTCGCATCCAGGATGTCCTAATCCTGTGTACTACTGCCCTTCAGGCTACTCCAACCACGGTCTCTTCTCGCCACTTTCTTTGCCATATCTCTCTTCTGCCTGCCTCAGGCATCGCACCCACGTCTACACGACAGATTTCGCATAATGCCTATTCATGACCTGCATCACGCCACTTTTACGTTTTTAATCATGTATTTTCCTACCCCCGCTACGTATCACGACATGATGCTCTCCCAGAGTCTCTCGTACTACGTAGCTAGCTCATGTACATATATCCCCTTCTTCTTTCACCTAGACCCACAGTGGCATCTGCGTTCTAGCGACCTGGTTCGATTCGGACGGTATTGCATTGCGTGGCTGGCGTTCTTTTTTGTTTGCTTCTAGACGCACACTATTACCCTCTGTACAAGAAAAAGCTTGTTGGAAAGTTTGGATGAAGGCGGCAGCGATTTGCTGACTGCTAAATGGATGGAAACGGCGACGGCATGAAATGTGCGGCCGCATACCTAATGTTTGGAATTGATCTGATGGAATTGGACGATACGCATTGTAATTGTAAATAGGCGCGGACGCTCCGAGACGGATGACGGCCAAGGCGCAATATAAAACGATTGTCTTCTCATAAAGTCGACGGGTGCCTTGCTTGGAGGTCGGGTGGTGACAATGGGTGTCGTGTGCGTGAAGGGCACGGCTCACCTGGGGACTGAGGACCAGTCGACCAGGATAAAGAGTCGTGGATTTGTGCTTCGTGCGTAGGGCTGTAACATGAGGCTGAGTATCCAGGTGTCAGATCGAAGCAAGGGGCGTTGCATGTTAGAACGGGCCACTCGGCACTCAAAGTAGATGGCGATTTATGGTAATGACACGGTGGAGCTACCTTGAACCGATAGAGTCATCAGTCAGGAACCGAAGGCTGATCGAGTCACCGAAGCGTGGCGGTGCGGCGCAAGCTCAGAATGAGTCGATTGGCGCTAAACCCCGCCAACGACCGAAGACCCCTCATGAAAAGCAGCCCGCTTCACACGACATTTGCGCTCAACGAGCTCAAGTTTGAACCGCGACAGAAGACCAAGTCCTCTATTACTGTACTTTATCACTCCACTACATCCGTAACAGCTACAGAAACAAGTATTCATCATGGCGGTTCGTGCACAATTCGAAAACTCCAACGAGTAGGTTTGCCCTGCTACGTTCCGAAGGATACAGACATGGGAGCGTCGGTTGAGAACTGGACTTGTGCTAAACCGTGTTGTTTAGGGTCGGCGTGTTTTCTACACTTACAAATGCGTATGCGATTGTTGCAGTCGGAGCTTCCGAGAACTTCTACAGGTGCGTTGCGAGAACTCCGCTTAAAAGTCATTCGCGAAGACGACCGAGTACTAAGATGCGCGCAACAGTGTCTTCGAAGCCGAACTCCAAGACGTCATACCCATCTGCCATGCTACGATAGCAGGCACAAGGATAGTGGGTCGTTTGACCGCAGGGTAAGTCCTCACGCGAGCTCTCTCCACACCCCCTCAGAGCCCCAGCTCACTCCGTCCAGCAACAAGAAAGGCCTACTCGTGCCCACCACTACCACCGACCAAGAACTCCAACATCTGCGCAATTCAATCCCGGACGAAGTGAAGATCCAGCGAATAGAAGAGCGACTCTCCGCCCTTGGCAACGTAATATGCTGCAACGACCACGTCGCGCTCGTGCACCCAGACATCGAGCGAGAGACCGAAGAGATAATAGCCGATGTGCTAGGCGTCGAAGTCTTCCGGCAGACGGTTGCGGACAACGTGTTGACGGGAGTTACATGGCGTTGAGCAACCAGGGCGGCATCGTGCATCCCAAGACCAGCATTCAGGACCAGGACGAGCTGAGTAGCTTGCTTCAGGTGCCACTTGTGGCGGGCAGCGTGAATCGCGGCAGTGCGGTTGTGGGCGCCGGTATGGTTGTCAACGACTGGATGGCTGTGGCGGGTGGGTTTATCTTGCTGCCTTCTGGTGGCGATTCCTATGCTAATTCGTACGCAGGGCTTGATACTACGGCTACCGAGCTCTCAGTTGTCGAATCCGTTTTCAGGCTAGGAGAGGGCAACGGTCCCAGCGCCATTAACACGACTCACAAAGATGCGATGGTGGAATCGTTCTATTGATCCGTGTGTGGAGAAGTTTGGTACGCGGTATAAAGTCCTCAGCCGGCTGTGTGGTGTATTGCGGCGATTCGAGAGGCACGGCGCATGGCGTCCGGAAAAGTAGGAACTAAAACGAGGCCTATGATTGATGCCTCATAATGTAGTAATCGTTCGATACCACATTGCAGAATTGAGGAAATAAGGTCCTAGATGACATGATCCGTGACCCAAAGCTTGAATATTTCAAAGTATGGCATCCATGAATGGTGCAGGCTACCTAGGCCTAACCCCGCCTGCGTAAGGCGATAGGGCTGAAGGCGGTGAGGGAGATCGTCGCAGCTTGGCATAAACGTTGGAATTAGATCATGTTGCGCCGTTGAGCTACACACTTCTCACCCGTACATGCCACCTCTCCACTCACTTATAGCTGCTGCACGCGCGCTTCGTCCCATGGATGTACTCAGCTAGCGTGCTTTACCTTCTGGGCCTGCGATAGGCAACAGCCATAAACAAAATCACAACCACAGCTTTCTCGTCGTCCGTCTATCCTCCACCGCACCCCGCCACGATGCCGCCCGACACGTCCAAGGCGCTGACCAAGCGCAACGCTTCCGACGCCCTCATGCCACCTCCTCCAGCGCCCAAGCGCATAAAGCGGCCCAACATTGTTCTCGACGAAGACACGTACACTTCCGCCATCTCCCACATCATCCGTCGCGACTACTTCCCCGGTCTGGCAGAGACAGACGCCCAACGCGACTACCTGAGTGCACTGGAAAGCAAGGATAACAGATGGATCAGGGAGGCGGGCAGGAAGTTAACGGACGTTATGACGCCAGTGCCCGGGCGGGGTGCTACGCGGGCAAGAAACACGAGGTTCGATCGTGCGAGCGGCAATGGGGGACGTACGCCGAGCGTGTGGGGAGGACACACGCCACGCAGAGATGCTGGCGAGAAGGAGGATGAAGACGAAGAGGGACTGGGCAAGCTCGACGACGTCGATCTGGACATGGGCCTCGGTGCTTTCCAGGCCAAATACACGTCCGAAGACCAGGAGAGCTTCAACCAGATCCTCGACCGGGCCAACAAGAAGAGATTCGAGAAAAATACCTGGTTGCACGAAGGCAACAGGTTTGCTTCGAAGCAGCGTCTCGCGCAGCAAAAAGTGCTCGAAGCCCGCAAAGACGCGACGTCCAACGAGCTCGTCGTCCGCCCCAGCCAGAACCTCGACGACCGCCCCGCGGCCCCGAACACGCATAAGCACACGGCCTTCAACACGCTCATGTTCGGCCCTGATGGCGTAGAATCCTGGGCCCCGACGCGCGCCCAAGCCGCTGAGTCCTTGTCCCTCGCGCCCCCGAAGAAAGTCCTGCACCACAACACACGACTGCTCCCCGTCGAAGACGCGGAGCCCAAACGCCCACCAAGTCCTACCATATCCGCGATCCGCGATGCCGTCGCTGGCCGGCCCAGACTGACGGCGAGCGAGGGCGGCTACACAGGCAACGAAACCCCGCGCGTAAACGGCTACGCTTTCGTCGACGCGGTACCTCCTGCACCAGAAGACGACGACACACCTACCGATCTGCTCGAGCGGTTCGGCGCAAAAGGCAGCACCGCCCCCTCCTTCACCATGTCGGAGAGCACGCCACGCGAGAAAATGCACCACAAGATGGTCGATCGGATCGCGTCGTCCAAGCGCACGTCATCGTCTGCTTGTACAAACGCTCCTTCAGTTGTCGGACAGGGACTGGGTATCTTCAAGGGAGAGGCGAAGACACCGCGGTTTTTGTCGGCGCCTACGCCGGCGATGAGGGCGCAGATGCAGATGCAGCAGGGCGGTATGACGACGCCTGGGGGGAAGAGGATGGGGAATTTGACGCCTGCGGCGCAGAAGTTGTTTGAGAAGGTGGGTGGGGGGACGCCGCGGGGTGGGGAGGTGAGAGGGGGATTTGGGGAGATGAAGGGGAGTGGTGGGGGCGTGAGGCAGTGGACGACGCCTACGCCGAAGGTCAAGAGGAGGACGTAGAGGCGGAGAGGCCGCGGCGCGATGAATATGATACCCACATAGATTTGGATTGATTCTTAGATTGTTATGTATGTTCTTCATACTATTTATTGGATATTGGGCGCGCTCCTCGTTCGCTATGATGCTGGTTACGATACCTGAGCTACATGCACACAGTTCTCATAGAATAGAAAGAAGAAATAGCACAAGAGCAAAAAATGCGTCGACCCAAGTCTACCCATCCACCTGGGCAGCGTCATTATCACCATCCATGTTCAATCAATCATACACAAATCCCTCCCTCCCTCACCATATCATATCACATCTCAACAACATCACAGTCACATTAGCAAGACAAGCAAAACAAGCCCCATTCATCTTTGAACGCACCACACCGCATCGCATTGCATTATACAATTCCCCGTCCACCCCTACCCTACATACACATCTTCCTTCCCATCATCCCCATCCCGCCCGCCCTGCGTGGTATCTATAAAAAAGAAAACTCGCACCGCAAAAACAAAGGCAAAGACAAAGGCAAAGACAAAGACAAAGACAAAACACAAAACCAGAGAACCCGCACCGCGAACGGAGTGAGATGGGCAAGCTAAGCTACCCAGAGAGTTTCAAGGGAACCCGAAGGCTGAAGCCCCAATCAATCATCGCGCAACGCTCCGATGATGCTATGCAAAAAAACGCCATGCTGATAAAGAAGGAAAGGAAAACCAGGAGACCTCCAAAAAGGAAAAAGGCTTGTGAGCAATGTCACGAACAAGACAAGTGACATGATCCAACCGCCAGACCGCCGTGCTGCCCAAGAGGGCCTAAACAGAGACGGGAATAGAGGGAGAGAGAGGTAGGGCTAGAGTACAATGCAATCAGTGTCTGGTGCAATGAGGATTTCCAGACAGTCAATCAAAGTATCTTAAGATACGCAATGCAGACGCAGAGAATGCGAAAGTCATGTGTTCAGTGGCTGCGATGGGTGTGATTCGGAAAAAAGATCCAGCACTCGATAACACGATCAACCACCACGTCGACGTGTCGAATCCGGTCCGTTGTAGGATCTAAACTGCGTTCCAGGCGCATGGTACGATCTATACTGACGACGAGGCTGGCGCAAGGGGCCCGAGCCCGGCTCGCCAGAACGCGGAGCAGCAGACTCCCGCTGAGCATTTGCGTCATAAGACGAATTATGCTGCGGCTGCTGCTGCTGATGTTGTTGTTGCGACGGAGAATATGCGGACGGAGGAGCGCTCTGGCCGACAAAGGTCATGGGATGGGGTTGGGAGTGTGGTGGCGGAGGAGCCATGTTCGCTGGGAGGATGGGCTGTCCGCCGTACTGGTGGATCTTTAGGGGCGGGTAGGGAGTGGAAGCACTAGGATACTGGGGTGGCGGTGGGGGTGGTGGTGGTGCTTGGAAGCTACCTGGTGGTGGGACATAACCTCCTTGATAGGAGTGTGGTCCAGATGGCCCGTGTGGCCCGTTGTAACTCCCACCGTACTGTGGTGGAGGACCGTGGCGAGAACCATGAGAAGACGAATGGGAGGATGGCTGATAGCCGGATTGTGGATACCCTGCCTGTGGCGGAACAGGATAATGTGCGAAACGAAAGTTGACATTACTAGGCGGCGGCCCAGGTGGCTTGGATGGAAGAGTCTGACTGATGGAGGGTAGTTGAGGTGGGGCGCTCGGTGTGGAGAACGGGCTCTGACGTGAGGATACTGTTTTGGTATGCTCAGCCGGATACTGCGGTGGACTGCCTGCGTAAGGCTGTTGTGTGGAAGGCTGTGATCCCTGTGAGCCGCTGAGGCGCCTGTCGCGCTCCCGTTGTGATGACGATCCTCCTTGATCATTGGAGCCTTGACGAGGGAGATAGGCTGGTGCTGCGCTCGGAGACTGTTGATATGACAGCGACGGCATTGACGGCGACGCATTGTAAGTGCTCGAGGTCCTGCGAGATCGTTTGCCCTTATCCTGTTTCTCAGATGCGCCGGAAGGACTGAAAGGCTGCGAAAGGGGTGGAGCACTCATAAAAGCTTGCTCTCGTTGGGCATGCTCTCGCTGAGCGTTCTCTTCTCGTCGAGCATTCTCTCGCTGAGTATTTGCTTCTCGTTGAACATTCTCTCGTTGAGAACTCTCTCGTTGAGTGCTCTCTCGTTGAGTGCTCTCACGTTGGACGCTTTCTTGATTCTCCGCACGCTGACTAGAGTGACTCTTCCCATCGGGCAAAGTTCTAGTACCTAGCATATCGCGAATCATATGGAGAGGATCTTTTCTCCGTAACTCTTCCAAACTCGGAGGCTTCATGTAGTTTGGTTGCTTTGGAGGCCCCTCAGGCCACATACGGGTAGGGGCAGATGTCGAGTAAGCGTCTCTTGAAGGCATTAGGTCAGCTTGAGCTGCCGACACGCCTCGACGTGGGTCAGGCTGATTCACGAGTATTGCCAGTCCCGGATAACCATTTGATACGGATGCAGCGCCTTGGCTGAGGTTTGCACGCTGGGAGGATGTATCAGTCGATGTCTGATCAGCAGCGCCTGCTTGAGGCTGCCGTGACTTTGCAGGCGGGACATCTGAGTCGTTGTTGATGTTGAGGATATCCATGATCCGGTGCGTGAACCGGACTGGGGCCTCATTCTTTCGTACCTCAGGCTCTTTCACAGGTTGTATCCCGTTGGTTTCGTGAATTGGGGTCTGCTGGCGTGATGCAGCTTGCCACTGGGGTTCTACATCAGGAGTAAAATCATCCTCCATTAGTACATCGGTAGATGTGGTAGCAGGCGGCTCGGTAGGCGATGCTTCTCTGCGCAGGTCTTTTGAAAGAACTGGCGCACCTTCATTGACGATCGGTGCATGGGCCCGGGCTGCTCTTCTTCCTTAACAATAGCTCCACGAGATGCATCGGCCGACAGAGACGCAAGCAGGAACAGCGCGTCGGCCTGCTCATTAGGAATGATAGGTGCTGGTGATGGAATACGTGTTTTCTCGACATTGTTGGCTGCCTCGATCAAACTCGCGATATTCCAGTGACAAACGGCGTCGTCTCTATCGGGGCCAGTAAATGTTGCGAACCTAGTGGGCTGATTGATCGAGTCATCGGCTTCCTTGTCTCTAGCAACGAAATCTTTGCGAATCAGATCGAACCGCTTTTTGAGCAACTCTTCATTGAGCACGCGCTCGGTTTCAACATATGCCCGACTGCGAGAAGCATACTTCGAGCCGAGTCGGTCGTCCTTGCCCAATACTGGGAAGTCGCAATGAGTTGGTGCAACAACATTGTCTTCATCTTCGGTACCAGCTCCGTCCGCAGCTTTCACTTCTCTTTGGAGCCGCTTCATGTAATGGAAGCATTGCAACAACAAATTTTCCTGGAGATCTTTGAATCGTTGAATATACTTCTCCTTCTCAATATGCTCTTCAGCTATGCACACCCGCTCAAGTTGCTCAAGCTCGTTTGTTCGTAGCGCGTTGACCTGCACAAGTCGTTTCTCCTTGTGCTGATCAAGAGCTGTCATGAGCGGCTCATACTCTGGACATTTTTTGTAGTAGTCCGGATCATTTTCAACGATGTAGTTGCTCGGTTAGAAAGCTCTTCCAGGATGCTCTTCTGGATCTTGGCGAGGCTGCGGTAACTCATTTTCAGATTGAGCTGACGTCGCAAATCCGTCTCGACATTGACGTCTGGGTGCGGTGCACGTCGCCGTCCCGGAAGGCGCCGTCCCGGTTTCGCAGGCGCATCGCCATTGGTGGGAAGCACATGATGCAGGTTCTGGCTGCTCTCGACTTCGGCGATTTGCTCAGGTGAATTTGGTGCTGTAGATGCATCTGTCAACTCCGGAGGCTGGTCTGCGGACTCGGCTGGGGTCTGTGTTGTTGTCCTGGGCTTCTTCTTTCGCGGCTGTTCGGAAGTGTCGCTCTGGGTCCGTGTAGGAACACCATTTGCGCTGACAGTTTGGCTCGACTCAGAGGATTCATGCGATGCGCGTCTCTTTCTGGACGACGTTTTCGAGCTGTTGGATGCATTGTGCGAGTTCAAATGTGATGACTCTGACGAATGCGTGCCATTCGCCGCAAGCTGATCAGCGAAGGAGCCCGTAGACTGCTGATGAGGCGAACCAGAATCGGTGGAAAGTCGGGTGCGCTTGGCTGGTCGCTCACCTTCGATCTCTGAATGGCCATCCTCGAATTGCGCCAGATCGTCCAACGAACTGCTGCGGCTGCTCGAGCTCGCAAGTGATGGCGCACCGGAACTGTCCTGATTTGAAGCCGTCTTCACAGCACGCCGGGTTTTCATATGGAGAGGTTCTGAAGGAAGAAGCCGCGACGTCTTCGCTCCTGGAAGACTCGAGCTATTCCTTCGCTTAGTTTGGGAACTAGTCCGCATTGCGGCTGCGCCAAGTAAATAGCATATTAGCATACGTCTGGAGGCAAGGTGTGGGAGAGGGAAGAGCAGGCGAGGGAGACTCACCAGGCGGAGCCTTGGGCGGCGCCGTCGTCGCTTTCTTTGTTGCTTTATTCTTGCGCTTTGGCGGCATTGTGGTGAGACTGGAACTGGAACAAGCCCTGGAGCGCCCGTTAGCCCGTGACCTTGCTTCTGTATCTTCGATAGACTCTGCGGGCATAACCGCTACAGCGACCAAGTAGGAATTGACGAGAAAGAACGGTGACTTACGAATAAAATGTGCCCACTCTTTTCCGTTCAAGAACGCCCGGTGCGAAGCGTTGGTGAAGCGCGAGACCTGCAAGTTGCCGTGGTAAGCCTCTGCATGGAATGAAAGTGTTGGCGCAATCCAAGCTGTGGAATATCTGCGACCTTGAAATGACTATCAAGAGCAATATCTTCCAGGTGAAGATGTATCCAAGCTGCGCTATGGGTTGCTGAAGTGTAGGGGTACTTACTGTGCTGAGGTTCGTTGGTCCCCGTGGCACAATGACTGACGAAGTAATGTGATGCAGGAAAATAGTCACAAGGCTAGGGACTCATCCCGCGATGCGTTCAGACAGAACAACAGTTCAAGTGCAGTGGCTTCTCGCAATCGTTCCGAGGTTGGCCCTGCGTGAAGGAGCGTGAAGAGAAAAGGACCAGGTGCAAATGCTCGACGCAGCGCAAGAGAAAGTAGACGTGAAGTAGCACGAAGCCGGGTTCCACTGGCGCAGGCGAAAAGAGTTAAAGAGTCTGTAGACGAGCAGCGAAAGGTAGCAGTTGTTTCGACGGGGTTTATGAGGATGGTTTAAAGTGTTCAGGTGCTTGAGACCACCTCAGAACGGACACGGGCTAGTCCCAAAATGGGTCAACGCCCAAGCTGCGGGTATCGGCGGAGATGAATAGGAACTTTGGCGGACAATGGCACAATAGGAGCAAGCCAACCTGAGGTGGCTGCGGTGAATGTGAACGTGAATGCGCGGCAAGATAGGTGAACCAGGGCAAAACCAAGCCGTCCAAAACGAGGGCGATACAGCAGGGCCTTTCCTAGAACGGCAAGACTAATCTTACGCCAAAGCCCGCGGGCATCCAGTGTCATCTCATCACTTTTGCAGAAACTCCGGCATGCATCGCCGACATGTTGCTGCTCTACTCATTGCGAATACGTGCGCACTCTCTTCACCTGCTGCGCCTCAATCATCATCACATACGGAGTTTCAGCGGCAAACGTCATTAGCCGTGAGACCCGATGGATGGACGGCCATCAGGAAAATACGTGTTAATGATTTCCATGCGTTTGCTGTCGGTACCCTCGAAAGTAGAGTGACAGGACAATAGTTTGAGTACAGTTGGCCTTAGTATTGCTAATCCCGGGCTAACACACTGTACTCAAATTTTTGTCATAGTACTGTATATGTGTTTGAACCGCGGCGGGACGCAAGAGACATCCTCCGTACATCTGGCATCTGTTCACATATCTAGAAGAAGCAGTCGTCGAATTCAAACATGCAAACAACACGCTGTCACACAGCACGCATATGAACATGTCCAGATCCACCCGCGTTACTTCCCGCTCCTCGCCTATCTCCAGTAGTCCAGTACACACCCAACGCCACCCGAACGAATGTCGCATGACCAGCCCCCAGCGCAACCCAATGCCCACACCCCGCATACCTCACTGCTCCAACCCACTGAGCTTTTCAATATCCGACCCATCCGTGCCCTTTCAAGCAACAACGGGAGCGCGCATCCCCAAGCTCCACGTCAGAACTTTTCCAAATGCTCCCATTGGTCGCCGGCCTATGCACGTCAGCGGGTGCCCCCGAGTGGGTCCTTTTCATGCTCCCCTGACGCCAAGCCGGATCGAGCCTGCGTGCTACCCACAACCATTGTGATGAAGAACAAAATCGAGTCCTGCGTAGCCAATTCGCATGACATCCTCAGCCATTATTAATATACAACTGTTGCGTTCTCATTACACTTCCCAGGGTAACGTACCTGTCCTACTCTTTGACCATATGCAAACCTGTGATCAGACAGCACATGCGAAAGACAGAACCATTTGACACATTGTTGAATTCGTCTTCATAATTGCTACGTGTGCGCAAGACTTGCGATCCTCTAGCTACTCCCGATTCAAGCCCAGCTCTACCAAAGGTAAAGAAACGTTTGCACCACCCACCTGCAGTGCCCATTACAAGGTTAAAAACTAATACTACGATGTCACAGCTTGCTATAATGCTGATATCTCAACCAAGAGCTTCCCGCCGAGCTCACCCGATTTTTGTGTACCAAAACGCCAAATTCAGACGCTAAACGTGATCATACGCACAGTATAAGAAAGGAAAGGAAACGAGAGGACAGGAAGTTTAGGCATGACAGGAAGAGTCGCTTCAAAGGGAAGCGATGGCAAAACTCGTTCGTACAACAAAAGGAAACTGCAGTGATTCGTTTCATAATCCGTGAAATACACGAGACGACCTATCTATAGACGGACGCGGATCGTCAGTATCAGGGTTGAATGCATTCCATGGCAACGCATAGCGCCGTATTTAGCCTCATCGACTAGTGTTCACTTGCAGGTTGACTGTCTGTCCGCCCTTGCTGATACTACTTCTCGGCGAAGAGTTGAGGACATAGTCCGGGATCGGAGGTGTCATTTGCCGACTAGGAGGTGAAGGACTGCGCGACTGCACCCGTTGTGAGCTAAGACTCATGGCGCGCTCGTTGATGTCGTTGATGAAACTCTGAGAATGGACCAGAAGGCTCGGGCTCGGAGCACGGCTGTTTGATCGGCTACTGCTTGAACGCATTCGGCTGTAGGGGCGTGGTGGGCAGGTGATAACCTGGCTGGCGAGCGGGCTAGCCACAATGCTCGTGCCTGGCGTTGCGGTCGGAGGCGGTGTTGGGCTTTCACTTCTGAAGAGAGGGTGGATATGTGCCTCGCTGCCTGCTGGACTCGGAGGGCGTGAGGTGTCCAATGTCAACTTGGGTGGAGGTGGTAGATCGTCAATATCGCTCGCCAAGAGTCCTTCTGGGAATGGTCCATCCAATGGCCGAGCTGGACTTGCGGGTCGGCTCCCAGGGATGGGTTCAAGAACAGTGCCTCGTGGTGCCGAGACCGGTGCCGAAGTGAGGTGTACAACAGCGTCTTTGCTTTGCGCATCAACCTCCCACGAATCGAAGCCGTCAGCCTGAGACGAACTGTCGACAGAGATACTGTCGGAATGGATACTGTGTACGCCTCGGGCAGATGAAGGTCGGCTGACCAGCTTGGTGCGTGATGTAACAGGCCGTACGACTTGCTGTAAGGAGTCTCTCCAAGATTTCAAAGACTGAGAAGATCGGCTTGACACGGTCGGCGATGGGAGAGCTCCAAGAGGCGATGAAGGCTGTGTGGGCGCCATCATGTAGAAGTTCCCATTGGCTGCCGAATAGCGTACCTCAGACATGGCTGAATCACGGGGACCGGATATGACGACTTGTTGTACTTCTTGCCGCGATTTCCCCCATAAAGGAGAGGAGAATAGGATGAACTGACTGAGGCAAGCCAGCGCCCATATAACAATATGAGCAGAGAAGCTACTATCCAATCTCCAAGTCGCTTGACTGGTTGCAGTCTGAGAGAGTTCATTTAACTGTTTCCTGATAGTGATGATGGATGCTAACGACAGGGCCAAAGCTGTGACAGAAGATACCACACAACAGGCCGCAAGAACCTTCTTTGCTTGTACCGAACTCTTGATGATTCCTTCTCTTGTCCATGCATATTGCGAGGAGAAGACTGACACTGCCCCGAGAGCTACAAGGTCGAAGGCACTGGCGGTACCTGCTAGACCAACCAAAGAAGAGCGAGCGGCAGATAAAGAGACTGCGTAGAGGATGTCCAGAATGGTTTCAGCAGCAGTGGTGGACCATGCCAGGGCACCCAGGAGTGACAGGTAGAACGTTCGTGTTCGGAACATGTTGCCTGCGACCGAATAGTGGTGGTCGAACTTGTAGTGGCTCAGTCTGAAATCGTCGGAAGTGACACAGCGACAACGCGGCCAGGTAACCGTCCAGAGGCTGCTCAAGTCGATGCGAAATCCGGGTCCAACTGTTAAGCGAGCTTTGGGGAACGAGTGTTGAATGTCCTGAACGGAAACTGGAAAGTCGTCGATTCATCCAGAGAGGTGATCAAATTGAATATCGAAGGCGGTTGTGCGATAGAAATATCAGGCAGGTGCGAGCACGAGAGCGAACGCGTGAGAGGCACGCGACCGAAATGATGGTGTGGGCAGTATACTTGTTCGTATAATACCCTTCAGCGTGATTGAGGGCGACGCGAAGGCTGGATCGGGACGTCTCAGGCTCTTCCGGTTGCAGTAGCCCGGAGCGGGTTGGTGCAAGTTGAATGGGCCAGCAACCCAGTGAACCAACCAAGAGAAAGAGTGGCAGGCTGAACAGCAGTTGGGCGAAGGTAGATTGGAGTTAGGAACGAGCGGAGTATTGGAACGACGGACAGTGCATGTGGCGAGAGGGCATGTGGAAACCGGGGGCCTGGGGCAGAGTATGTAAATAAAATCATTATTAGAGAGCAAGACGGCTGATGAGAGGAGCCATTAATTTGGGGTGCAACGCGTTGAACGTGGTGGAGCGCGGCCGGGATACGGGGGAATCCATGATGGGCGGCAGGCATCTTCTATGCTCCGATTGACGAAGCGGCCGCTTGCACCACGGCCGTACGCATCCCGGGGTAACTCACGACGTGCAGCTAACCAGCGATGGCGGAGCCTGGGCTGCACGGGAGTATTGGCTCTGTACGATGCCATCGGTGGCCCGCCAGCTGAGCGAAGTTGACGCGGGCTCACAGCATGCAAGCTTCGAGAAGGGGGAATGCGACGAAAACAAGACGGTACGACGGCGTTGAGGTTCGGCCCACCTGCTACCAATTGTCGCCTCAAGGCTGTAGGGCCGACTTCTGCAACAGCCGGCAGAGCCCAGATGGAGGCTAGGCTGCCACGCTTCACGAATAGACTGCCGACGGCTCTCATTTCCCACGCGTTGTTTATTGGGGCTTGCTTTTTGTATATTTGTATACGCACAAGCTGCGCCGCCGCGAGCTGGGTGGGCCGTTGGCGACAGGCGGCAATGCAACAGCACGCTGGGGGCGCTTGCGGCTGCTGAGGGCGCAACGGAGGTAGGACCGGGTCAATAGTGCTGTTTGGGTGGTGTCGCATGGCACAGCATATAGCGACTACAAAGCAATACATAGGGGAATATGTAAGCTGCAGGTGAGCGGACGTCGAAACAACACCCCTCGCGTCTCTGGGCGGCGTGATTGGCGGGTGGGCAGGGGCCGGCAACAACAAAACAAACTTCACGCGTGGATGCGGCTGGCGGAGCGACGACGATAATGCGACGGGGGGACTCTGCAGTCTGTGGAGTCTCTCCATGGACGCGCTAGCGGAGATGACTGCACGGCCATGCACGCCATCTGGACTCTGCAGGTGCCAGGTGGGCTGAGGTCATCGACTGTGCACGTGACGTGGTCGGCGGCCGGGCGCCCGGTGATTACGTGGCGCACCGCCAGGGCCACCGGGACGTTACGTCAGCCACCCCCGGCCCGCGCTGCCTTGCGGTGAATAGATGGCCCGCACCGAGGGCAGAGGGCCTGCGGCTTGGCTAGGCTGTCCTGCTGCCCGCGTTGGTTGACGGCGCACCAGTGCTGCCTGCTTTCCAAGCTGCGATACGCTCAATCACTGCTCGAACCATCCGTCCAGCGTTTCTCTCCTAGCCGCACCAACCAAGGAAGCCTCGTTCCACGCAAACGCAGTCCTGCGCCTGCGCCCGCTATAAATTACACACCCTCGGGGCAAGGGCCACTTCAACTCCCCGCCATTACTTCTTCCCCACCCAGCTCAACCGTGACATTTCTGTCGCCCTCCACAACCCGCCAAAATGAAGATCACGGTCAAAGTGCGTTGCTGCCTTCTCTCTCTCTGCAGTATGCCCAAGCTAACGCCAGCGGTAGGATCTCAAGCAAAACAAGTTCGTCATCGACGCCGAGCCATCGGAAACGGTACGCAAAACTTCCACCGTCATCGCTATACAGCCCGCAGCTAATGTCTATCGCAGATCGGCGAGCTCAAGGCCAAGATCCAGGCGGACAAGACCTGGGAAGTCACCCAACAGAAGCTGATCTACTCCGGTACGCACACCATCTCGGACTTCGCAGCTACGTGGCGTGTTCCGCCACAGGTCCTGACGTGAACTAGGCAAGATTCTACAGGATGACAAGACGATCGAGTCATACAACATCGAAGAGAAGGGCTTCATTGTCTGCATGGTATCTAGGGTTCGTGCTGCTCGCCACCCATTGCCTGCGCTTGCTGACAGCCTTCACAGCCGAAGAAAGAAGCCGCTTCTTCAAGTAAAGCACCCTCGACACCAGCTCCAGCACCCGCACAAACACCTGTTGCTCCCGCTGCGCCAGTAGCAGCACCGGCACCGGCGGCCCAGAATGCTCCCGGCACTCCTTCACCCGCCCCAGCTCAGCAGTCCTCGGACGGCACTCGCTTCAATGACCCTTCAGCATTGACCATGGGCAGCGAGCGCGATGCTGCCATCGCAAATATGGAGAGCATGGGCTTCGAGCGCGCGGACATTGACCGGGCTATGCGCGCCGCATTCTTCAACCCAGACCGAGCGGTTGAGTACCTATTGACGGTGGGATCTTGCGGATGGTCGCTCTGGACGATATGCTAACGGATGTTAGGGAATTCCCGAGGGCGCTCTACAGGAGTCACAAGCTCAAGCGCGTGCTCCAGTGTCTCCTGCTCCTGCTGCCACTGGCGGTGGCACCGCTGCAGCCGCTCCTGCCGCTCCTACCGCGGGTGGTGACGAGCCCATAAATCTCTTCGAGGCAGCTGCCCAAGCTGGCCAGGGCAATCGAGGCGGCGCAGGTGGAGCTCGTTCGGGGGCTACCGGTGCTGCTGCTACTGCGGCTGCTGGAGCAGGAGCTGGCGCGCTTGGTGCTAATAGTCTGGACTTCTTGCGCAACGACCCGCAATTTCAGCAATTGCGACAGGTGGTACAACAACAGCCGCAAATGCTTGAGCCAATCCTGCAGCAAGTCGGCGCTGGCAACCCTCAACTGGCTCAAATGATCGCCAACCACCCAGAGCAATTCCTACAGCTGCTTGCGGAGGACGCTGACGAGGATACGCCGCTGCCACCAGGCGCCCAGGCCATCAGTGTCACCGAAGAGGAGCGTGAGGCTATTGAGCGCTTGTGCCGTCTTGGGTTCGAGCGTGATCTAGTCATTCAGGCTTACTTCGCGTGCGACAAGAATGAGGAACTGGCTGCGAACTTCCTGTTCGACCAGCCTGACGATGCCGACGACCAGTGATCCAATGATCCAACCAGTATGAGTGACGCATATCCAACCATCAGTCTCTGCTATATGCTCGCATCCGCTCCTCCAACCCGACAAACGATTTCACCTCAAGGACATCGCTTACATGGAACACGAATCATCTGAGCTGCTTCTCTCGGTATGTCTGATCATGTGAGAGTGCCTTTTCTCTCGTTATTTGGTAACGGTATGATACCCTCCGCAATATAGGCGGCGGCGGGTGAGATTTGGATCCGGCGAGATTGTAGATAGCTCGCCGCAATGAGCGAGGTCAGCAGCTAGAATAAATCATGAGTCATCATTGATCGCCTGCCATCCTTTTTTGCTAGGTGCTGGGTTGATATTGCCTCGTGTGTTACCCCTGTGAAGTATGAGGACTCGAACAACTCCCACGTCGAAAACACAAAGAAATGACGATCTACCATGTCCGCTTCGTGATCTAGTTGATTCGCAGGTACTTGCTCTTATGTTTCCCGTAGATTACAGCTACTAGAAAAGTTTAAGTATAATCAGCCTCTGTATTGCCTGTCCTAGGGTAATGTATTATACTCAAGCTTTTGTCCTAGTACTTAGTCATATGTATGTCATGTCCAATATACGCAGGTATGCAGCCCTGATACCTTACGTTTAACCAGACATCCTCCAGCCAGAGCAAGCATCACCTTCACATAAGGCTTTAAGAATCGCCGCAACGCCTATAACCTGCTTCCGAAATTGGTAGTAGGAGTATAATCCAGTCGTTCTCTGCTGTGGGTTGGATTTTTTTTTCTTTAGCATAGTTGCCTGCTGCGCTGTGCTGTATGGTATGAATTTCTGTAACATTATTTATCTGCCCATTACTTTGCCAAAAGACAAACATTTTTTTTACTATTGATTCTACAAAGAAACGTATGCTTGATTGAGTCGGATTCCCTCGGTAGTCTCATGTCTTGCCGTTTCTTGCTTTGTTTACTACAACCTTTAGGAATCTCTGCACGCTTGTTCTAGCAAGGCTTTTAAGGTCTAAAGTTCAGTATAGCAGACACGAAGAGCCCCTAACACCTGTACAGGGTTGAGTCTGGCATGGTATATTGGTAATGATAGAGGAGAATAGCAACCTGCGTGTGAGGGGAAGCTAAAGAGAAGAATGGCAGCTTCACACTAGATGCGTGGAGAATAAAAAGTACAATATTTTATTACGAGTCGAAACTTTTTTAATAACGTCCGTCCCATATCTATATAGCCCAGTCAAGCCGCAAATCATTCATCGCGCCATAATTTCGTTACACGCATCCGCCACAACCCTTCTCAACGCCTCTAGTGATGGAACAACCTGATGTGCTGCTCCACAAACGTAATTCCCGACTTCTCCGCCGTCTCAAACACCGCACCATCGTTTTGACTGCCCGTCGGTGCAGCAATGTACTTGGCACCGCTCCTCGCTGCCCTGAACACATTGTCGATGAACGGGAAGAAGGCGTCCGAGCTTACGGCGACGCCCTCCAACCTGCCCAGCCAGGCTTTGCGCTCCTCGGCGGAGAAAGGCTCTGGGACCTGGCCTTCTTCAAAGTGCTGTTCAAAGTCTTCGCGCTCAATGCCCGAGTCGGGAATTAGGCCGCTGCAGAGGAGGTCGATGGCGTTGGATTTGGAGGGACGTTTGGTGCCCTTCTTCCACTTGAGGTTGAGAGTCCGCTCGTGGAAGCGCATCCACCAGTTGTCAGCCTTGTCGCCTGCCAGACGTGTGCAATGGATGCGCGCTACCTAAGTGTCAGTTTGGGATCACGAATCGTTCAGGTTCGGACTTACACTGCTGACCGGCCCCGAGTCCGATGATCTGGCCGTTAAGCGCATAGCATACACTGTTGGACTGTGTGTACTT
Source organism: Laburnicola sp. JP_R_19 (assembly GCA_031010545.1). Taxonomy (NCBI): domain Eukaryota; kingdom Fungi; phylum Ascomycota; class Dothideomycetes; order Pleosporales; family Didymosphaeriaceae; genus Laburnicola; species Laburnicola sp. JP_R_19. The sequence goes on along the minus strand of VOIT01000101.1, from coordinate 1,267,937 downwards.
CAGGGCAATAGTGGCAACAGTCAGGTCCCGGAGTGCAGACTCGGGCAGTGGACTTGAGTTCTTCGGCACAATGACAGTGTTGAATGTCTCGGCGGGGACAATCTTGGCGTCGTTGCGGTGTTGCTGCAGAGAAACACCATAGACTGTCCTGGTCTCAACTGGGCCGGGCTCGTAGTCGGGGTCCATCTGTAGCACAAGGTACTTCCCGCCCTTCTTCTTCTTCAGGATCTCGAGAGCCTCATCCGTGTACTTGGGCGCGATGACACCATCTGATACTTCCCGGCTGATGATCTTTGCGGTTGGCAGATCAACTTCGTGGGAAAGAGCGATCATGTCTCCAAAGCTCGACATTCGGTCGGCGCCGCGAGCCCTCGCATATGCTTGAGCCAGCTGTGAGTTCTCAATGCCGTCAATATCGTCCACCATATAGACCTTCCTCTCCTCTTCACTGAGCGGCACTCCGATGGCGGCACCAGCGGGAGAAACGTGCTTGAAACTAGCAGCGGCCGAGTAGTTGAGCGCCTTGCTAAGCTCCTGCACCAAAGGCCATGCATTCAGGGCGTCCAACAAGTTTATGTATCCTGGAGCACCGCATAGCACCTTGAACGGTAGCTGAGCCTCCTGTGCAAAGACAGTAGCGGGCTTCTGGTGCGGGTTCGCGCCGTACCGCAGAGGCAATTGCTGCTCGCCCTCTCCGGCGTACTTCTTGCGGAAGAAATCGGAAATGGCACTGTCGTATCCTGCAGTCTGCTCAAACGCCTTGAGTGCGTACCGTTGTCGACTCTTCTCCGTAACCTCGCCGTGCTCCTTAAGCTCGATGAGGAAATCGTGGTAGTCCTTAGGGTCGCTGATGATGGTCACTCGGGCGTGGTTCTTCGCAGCGGCCCTCAACAGTGTCACGCCACCAATGTCAATCTCCTCAACCGCCTCGGCGATGGTCACGTTGATGCGCGCGACTGTCTCGGAGAAGGGGTATAGGTTGCACACAACGAAGTCAATCTTGTCGATGCTGTTCTTAGACAGGTCCGATTCGTCCGACTCGAGGTCGCGTGCGAGGATTCCTCCGTGCACGGCAGGGTGGAGCGTCTTAACGCGGCCTCCAAGCATCTCGGGTGCCTGGGTGATGGCGGAAACGTCTTCGACGGGGAAGTTGGCTTGACGGATCATCTTCGCGGTGCCCCCGGAGGCCAGCAGACGAACGCCATTGTCGTGGAGGCCTTTGGCGAGGTCAAGAAGGCCTGTCTTGTCGTACACAGACAGAATCGCTGAGAGGGTCAGCAAGCACATGTCTCCAGGGCTCACATATACTCACCAGTCTTTTGTCCGCCCATGCTGACGGTCTAGTCCGGCTCAATTGGAAAAGGAGTGTCTGAGAAGAGAAAAGCCGGGGTATCGAAGCAAAGGTCACACTTGAGAGGGACTGAGCAGTTAAAAAGCCGCGTCGTCGAAATTCTCATGCCTGCCCCGCCCTAGCTTGACGTATCGCGCCTGCCCCTCGTTGCGAATCCGGCAAGGCTGAGTCGGCCCACGCTACCCCGGAAAGCAAGCTTCGCGCCCAACACTGAGTACAGGCACCGCAGGGCAGGGAAGCTCATTGGATTTCGTGCGCGTGTGTTATTCCGAGTGTTTGCTGTTATTCTCGCAGGACTTCAAGCCAATGGCTTTCTACAACCTGATAGATGCATAGCATCCAATCATGTTCTAAGCTAGCGTATACAGATACGAGTCACATAGGGTTTCGAGTCACCCCACCAAAACGCGACACCTGCACAAAACACGCGATATCTCTCCACAACGCTCATCAATATGGACGCCCGTGAGGTAGCTATACAATCAGCTATTGCTGATTACAATGCAGGCATTTATAATAGCCAGCGGGCTGCAGCTAAGGCGTATGGCATTCCTGCACCTACTCTCTCTGCACGTATACGAGGCGCAACCGATAGCCGTACCAGCCATCAACACCAACAGCGATTGACTCCTCTACAGGAGGACTTCCTAGTAGACTGGATCCTCGAAGAAGACGCACGCGCCTGCCCTCCCTCACACGCTCGCGCTCGAGAAATGGCCAATCGAATCCTACGTATAAACGGCGATAATCAGCCTATTAGCAAGCTCTGGCTATCCCACTTTATCAAGCGACAGCCACGCGTCGCCTCAGCCATTGGTAGAAAACTCGAGGCTCAGAGAGCTAATGCAGCGACTCTAGAGCAGTTACGCGCGTTCCTAGAGCGCTACGAGCAGACTCGACAGCGGTTCAATATACAGGCGGAGAATACATACAATATGGATAAGACTAGCGTCGCTCTAGGAGTATGTACAAACACCAGAGTACTCTCTAGTAGTCGAAAGAAAAAGGCTTATATTCGATCACCAGAGAATCGCGAGTAGGTCTCTATAATTGAGTGCGTATCAGCAACAGGGCGGAAACTACGCTGCGCGGTCATCTTCAAAGGCTAGAGCCTACAAACTACCTGGTTCCTATCGTCCTACGTACCCAGCTGGCTGTATACAACCTCAGAGAATGGATGGACGTTAAACGCGATAGGTGTTGAGTGGTTACAGCGCATTTTTTATCCCTAAGACGGCTGTAGGTGATGGCCAGTACCGCCTCCTTATCCTCGACGGTTACAGCAGCCATATTGACATAGACTTCCTATGGCTTTGCAAACAGCATCGAATTGAGCTTCTCTATCTACCTGCGCATTCGTCGCACGTCCTACAGCCTCTAGATCTCGCTCCATTCTCTGTAATCAAGTCTAGTTACCGACGCCAGATCCAGGAGCTCGCATCGCTCGACGACGCCGTACCTGTTAAGAAGGAGCGCTTTATTGCCTGCTACTATCAAGCTAGGGAGGAAGGCTTCACAGAGCGTGTGATTCGAGCTGGCTGGCAGGCTGCTGGTATCTGCCCATTCAACATCAATCACGTGCTCAGCTCGTCGCAAGTCTCCCAGAGGCCTACTACGCCTACGCATCAGCAGCAGCCTCAGCAGCAGCCTTAGAGCTTCCTCTCGACCCCTCAAGGCCCTCGCGATCTCTATATAGCGCAGCGCGACGTCCAGAGCGTCGAGAATCTAGGTTGTAGGACCTGGCTACTCCTATAGAAAGCAGGTAAGGCGCTAGCAGCTGCAAATGCTAGAGCTGCAGGACTTAAATTAGAGAAAAGACGCCTTGAGTATTATCTACAAACTGCTAGCTCTCAGCGTCGTCGAAAGCGCATTTAGATAGACCCAAATCAACGCTTTGCAGAAGTAGAGACTATTAGAGAGGCTATGCGCGCAGCTGAGGCTTTAGCAGCTCAGCAACGTAGATCTACTGTAGCAAGCGCTTCAGAAAGGGCTGCAGTAGTTATAGCAGCTGCAACGCTTGAATCTATGTGTACTCAATGGCAATTATAAAGGCGTTGTAGAGAGAAACCGCGTGTTTTGTGCAGGTGTCGCGTTTTGGTGGGGTGACTCGAAACCCTATGTGACTCGTATCTGTATACGCTAGCTTAGATCCTCTCTCATTCGGGCCTCGGTCCACCTACCACATACTAATCATCATCTTCCCCGGATTCCGCTCCACAGTACATATTCTCCCGTACACGCCACCTTTCCTTCATGACTACACTTTCTCCGCAACAATGGCCTCCCAAACAGGCGCCGAAGATTTGCTTTCCCATCTCAAGTCGGTCTTGCTTGAGCTAAACGCGCACCCTTACCCCGAAGTCGCGAGCCCGCCCGAAAGCCCAAACATCCGTAGCCCTCATTCTCCGCATACAGCCGCATTACTCGCATTGGCCGCTACAAACGACAAGCCGTTTCCCCTCCATCATCACCCCCCACCGAGTCCCACGCAGCAACGCCGCCGCTCTTCAGTGGCTTCGAACCAGCCTCGCGATCTCTCGTTCAGAGATGCTATAGAAACCTTCTTTGCGCAGGACTGGGTGAAGCATGGGGACCCAGAACTTCTTTTCATCAAGCGCGCCACGAGGGTGGGAGACAAGTGGAATGGACATGTCGCGCTACCAGGAGGGAAGAGGGACCCCGAAGACGAGGACGACCAGGTCACTGCTGTGAGAGAAGCATTGGAGGAAGTCGGCATTGACCTGAGCTACAACAATGCGATAGCCATAGGCAACCTACCACAGAGAATAGTAACATCAAGCTGGGGCAAGATACCGTACGTCGACCACGCGTTCTCTCCCCCCTTCCAAAAAAAACACACGCTGATCCACCACCACAGACTCATGGTCCTCTGCCCCTACATCTACCTCCTCACGTCCCTACATATCCAGCGCAGTGCCTCCAACCTAGCGAGCCCTCCCCCCTGCTCTCCTCGCCCTACGCGCAGACGTCCCTTGCCTCCGCACAAATACGAACCGGCATCGGCATAAAGCGCTATTTCCTGCAATCCATGATCTCCCAAATGATGTTCGCCGCTATCCGCATCCTCCCTACGCATCCCCGGCTTCGTGCCCGAGGACCGCCGCCGGACGCAGGCGTCTTAGGCGCGGCAAAGGAGGTATTGTTCGGGCCGGATGCGTCGGCTGCGAAGGACAGGGCGCCATTGATGCTATGGGGGTTGACGCTGGGCGTGATTTCGGATTTGCTGGAGCATTTGCCGCCTCATAATGCGTTGGAGCTGTGGACGTATCCGACGTTCACGAATTGGGACGTGAGGTTTGTTATGTGGGCTATGTCGTACCGCTTCCGCAAGCAGAAAGCCATCGAGATGAGTACACAGATGGCGACAGGACTTGTAGAAGAGATGCCCGAAGAAGAAGAAGAGCCAGCCCAACCGGGCGAAGTTGGCATCGCAGGCTTGGGTGTAGGACGCAGCTGGGGCAGAACTGGAAGGGCGAAGATGGTGGCTAGAATGCGGCTGAATTCTATGCTGGAGGGGTATTATCCTATTGTGCGGAAGGCGGTGGCTACGGCGTTGGTGTGTCGAATTAGCGTCGTTGCGGCCATGGCTGTGTATTTGGGTAGGAAGTATAGACTGAGGGAATGGCTGGCTTCGCTGTGGTAGGTGTTGTGGGAATGATGTGTAGATGGATGGATGGATGGGGACGGTGAGAGGATCACCTTTTGTGCGGTGTTGTACTGTACTACGGACTACCGGATATGACTCGCCTTGATATTTAATATGAATTCTTATATTTGTAAGAGCTGGAGGCATGTCTGTTCTTAGTTTATATACCTCCTCTAGAATTACCTCCTTAGCTGCCAATAACATACCCGGCACGACTCACCCTGAGACACGTAGTGTAGTTCAGCACGTGGAAATCGACTCGGGTGATGAGTTTGAACGTTACGCAAGTGCGAAGTTACCTGACTCCCACAACCTATTACTCCTCTTACTAACTCTTCTCTCACCTCACAATCCCTCCACCGTTAACAGACCTTCACCACCCCTCGCCTTGTCTTCAGCGTTGACAACGTACCGTAGCGAGTACGGCCGCAAGTACGGCCGAGCCGTGCACAGATTGTATGTTGGCTAATTTCAAGGTTGAAAGCGCACTCTATACACCGTGCACGGCTCGGCCGTACTTGCGGCCGTACTCGCTACGGTACGTTGTCAACGCTGCTTGTCTTTCGCCGCCCCGTATCCCTCCCAAGCTCTATTTCTACAATACCCCTCCTCGTATACTTTATCCCACGTGTAGCCCAACCACCAGGACAGCAAGTAACACCGTAGAAGGTGTACAGACATGGAAAGATATCCCAAAGTAGCAAAATGGCAGTAGTGGCGGTTTCTCCTCGAAGAACACGCGCTTGGTGTAAAGAGTCGCTGAATTTTTTTTTTGGAACGGAGAAACCTGTACAGGTGCAATGCGGCTGTTGTCGTTGATAAATCGTATGTATATATATATATATAAGTATATGTACATCTAGTGAGAAGAAGAGTAAACCACTGCACCCTCTACCCCCAACTTCAGACTTCGTTCCCCATCTCTCTATACACACTCTACCATTGCCACGAAATCATCTTTCTAAATGCGAGCGAGACGCCGAAAATTGCAACGCGATGCGATAACGATGAACAACCCCCATGCCGCCCACCCCACCATCCTACGCCGTCTGACCCACAGCAGGTTCATCCGGGAACCGAATCGTCCTCCGACCAAGATCCGCCGGCTGCGGCGTATTCCCGCGCGTCGTCGCATATTTCGCCTTCTCCTCAGCCGAGCCATTACCCGTCGCGACATCGCTGCTATTCTGCGTCGACGACATCGTCCGCACACTCGACAACGGAAGCGGAGCCTGAGAGCTCGCGCGCGTTCGGGGCGCCGACGGAGTGGTGGGACCGTTGATGATGCTTCTCCCGAGGCGGAAGACGCGGTGGTGTAGTGCGTCCTCTGAACTGTCGGGGTTTGCGGCTTCGCGGCGGCGCAGACCGCTCTCGGTCTCGTCCTGCGTCATCTCTGGTAGGCTGTCGCCGACGTGGAAGGGTTCGGGGCTGTCGTCCTCCTCCCGGGCGGTAGAGATGGCGCGAGAGATGGAGCGTGGGAGCCAGATGCCGAGTTTGGACATGGGGATCGTCAAGCCGTGGACGATCTGGTACGGTCAGCTTCGTCGACGTTGCATCGAGACATCAGGACGAGAGATCTTACCACGCTGCAGATGACGAGGAACCATACCACTACCGTCGTCACCTCCATCAAGAATTCCGCATCGGGTCTGACTTCTCCGTCAAGCCGGACGTTCTTGCGCAAGTAATCGAGCATGATGTAGAGGTAGAATATCGCGCTCACACCAATTGGGCCGAAGAAGCCTACGTATATGGCCTGGCGCTTCTCCTCGATCTGGTGGATGTGCATATGCATAGCGAAGATGATGGGTAGTCGCCGGAAAAGGAGAACGAGGATGCCGAGAAAGACAAGCCAGTAGATTGGTATCACGCTGTTGTTATAGAACTCTGACCACGGACAGACGGCGCCTACAGACGGCGTTAGTGGTATGCGTGAGGGTAGGAGAAAGTCTTCCTTACCAAACCAGATGAATACGGAAACGTTAAGCAACATGTCGATCGTAGGCTGGAAACTATCGTCCTTGGTTTCGAGCCGAAACCAATCGCTACGAAGCAGTTAGTGACTGGAAGAATATTTGTGCACAGCTATAGCGGGCATAGAGACGGTCGCTTACTCCCAGGTAAAAGTGTTGCCAGCAATGAAGCACGCAAGAATGTCGTCGGATCCAACCATGCCCATCGTTCCGACCAAAAAGAGCTACACACACAAGTAATGTTAGTATTCGTTGCCCCGTACGCAAAAATACAGCAACTGAACATTTTGTTCTGTAATGCGTTTGCATTGCATATCTTGGGCGATTCATCGCACATGCAGTACTAGGACAAAAGTTTGAGTAGAGTGTGTTACACCAGGATGAGCAATACCGAGACTAACTGTACTCAAACTTTTATCCTGTAGCTGTAGACCACAGTTACAATAGTATAAAAGATGGTACTTACCGCCAAAGTTATCGCAAACACGAGGAAGCTCTCTTTGTCCACATACTGGCGTTCTTCCGCCCAGTGAAGGAGCTCCTTAGCAATCCAACCTACTGCAGCACCATACAAAATACTGAGGAGTATGGTATAGCCCCAGGTTTCGCCAAACCATTGGCCTATAGCGTGTGCAGCGCTTTTATCCGAGCCTACTCCTCCATAGCTAACATGGTGGATGAGATAGAGTGGCAGAAACAAGAAAGGGTAACCCAATCCGTCATTGGCACCAGACTCGGCAATGATAATCTTCTGTAGCTCTTTCGGAATGTTCTTGTCTGCAAACTTGCCCTTGACAATGGAGTTTGAGAGCACAGGATCGGTTGGCGTGACACAAGCGCCAACCGCAAGAGCTTGCAGGAAATTGATGTGCCTAAAAGATAGCCGTAAGTTAATAAAATCCACTCGTGAGTTTGTGCCCATGGGTTACGTACGGAACAAAGGCATAGATCAAGAGGCTCGTAACGATCCACATAACGACCATGCCGGGGCCAAGAAGAAGAGCCAAGCTCTTCCATTCCGTTCTCAGGTACCTCGAGGGCAATTGCACCCCCGCGAGCACGACTTGGACGCCAAGAACGAGGCGGGAGAAGTACAAAGTGATCTTGTCGAGGACTTCTGGATCACCCAAAGCATATTCCTCGGGTTTTATAAAGTTGGTGGCATTTGGACCAAAAATAATACCAGCTACAAGAGAAATGACTGAGCATAGTTAGCCGTGGGTTCCCTCACCACTTATTCCCGGGCTAGCTTACGAGCTTCAGACAAGTGAAACTTCTCCTTCACCAGATATGAGACGAGTCCAAAAAGCGTAATGAAGCCCCCAAGACAGGCACAAACGATGTTGAAATTGTCCACGACAAGAGTCGGCATCTCGGCGCCACGCTTGCCAAGCCGGAATCTTGACCGCGAACGAAGTTTGAGAGGGTGGTTTGCAGTCGCGGGTCCACGGGGCCGCGACCCAAGCTAGGGTTAGGGAAAGCTTGTCTCTGCCGTTGTTGTACAGCTCGCGAGGTAAACGTTTGGATGTAGATGGAGCGTCACGTCTGACGGTGTTATTGAATCATTGATAATGTAGCTGCGAATGGATGTCGATTGAAGAGACGCCACTTTGAACAAAGGCTGCTGCTCAAAAGCTACGCATAGACAATTCCTACTTGATGAATGGCATACGGTAGTTTGCAAGTACGCAGCAAGAGTAGTCGGCGGGGGAAATGGGCAAATTCTGCGCGACTTTCGAGATGTTGGCTAGTGCTTGGATCGGCGCCTTGGCACACTGGGCGTAGTCGCGCTTTCCCACACAACTTGGGTCAGAAGGTCTGAATGTTGCGGTCACTTGTACATGGTGTATGCTAGGAACACTGGGCGGTATCGCATGCTTAGATGGTTAATACTCCAACTGCTCTAGCTCAGAGCGAATGGTCTGCAGCATGCTGCTGTCCGGCCCAAGAAGTCTCACTGTTTCGCCAAGTCGGGAGTACAGTAGCTTGGGTGCAAGAGATGAGATAAGATAAGGAAGTAGTCGTTCACATGGACTAACATATTCTATCGGTAGCCCGGACAGTTTTTCTTGGCAACTTCGAGGTCCCTCATAACTTATTATAGAACACTACTAACGTTACTTTATAGTAACTTATAATAACCTACTATAACTTATAATATACTAAGTTACTATTTAATTTATTTTTTATATTGTGTAGCCTCTTTGCGCAGCTACTATAGCCGCGTAAAGCTAAGAAGTCTTTCTTAGTAGTACAAACTTATAACAAGACTCCCTATAATATATAATATATTATCTACTATACTATATATAGGCAATATATAGTATACTTATTATAATTTGTAGTAAAGCATACTATATCTTAAGTAGTACTTTATCTAATTTTTAGTTACTAAGTGCGTACTATTATAAAATAAAGTTAATTTATTATTTTTAGCCTTATACTAACCTATAATAAAATTATTCTAATTTTAATACTATCTAAAAATAAGCTACTAAGAATAATATCTAACTTCTCTTTTATTTCTTTATCTATCTAATAGGTTCTTATATTATATCTAGACTCTTTGCACCTTCTATAGTAGTATTGTATTAAGAGACTTACCTCTTCCTTACTATTATTTTACGCTCTTTTTAATAACTTTACTCTAATAGAAAAACTTTTTACTTCTAAATATGCTTTCTAAGTAAAGCCTAGCGTTCTACTTTTTTAAATACGCTTTCTTTTACATGTTTTTTACTTTGTTAGAACCTTAATTTGCTTCTTAAGTTTCTTAATATAGGTCTCTTAAAGTACACTATAATAAAGTATAAGTTTAGTACCTTTTATAAGCTATAAGTAGCTTAATTTAGTATTAGGTAGAGACTAAATAAAAGAGTTGCGTACGAGCTTTAACTAGGATCTAAACTTAAGAGTATTACTTAGAATCCTGGCTTGCTATAGTGTATCTAGTGGGGTATTATAAGGTAGAGCGTAAATATATATATAAGGCAATTTACTACTACTAATATATTTAAAAAAATAAGCCTAGAGGCCTTAAAGGCTTTTTTATAGTTTTTTAGTATAAATTTAAGAGAGTAATTAGGCTTAATTATTAAACAGATTAAATTGCTATAATAAGGATACTAGGTGCCGCATACTACCTATATTAAGAGTGCGCTAGTACTACCTAATTGGGACTAGCGCACGGAGCCGGATTAACGTCGGGCCGATGGGCGGCAATCCCTAACAATAAATATATTAAAAAATATATTGCAAAAGGCTAGTAGAAAGCCCTCTTTATTAATATAAAAGATGTGTTAGTATGCTAAGTATTAGGGATTGCCGCCCATCGGCCCATCGGACCTCCTCTCGGCCCGACGTTGATCCGGCTCCGTGCGCTAGTCCCAATTAGGTGGTACTAGCGCACCCTTAACACAGGTAGTATGCGGCACCTAGTATCCTTATTATAGCAATTTAACCTGTTTAACAATTGAGTCTAATTGCTTCCTTACACTAAGTCCTATATACGCTAGAAGTACTTTAGCTTTAGTAGCGCAAAATAGACTATATTAAGCAGCTAGAGAATATAAGATAAGTGCGCTAGTATATAGAGTATTAGAATCTTCTATTCTAGATAATAATTCTTAAAATCCTAGAAGTGGCAGCTTTTATAGCTATTTAGAATAAGTAACCTTTATAACTCTACTATACGTGGCCTTATATACGTATTAAAGTGCTTTAACTATATAACTCTAAGCTTATTATTAGTTTAGCTAGTTTTAGAGACTAAGAGCTTCTAATTATAAGAAATACTAGTCTCCTTATACTATACTAAGATATAGACTTGCCCTTTATAAATAATAAAGGGTAGAGTAGTATACCTAGTAGTGTAAATACTCTAAATTACTATAACTTACTTATAGTTGCCTAGTTAAATAAGCGTAGATTAAGAAAAAAATTTTAAACTAGTTATAACCTTTATTAAGCTAATAACTCCTATCTAGAAGCCTATTTTATTAAAGTTATAGATATTTTTATTCTACACTCTATACTTAGCTTTTATATTCTCTACTAGCTAAAACTACGCATTTATAATCTCTAGGTCTTTCTATTATATTCTCTATTAGTCCTTTACTTAATTAAAAGCTATTTTAAGCTTAGGTATACGCTTTACAAAGCGCTAAGCCTAGTATTATCCTATAGGGTTTCTATACCGCGTAGCTAGCAGTTTATTAGCTATATCTTCTACCTTACCTAGCTAGGGTGCAAATCCTTACAAATCTAGGTTAAGGATATACTATATAAGCGTCTGCTCTTTAGTTATAATAAGCTTTGCTATGCCTAATTATATATCTACTTAGGTAGTAATTCTGTTAATTTAATTACTTAGTGTAGACTTTAGGAAATTATATACTGTAGTAGCGCGTTATAGGCTTAAAATTTGCTTATTCTAATAGGTGTAAAGGGCAAGCTTAATTCTGCCTTCTTAATTAGATAATAACGCGTTGTGTTGTTAAGACATTATGATTTATAGTGAAGTGTTGTGGTCTTGGCAAAAACTGTCCGGGCTACTGATAGAATTATGTTACATACTGATAGAAAGAATGCTGTTCGGCTGTGCATGTACATTCCGCGAGTGAGTGCCTCTTGTTTTGTTGTGGGTGCAACGTCGCGTCTTGGAAGTGTGCACCTGGTACAGAGGTCGTCATCGACTGCGCCGGTTATCCAGCGGCGCCAGAACAGCATGTGCTAAGGCATGTCCTCGTCAGCCGCCACTACTAGGTAGCTTCACATGCAATTCATCTTCAGATGTTTCCTGCAACTCCCTCACACGTGAGCATCATTCGGCATGCGTTTCGCTCCAAAGTTCCCTCGCTGAGCTCCAGATGGTGTGCGGGCTTCCCCACGTTGCGAAGCAGTTGGAGCGTGAGCCTCGGCGCCGTCAGCGAATGAAGCGTGGCAACGCAGATGCCGAGCGCGCAAGGGCTTCCTGGACGCGATCGGCGCCAGCCCGAGACCCTGCATTCAAGCCCAGATCTCAACTGCTGGAGCGGCGTGGCCTGTTCCTATCTTGCGAAGCTCTCTGCCAGCTGATGATGGAAGCAGCTGGGCAGCCCGTGCAGTGCATACACACAACACACAACGGCAACCTCCCGCAACCAGACCTCGGCTGCAGCCCGAGTCTACGCCTCCTCTGGTGTATACTCCATGGCTCTCCGGCCATGCATGTGCGCGGTCCTAGGCGGTGGATAACCAGGGGTCGCCGCGCCATGGAGCGTTTCGGGAGATGCTTAGCCGTCCACAGGTGACGGCAGCGTGAACGTCGGTGCTAATAGGAAACTGGCGGTCTGGCGTCTGCCGTGTGCAGCTGGCCGCCAAGCCGGCGGCGAGAGGGCCAGAGGAGCGGAGGCCGGTGGAGAAATGGAACCGGGCGAGCGACTGTTGAACAGCTCCCCCCGTGCCCCCGTTAGCGAGGCAGCCACTCCGGTTTGTCCCTGCGGGCGTTTGCGTCGCTCGACTCGGCCTGCCTGCCTCGCCACTATCCCCGACTATCAAAATCAAACAGCAGCGTCTGTGCTGGTGGAGACAGCCAACAACCATGTGTCGCTGTGAGGGCGCGAGTTGCAGATAGGGGTTCCAAGGTTCAGAGTGGGCGAGCTAGCCAGGTACCGCCTTCGCGGCTGTGCGCAGCCTTCTCGAACCGCTCCGACTACGCTACCCACAGAAGGGTCCAGTCTGCCGCCAGAAATTTTGGCCTGACCGCTTCCGCTCCTGTGTGCTTTAAAACCCACCTCGCCCGCTCTTTTTTGCTCGACTGCCCTTCCCCGCTCTCTCTCCGCCCTCACTTGTGTCCTGACGGCAGTGTGAGCCTGTTCTCGTGCAGCGTCGACCTCGCACCGCTCCTTGCAGTTGCTTCTCCACACCCGGGCCGCCCGCAAACCATCCACCCCCCACCCCCTTCCGCAAGCCATTGCTCCCTGCTCTTGCCCGCCTGCCAATTGACTCCTTGAACACAGCCTATATCACAATGGCTGCCACCGCTCGTCCCCAGAACCCTATAACAAAGAGGACTGTCACCTCTGACTCGGTGCCTTCGTCGAACGCGAATTCGGCGACTGCCTCGCCCTTCGACTCGCCCGCTGGTTCGGCGTCGAACACATCTCTGTCTTCGCTTGGCTCCACCGACGAGGTTTCAGTCAAGAGCGCGCATGGAAAGCTGCTCGACACCTACGGCAACGAGTTTCAGATCCCCGACTACACCATCAAGGACATCCGCGATGCCATTCCCAAGCACTGCTTCGAACGTTCTGCACTCAGTGGCTTCTACTACGTTGGTCGCGATCTGGTCAGTCTGGCTGCCACTTTCTACCTCTGCTACAACTATGTGACCCCTGAGATCATTCCTTCAACCGCCGCCAGGGCTGCTCTGTGGACTGGATACACGATTGCTCAAGGCTTGTTCGGAACCGGTCTGTGGGTCATGGCCCACGAGTGCGGTCACCAATCTTTCTCGCCGTCCAAGGTGCTGAACGACACAGTCGGCTTCTTCTGCCACACTGTGCTACTCGTCCCGTACTTCTCCTGGAAGATCTCCCACGGCAAGCACCACAAAGCCACTGGCCACATGGAGCGTGACATGGTTTTTGTGCCCAAGACGAGGGATCAGTATGCGACCCGCGTCGGAAGGTTTGTGCACCAGCTCCACGAGCTCACCGAGGAGACCCCCATGGCAACCTTTATCCACATGCTTTTCCAACAGCTCTTTGGCTGGCAAGCGTATCTCATTGCCAACGTGACTGGCCACAACAACCACGATAGGCAACCCGAGGGCAAGGGCAAGGGCAAGAAGAACGGTCTCTTCACCGGTGTCAACCACTTCAACCCGTCTAGCCCCTTGTATGAGAAGAAGGACGAGCACCTTATCCTCCTCAGCGATGCTGGTCTTGCCGCCGTCATTGGCACACTCTACTACATCGGCAAGAACTTCGGCTTCTCGAACCTTCTCGTTTGGTACATCATTCCGTATTTCTGGGTGCATCACTGGCTTGGTAAGTACTCGTTTTACAATGTTGACCAGAAGCAAAATTGACAGAAAATAGTTGCCATCACCTTCCTCCAGCACACCGACCCGACCCTACCCCATTACGACGCCAACACCTGGACATACACTCGTGGCGCCGCGGCTACTATTGATCGCGAATTCGGCTTCATTGGACGCACGCTCCTACATGGCATCATCGAGACTCATGTCCTCCACCACTACGTCTCCACAATTCCCTTCTACAACGCCGATGAAGCTTCCGAGGCGATCAAGAAAGTCATGGGCAGGCACTATCGCTCGGACACCGAGGGTGGTTCCTTGGGTTTCCTTCGCGCCATCTGGAAGAGCGCCCGCTGGTGCAACTGGGTCGAGCCCAGCGTGGACGCTCAAGGCGAAGGCAAGGGTGTGTTGTTCTTCCGCAACAGGAACGGTCTTGGTACCGCTCCGATGGTCATGTCGGCGCCAGTCGCTAGGACGACTGCTGGCAAGGGGGCGAAGATGGAGATTGGCTCTGATAGCGACCTTGAGTAATCCACGACAACGAAGTTACGATTGCGACCAAGCGTATAGATCAACTGTTAAGAGGTTCACTTGCATCGATGATGGAGTTTCGGTTCTTGCTGCCCACACGGCAGCTAATATCTCGTTGCTTTGCAGAGTGGGAGGTTACCTGATGTGGATAGACCATGATATCCCTGCATGCGGTTTGGAGCTTTTTCCGACCAGATAGATAGACGACCACTTCAAAAGTTCATGATCCCCTCTCCGATGAATGCGAATACTTTCACAAAACAATTACCGAATGGTCTGGGGCTTGCTCAATGCTCATGTCACCGTGTGTGTTTGAGAAAGGGTTGATCTGCCATCCTGCTGCGCGGCTTTTCCGTCCTTCCTATATTCATGACTCTCCTCCTGTGGATTTTCATAAATTTGGAAATGAAAATTTTCGACCAGGGTACTTCTGCCGCAGGAGTCAGGACTTTGTCGATCGCTTCCTCTCCTATAGCTAGTTCTTGAGCATACGCCCGTAGTGGCTCCGCACGTAGCAGGGCGAAGCACGCGAATAGTAAACCATACGAATGGTGTTTATCACTCCGCCCTTTGATAGAACGATGATCAGCTCACCTTGACCGCCTGGATCACGCCCAGCTAAGTAGGAGTTTCTTCGACTCGGTGAATGCGTGATGTAGCTTTTTGTTGTGCTATCCTATTGCGTAAGGGGAATTGAGTTTGTGGGACAGGCAGCAGAGGAAACCATGAGTGGTCATCACGCCAGGAAGAGAGTGGTGGTGTTGATACCGGGTCTATGATGATCAGGTACGGAACGTGAGCGAGACATGTGCTCTTAGGCTGCCGGGGGATCTAGTGCCAGGTGGTAGACTATCAGTTTGTGTACTGTGGGAGCGTAAGACAAGTAATGCGTCTGGCTACTGATACGGGTTCAAGTCTGTACATAGGTAGGGTAGGAGGCAAGGCTGTATATTATCGGTCTCTTCTGTTATTGTCTCGGACGAGAGGCCTTCCTTCTGAAGGGAAATACAACTTTCAGATAGCCACACTACTCGGCAGGACACTCCGATCAGTTTCCAATCATCAAACGATGCAGAAGAATCTAGGATAAGATATGGAGAGGGCAAGGGTATGTAGCGACGTTGGTAAGGAACAAGGTCTCATCGGAAAACCTCATCTGCTCCAGCTACGGCGCTCGGCGAGTCGCGCTCTAGGGCAGAATGCAGAGGAAGAAATGGAGAGCACACGCAGCCCTTGCGAGCAGCGTGCCCAAGTTTCCCACAATACACTGCCCAGAATGAGTTGAAGACGAGAAGACGGGCAGCGCGCGGGCAGAGTTTTGTATAGCAGTGGGCTGACCAATCACGGCTCCACTGATTCGCTCAGCCTTGGCAGCTCGAACTTCAGTCCATCATCGTCGAAAGAGCTCGGCAAGCCAACTCCCCATCGCCCATTGCTCTCGCCACACGATGCTGCGGCAACAATTGATCCGCTCGCTGAAGCGGCCTGCGGTGAAGGCAGGCTTCAATGGCAGCCGGACCTTTACCGCCTCTGCCCGCAGGCCGGCGGAGGTGGAGCTCACCGTCGGTAGGTGCCGCCACTCCGCGAGGGCGGCAGCGTGTGCTAACAGGCTTCGCAGATGGAAAGAAGGTGTCAATCGAAGGTACGATAGTGCTCATGGCCTGTTGAAGCTCGAAGGCAGCTCTAACCCCTGCCAGCCGGAGCGGCCCTCATCCAAGCATGCGAGAAAGCCGGCGTTACCGTCCCCCGATACTGCTACCACGAGAAGCTGATGATTGCCGGAAATTGCCGCATGTGTCTAGTCGAGGTGGAGCGGGCTCCTAAACCTGTGGCGTCGTGCGCATGGCCGGTACAGCCTGGGATGGTCGTCAAGACGAACTCGCCTCTTGTCCACAAGGCACGAGAGGGTGTCATGGAGTTCCTACTTGCAAACCACCCGCTAGACTGCCCTATTTGCGACCAGGGAGGCGAGTGCGACCTGCAGGATCAATCAATGCGATATGGTGCTGACCGAGGGCGTTTCCACGAGATCGGGGGCAAGCGTGCCGTTGAGGACAAGAACATTGGACCTCTGATCAAGGTGGGATACTCGTGGGCGTGCAAGGCAATATGGGCTGACAATTGCAGACCTCGATGAACAGGTGCATTCACTGCACCCGATGCGTCCGATTCTCCAACGACGTCGCAGGCGCGCCGGAGATGGGTTCTACGGGCCGTGGCAACGACCTGCAGATCGGCACATACCTGGAGACTGCGCTCGACTCTGAGTTGTCTGGAAACGTCATTGATCTCTGCCCTGTTGGTGCCCTTGTGTCGAAGCCGTACGCTTTCAAGGCTCGTCCGTGGGAACTATACCACACCGAAACAGTGGATGTGCTCGATGGACTGGGCTCGAACATTCGGGTAGACGCTCGTGGCACCCAGGTCATGCGTGTCATCCCCCGATTGAACGATGATATCAACGAGGAGTGGATCAACGACAAGACCCGTTTCGCATGCGATGCCCTAAGCACACAACGATTGGTGAACCCCCTCATTCGCGTCGACGACCAGTTCCAGCCTGCATCGTGGGAACAGGCTCTCGTGGAAATTGGCAACGCATACAAGAGGATAGCACCCAAGGGCAACGAGTTCAAGGCTATCACTGGTCATCTAGTCGAGACCGAAACTTTGGTTGCTATGAAGGACCTGGCTAACAAGCTTGGCTCGGACAACCTGGCTTTGGATCAGCCCGGTGGCCACGAACCGATCGCTCATGGTGTCGATGTTCGGTCGAATTATGCCTTCAACTCTAAGATTTACGGCGTTGAGGAAGCCGATGCTATCCTCCTCATTGGCACTAACCCGAGACATGAGGCTGCCGTACTTAATGCTCGTATCAGGAAGCAGTGGCTGAGGTCTGATCTAACCATTGGCCTAGTTGGAGAAGACTTTGAGAGCATATTCGAGTACCAGAAGCTTGGATCATCTGCTAAGGATCTGAAGATCGCATTTTCTGGAGAGTTTGGCAAGCTGCTGCAATCGGCTAAGAAACCCATGATCATCGTTGGCAGTGCTGTTACGGAACACGCAGACGCGAAGTCTATTTACGAGCAAGTTGGTGCTTTCGTGGAAAAGAACAAGGTCAACTTCCAGACACCCGAGTGGAACGGATACAATGTTCTTCAGCGGACGGCTTCGCGAACGGGTGCCTATGACGTCGGGTTCACTGTCCCTTCGCCGGAAGTAGCTAGCACAACCCCCAAGTTTGTCTGGCTGTTGGGTGCGGATGAGGTTAACGAGGCTGAGATACCGAAGGACGCCTTCGTCGTCTACCAGGGTCACCACGGTGACCGGGGTGCACAGCTCGCCGATGTCGTGCTCCCAGCCGCTGCATATACTGAGAAATCTGCCACATACGTCAACACGGAGGGCCGAGTACAGATGAGCCGCGCCGCCGTCGGCTTACCTGGTGCCTCAAGGGAGGACTGGAAGATTATCCGAGCAGCGTCAGAGTATCTCGGGGCCGAGCTACCATACGACGATGTTGAACAATTGAGGGACCGCATGGAGGAGATTTCTCCCGCCCTGCGGAGATACGATGTCGTTGAGCCGGTGTCATTGCCTGGATTGAGCAAGGTGCAGCTGGTCGACCAGAACAAGGGAGCCAAGTCGACGGGCGAGCCACTCAAGAAGCCAATTGAGAACTTTTACTTCACAGATTCCATTTCAAGAAAGTAAGTCCTACCACTGTTTTCCCATTGTACACCCAACACTGACGTAATGCTAGTTCGCCTACAATGGCGCGGTGCTCAGCGGCAAAGGCGCAAAAGAACCCCAACACCAATTTCATGGCGCCTGGTGAGCTGGATCCTCAGGTCGGTTACGGACCACAGTCGGGTGCGTTGGCGGCTTGAAGGGCTTGTATCATGTAGTGTGGAGAGGGAGTAAGAATCAATTGTATATAGGCTCTGGCGAGGTTTGTTTCCTTTTGTGCGTGCGAGGTGTAGAGTGTATGAAGAATACCAAGCCATTTGTTAAAGACAGTCATCTTTGGTGATTTTTGTTCATGTGCTATCGACGTCCGATTCTTTCAAGTCGCCTACATTCATGGCGTTGAGAAAAGATATTGCCCTCCTGTTATACCTGATTTTTGTTTGATGAACTTTGATCATATACAGTAGGGCACCATGGTAATATAGTTGGTTCAGCGAATACGACGATCTGCCCTCTACAAGGACATCCTCCCTGCGAGATCGCTAGTTCGTTGGCTTTGCCAGCGGATCATATCGCCGTCAATTTGCTTCGCTGTCTTCTATCATGACTCTTCCACCCTTCTCCCTTTCGACCGACCACATTGCTCATCCTCGTTTCTTCGACTGGGGAGCCGGACTCGGGCCCCGACTGCTGGTCTCCGTCTTACCAGCCATCCAGGAAGCAAGATCAAAATTTTGGATCTGTGCCGCGGTGTTCGTATTGCTCGAGCCCATGACGCCCTTCTTCTGCATTTCTTCGAATTCCGCCTTCGTCTCTGGATCCACTGCAACAAGATTAGTCTCATGAAGTTTCTTAGGGGGTGCGTAGTTGGGTGGGTGGGATACGTACTATTCTCCATCAAATACGGCATGCCGAAGACGAGAAGCATGGTGAACAGGCCCATGAGCATCATCGGGTTTTTGAGAAACGATAGCGGAGAAACTACACCCATTAGCACACACACTCTTCACAACAAAAACAACCGGGAGCAAAAGTATGCACGTACACCCCGTCCTCTCCTGATAAAATTCCTTCGCCGCCATCGGCCGCACCTCCACCACCAGTCCATTCCCGCCCTCCCCCCTCCCCTCCCCCTTATTATCCCACTCATTCCCAAGAAAAGTCTGCCACGCGCGCACCGTCTCCTTCTTCGTCTCGCTCTCGCTCCGTTCGCCCGCCTCCTCGACCGCGACGTCGATGCGCAGCGGCTCGAAGAGGAAGTCCCGGCAGTGGATGGTGGCTAGGTAGCTCCCCGTGGAGACGTTGTTGAAGTTGAAGGAATTGGAGCGCGTAATGTAGGCTTCTTGGGGCGGGCCGGAGGACTGCAGGGTTGCGTGCGTGGTGGAGGGGAGGGAGGAGGGGTTTACGAGGGGGGTTGGGGGGATGTGGAGGATGAAGCGGGCGGCGGTGGTGAGGGGGGTTAGGGGGGCGAGGAGGGTTAGTATTGAGGGGCGCATTTTGGGGGTGGTTGAGGGTTGACGGCGGATGGTGAGTGCTGATTGCTGATTGCTGGGTTGCGGAGTTGCGCGCCGTCTGCCCAGGGTCGGGGGTTTGTTTTTCCGGGGCTTTCTCTTGGTGTGCTATTCGCGGGTGTTCATGGGCTCAACGCTATCAGGTGAATATTTCACGGTGCGAGCATTTTAGCACTCAGTCGTCCCGTATTCAGATTAGTTACCTGAGTGAGCATCTGCTCGGGGACTCGTCCCGCCAATCTCGGCCCGTATCACAACCAACCTGTCCATTCCTTCCCTGTGGACAGTGCCAGCAGCACGATGAGACAGCGAACATGCGTCACGAGGTATCTAGAACGGCCAAAATCAACGGCTGGTCAAACAATCCACTTGACCCAAGGTCTAAGACTTAGCTCAGGGCTATAATATACATAAGTCGCATTCTGGACGACTTCCCCTTTACGTGCGGTCTCAGAATGCCATATCTCGATGGCAATTCGTACACTCCTTCCTTATCCATCGCAGCTTGTTCTCTAGTTGTATTCCATCTCACACCTTGTTTGGACAGGTGTGAGTCGGCAATACCAGGCGTATGGACCGGACGATCACGAAGAGCATGTGAGGGGCGTCGACAAATGCGGTTCGAAAAAGAGGTTGCACGGTGATTTGCCGTTGGTGTCAGTGGACTCCATGCTGCTGGGAGCCATCGTCGGCGGCTACCGTCGCTGGAAGAGATATAAATCCTGACACAATACCGATAGCTTCAGCTATTCTTCGCTTCTGCCACGAACATTCTCCGTTGCATACAGACCGAGACGCAAGCCCCTTTCAATAGAGCCCATCTTCACTATGGACAAGAAGAGCGAAGAAGGCATGCTCCCCGTAACGGCCACTCCTCTCCTCCCAGTCCAAGACCGCCGGCCCAACTCCATCCGCCATGAGTACCCAGTCTTCATCGGCGAATTCATCGGCACCTTCATGTTCCTCTTCCTCGCCTTCGCGGGCACACAAATCACCATCGTCTCAACCTACGAAGCCGAATCCGAAGACGCCCCCGATCTGAATCCCATCCAACAAGTCTCCAAACTGTTGTACATCTCCTTTGCGTTCGGCGCCGCACTAGCCGTCAACGTCAGCATATTCGCCGAGACAAGTGGAGCCATGTTCAATCCAGCCGTGAGTCGCGTCCACCCTCCATCACTTTAGCCAGTTGCTCGAGTGGTGTCGGAGCGTTACACACTGCATGCCAGGAAAAGACGCCGTCTGTGATGGCCACGTCTAGCTAGCACACTCTGTACCACATTCCAGCAGCTCCGTCACACAGCGGGAAACCGAAACCCCAAGCTGACACCCACACCCCAGGTAACCCTCTCCCTCCTCCTCATCGGAGCCATCAAATAGCTGCGCGCCATGCACGCCATCCTCGCACAGCTCATCGCCGGTATCTGCGCGGCCTTTGTTGTCTCCACGCTCCTACCCAGCGAGCTGCCCACGGCTACCAAGCTCGAGCCCTCCATCTCGGTTACACGCGGCCTCTTCCTCGAGATGTTCCTCACGGCTCAGCTCGTGCTAGCGATCCTCGTGCTGCCGAGTGGGCCTAGCAAGCCCCTCGTCATTGGGCTAACGCTCTTTGTCGCCGAGCTTTGCGATGTGTATTACACCGGTGTAGCTTTGGATCCGCGGTTTTTGTGGGGTTTGAGGGGTATCGTTAGATTTATTGCGTGGGTCCGGCGTTGGGCGCGGGGTTGGGAAGTCTGGTGTTTTGCGGGTTGAAGGTTTTGGAGGTGAGGTAGAAGATGTGTATTGGGCGGAGACGGTGGTGAGATTGCGATTTGCAGTGATATGTTTAACGGCTGGTAGTACTTACGAGATCATGACTTTTATGTTTTATGTCTGTCGATGGAGCGTAGGAGGGGCGCATGGTAGGTAGATTGACATGAAGGATCTCCTTATCTCTCTACTTTATCTTTCAAATGTCTTTTTTCCTAATTTTGTTAGAATAAGGGACTGCTTTGTTGGAATTCTGCAGAGAGAGAGAAAGAGAGAGAGTCTAGCCACCCTTAATCTAAACTTCTCTGAACTTCTCGCCCAGCGTCTCTCAAAAGCGAACCACAATTCCCAAGCTTCAAAACAGAGCAACACAACTACAACCAATAACTCTACCGTCCCATCTCATCCTATCCTATCCCATCCCGTCATTTCCAAACCACGTAACCCAAACCCAATCAATAATCACTCACCAACTCACCCATCCACCACCCATTTATCCGCGAAAAACAAATCACCGTGACTGTGCCCCACTAACTCCCAACCCCCAACCCCCAACCGCACTATCCCACCACCACCATCACCACATCTCACACTTCCTCCCTAGGCCATACCCAAAAACCAGACAACCAGCCAGCCAACCAACCAATCAGCCACAAAAGCACTACCACTACACTGTACAACTTCCAACGTACTGACCAATCATCAAGCAGTGCAGTGACCGACTGGCGTGGGTGCGTACACTAAGTACCTAAAGTAAGAACAAGAAGTCTTATAGTAAGTACTAGGAAATAAAGTACGAGTGAGTATTGCGTGTGCGTGCGTTACACCAGGATAAACAATAGATGCGATACGGGAGACCAACAACAGTACTTGAACTCTTATCTAGGAATTAGCTAGCTATCATTGTATCCACATTCTCACCTACAACAATAACACCCACAGCTCAGCAACAATGCTCCCCCGCCCACTCCACGCGATACACAACCCCCACCCATATTTTCGCCTAGAGTAGACCAAGGACAGGAGCCTCACACAGTCACACACAGTCACACACACACATAGCCAACACAAAACCCATCCATATCCATATCCATATCGCATATTATAATCATTACCAAAACCCCACCCCACCCCACCTCTATAATCATACCCTAGGGATAAACCCCACCCCACCTCCATCAATCCCTATCCTATCCCCATTTTCAACCCCCCACCCACGCACCAACCTATACAACCTCCCTACGAAGGGGAAAAAACGGAGAAACTCTATCATCACACAGAGGAAGGGGGCAAACCCCTTAGGTATACTAACACAATAGCAATATCAAATATCATCCCCATCATCCCCACCATCCCCCTTCTTCCTCCCCCCACCATTCAACCGCTCCATCCTAATATCCTCGCCCCCTCTCCTCCGCCCATTCTGCTGGTCCGCCATAGCCATAGCCTGGCGCCCCGTATCCGACGACTCAAGGAAGTCGCGCAGTCGCTCCTTCCCAATGTCGAGTGCCTGCGACGACGCCGCGTTCGCCATGCGCGCCATGGGACCCCACAAGTTAAGTGTATAGGTGACGTAGGCGCCGATGCCTAGGAGGATGAGGAAAACGAAGTAGATTGGGTTGCGGAGAACTGTTGCATATATCAATCAGCACATGCGTTTCGGATGGGATGGGAGAGGAACGGGACTTACCAGCTATTATTTCGTTCCAACCCAGCGCTAGCAGCAAACCGTAGAAATAAAGCGGCACTTGCGTCATTCCGCCAATCGCACTACGCTTGGCTTCGACGTAGACACCGTCAGCCGTCTTCTTGAAACGCACAAGAAGATCAGCCTGTTTGGCGTCGCTGATGGTAGTCATTTCTTCTTCGAGACTCTTTCCTTCGTCATCATCGAGACCGCCGATGGGCGTGAGGTCTTCTTCGTCTGCAGGAGACACCGACGCAGGAGCGTCGCCGATCCAAGCATCGAGCGGAGGAGGCGCGGACGTCTTTGAAAGTTTGAACCGTGACAATAGAGGAATAAGGGTAATTGTTGACTCGCGAGCCTTAGTGTAGAGACCCTCGATGTCATCGGTCGGCCGCCATATCCGAGGAACGCCGTGTTCGTCGTAGCGGAACTTGTCTTCAAAGTTCTCCCGCAACTTCAGCAGGATGTTGCCTTCCATGACCTCTTCATCGATTTTTGCGCGGAGCACGCCCCAGGACTTACGGCGTAGCCTCCACAGACCGACTTCAACTTCTTCCGTACTAGCGTCGAAGCTTTGCGCTCGGTCCGTGAACCGGTTTTCGGCATCCTGGACCGTCTCGGTGAAGATGGTCCATACGCGGTCCCATAGATCCTTCTCGGATGGAGGACGCTCACCGTGCTCAGGTGCGCCAGATCCGCCCCGACCACTACCAAGTTTGTTGAACTCCAGCCCAATCGACTCATCCAGCCTTGAACGGACCCAACGTTCTACCCGTGTGGCCAGACGTCGCATCTCCTCCTTTCGCAGACGGCTAGATACCTCATCTAGTTCTTTCTTGTATAGCTTCGTCTCTTGCTCGTACCTGCTCCATGCCGCACCCTCAACCATAATGGCTTGGGCATCAGTTGCAAATTTTTCCAGAGCCTTCTTCTTCTCGCTTTCCACGATTTGCGCAAAGTCATAGGATGCACCCTTCTTCTGTCCGATCTTCACAGCTCCGCTGACAGCATCGCTGAAGGCCTCAACGCCAGACTTGTGAGCCGCGGTAAGCTGCTTCTGGAAGAGTGCTTTGAGCCGCGTATCGACCTTGCTCTCCAGCTCTGCCTTCTTGCGCGTGTAAACACCCTTGTGGTACCGGCTCGCGTTCGTTTCGAAGTCCTTGAGTATTTGTGATCGGGCAGCGTTCATTGCCGCTCCAAGATCCGGGATGACCGAAGGCCTTCCTGCCCGCGCATCTTCTGCCTGTCTGTCTTCAAGTGGCGTGATCTTCTCGTCGAATGCAACCAAAACTTCTCGAGAGATCTCGTCGCATCGGAACTGTGCCAGTAATTCTTGCTGTGTTGGCAAATCCAGATCCTTATTGTTCACAATCTGGTCCCAGACACCTTCGGCGTAAACAGAAAACCCGTCGGCGGGGATTCTGCGATGGTACTGTGGCAGGAAGACGGGGAGCGATGACTCGTCGAGGAGACCGCTCTTCTTGGGATCACTATATCCTTCTCGGAACCGCGTGCTTAGCTTCTCCACCTCCTGCTCGAACTTCTCTGGTTGTAGGATTTTGTGGGGCAGCGCGACGAAGGCAAAGTCGAAGTAGTCTTCAATCCGCGCCTGTTCGAGGTTTTGCGGTTTCGATATCGTCGACCATAACTTGTTGAGATCTTGTATTAATGTGTTTTGGAGGTTACTAAGAGGAGTAGTTCCGATGTGGTCACGGATGACGAAGAATAGAAGGGAGCGCGGACTGGTCCTGCATGGTGTTAGTAGAGCCACCGGAACAGACCCACCAAACGTACTTGCTGTCCTTGATGAAGAGCTGCAGATTGACCTCGAAGACGGTCTTGAGCAGGCCCATGTTCGCGCCCTGGTACAAGCCAACCTGGTGCTCCCAAATGTTCACAATCAGCACCTCGCTCGTCGCCAGTGCGAACAAGGCGCTTTTGCGCTCAAAGTCCTGGTCTTCTCCGCGCTCGCGTCCGTCGGTGCCCTCCACGTCCATTACTAGGATATTGTCCGCCATGCCCCTTTCGCTGCCCTCGCGCTTGTTCTTGCTCATCCAGATTCCCTTTGTCGTCTGCCGGCGCTCCTGCTCGGACATGACGCCGAACTGTGTGCCGAAGAGGTAGTTGAGGAGAGTCGACTTGCCGGTTGACTGTGAGCCGAATACAGATATGAGGTGGTAGTTGAAGCCGGCGGGGACGATCTTCTCGTGGGACAGATACGTGCCCAGGTTCTGGCTGCAATGCACTCTGTCAGCCCCTACACAGCGCCTGGGACGCTCGCGGATACGCACTTGAACAGCTTGTCCTCGTCGATGACCTGGATGCCATGCTCGTACTCCTGCTGCGAGCCATCGTCGCCGACGGAGGCAAAGTGGGCGTTCATCATCAGGGAGGGCGCGGAGGGGTGCTTGACGTTGCTGGGGCGGCCATTTCCGTTGACGTTGAGAGAGTCGGCCATGGTGCGGTACGGCCCTGTCACGGCGCAGGCTAAGGAATAATTCGTGTCAGGGAAAAGGGCTGGCCGTTGATGTCACCTGGCTCAGGATCTCGGGCGGCCTGCCGACGGCGTCGAGCGGCAGTCGCCCGTTATTCGCGCCTGCCTCGCTTAGCCGCGCAGTTGCTCGGCGGCAGCCGCAGGACGACACCTGCTTGGGAGCACACATGGCCTGCTCACACATTCTTATTCTAAGCCATGTAGTCTACCTTTCTGATCATGCGGTCAACTCAAAGCTGGAATAACAACAGGCAAAGTGAAATGAACACATGCAGCTTCCAGGCTGTATCATTTGTGAACATGCCCGACGCAGTTCATGTCCCCTATCCGTGCTGAGGCCTTCCTCGCCCCGTGTAAACGCCTATCCAATGCTTCTAGTGTCTTCATGTCTTGATGGTCGAGTCGTCCCAAAAAATATGAATACAGGTATCCCAATGCTACAAACCAAAAACTCAAAAAGCGTCCGAACCCCGGCCCCATCATACAAACGTGACATCAACGCCGCTATATAGGTTTCCCATTAACACCATTCGCTCGCCACGTCTGTTCTTGTTTCGTACCCGGCGGTAACCAGCTCGCCTGGTCTCCGTTGGACCTGCCTCCATTCGCGTCGTCGTCTCTCTTGCCGTTGGACGTGGGATAGGCTCCGGTACCGGCGGACATGGTCGCCGGGCTCGCCGAGAAATTCGGGCGAGGTAGCTTGTCTGTCGTGAGAGGGAGCAGTGTCCCATGCGCCTTGGACTGCATCGCCCGAGCCTGCTTATCCTTCTTTGCAGCGTCCGATGTCCGATCATAGAGGTACAAGCCGAGAAAAGTAAGGAAGAACCCGAACGCCTGGACCTTGGTCATAGGCTTCCCGAACCAGATGATGGCGAATACAATAACAAAGACGCGCTTGATAAGACTAGCGACCGAATAGGTGACCGGAGAAATCATCGACAACAGGACAAAAGCGACGATATTCTGACCAAAGTGGAATGTGCCGTTGAAAACGAATTCGAGAAATAAGCGTCCGTGATCATAGGCGCCCGGATGGTCGGTAAGGTCGATTGAAGCATCGTGTAGGAAGTCGCTCAGGAGCGTGAAGCCTTCGGACCACAACCAGAGCGGAAGCGTTAGTACGAGCGCAAGGCCAGACGAGTAGCACAGCAGATTCAATTTGTCTGGTTTCGTAAACCGCGAGGGCGGTAGTCCTTCTTTCTCGGCAGCCGCGGCGTCGTTGAAAATTTTCTTGGAGATGATGTTCTGCGTGACAAAGAGAATAGCACTAGCAAATGCCATGATCAGGCCCATGAAATTGGCGTGGAAATCCGCGGAGCAAGCCAATACCACACCCAGCGTGAGTGGTATCAGCGAGAGGTACGTAGGTATCGAATACTTAATCCTGAAGAAGATACGGTAGGCCATTACAGTCAGCAGAGGGGAGAGTCCTTTGATCGTGTGTACCAAAGACACCGGTATCCTCCGGGTAGCATCCGAGCTCAGAACATGTCCACCAATTTGGAACAGTGCGAGGGGTAGCGTAGCCATGATCAGTTCTTTGGTCGGCGGGCGAATGCCGTACTTGAGGAAAGGCAAGGTCTGCTTCATGCGGGGGTATTTCCTGGCTAGCGCGGCGAGGAACAGACACCACCCGGAGACAAACATGAATTGTACAATCGTGAGCGTGACCGGTTTCGGAAGGGCGGTAAGGATGGCTTTCGAGGAGGTGTTGGAGAAGATGGAGGTCATGTACCAAACGCCGCAGAGCATCTGTATCAGTCAGCACTCCGCCCGCTCGACCCAGGCCCGTCTACATACAATGAGCGTCGGCGACACGGGTGCCTTCAACGCGTCCGCAATCTCGACTACATTCTGGCTGACGCTTGCTTTGCGCGTCCGTACTGTCCTAATCGCCTCGCTAAGACTCTTTTGCCTTCCATGTCGTGTAGCTGGGCCATGCACTGAGCCATTTGCATATCCAGCCCTCTGGTCTCTCCGTGCCTGCCAGCGGTCGGGGGTTTGCGTGTGTCCAATCTGCGCGCGGCTGCGACTTGGGCTGGGGGTCCGCGAGGTGAGGCCGAACGGCTCCTCCTCGTGCGTAGGTAACAGGTCGGGCTGGAACGGCGGGAACTTGAACGTCGCATTCGCATTCGAATCGAGGGGCGGCGCAGAAGCCATGGCGGCTGGGCTAGAGGGTTCGTTGTGCTATCGTTGAGTCGTTCGTCAAGCCATGGGAGCTGAGCGGATGCGATCGGAATCGGAGCTTAATCTGGCCTGAATAGACCCGGCAATCCGCCCTGAAGGACATGAACGTCGCACACGCAGGCGGCGGAGGTGCGCACAGGGTCTGAAGAAGATGGCCGCTGGCGCTGAGCCGTGGCTTCCGACTGTTGTTACCTAGCGCGTGTCTATCGATATCCTACGCCTAAATTAGCTCCCTGCAGGGGGCCAAGATGCGGCTATGGTGCTTAATCCAATGACGTCCCATTCTACATGCGCCACCCGTCGCGCCGCATCCCACGCCGTGAGCTCTTCGCAGCGTCGCGGTTGGTTCCAGCATGTATATCGTATCCGTCCTCGCGCCATGGTGCTTATGGCTGTCGGCGGTGCTCTGCACTGCGGCACCTTTCTCGTTCAGCGGCTCCTGGCAGATCTTGGGACCGTTCCAAATTGGGACAAGAGGCATGGCATCATTCCGTGCGCCGATAAGCTGAGTATCTCGAGCTGACCGCTCCGCAGAAAGTACATGGGGAGCCGACCCTCTGGAGTATGCTGGAGGCTTCCGCTCGCTCCACTATGACCCTGGGGCCCAGTTTCGGAGCTCCTTACCCACCAATGGAACGGCCAATTGGAATGTGACCGATGCAACGCAGACATCTACATCGTCAACTAGTGCCAATGCTACTTTGAGCGTTTCGTACTCCAATGTCGACTGGGATTTTCTCAAGGATGTCTACGGCTGGGCAGCTGTGCAGTATCAGGTATGTAGCCTGCAGTGCGGTGGCTGGTTGTGCATTGGAATCTGTGGGGTGACTTGGCTGAGAGACGTTTACTAACTTGTGGCTGCAATGTTTAGGCATGGGCACGTGGCGAGCTTAGTGTGAGTGGGAACAGCACACAGCACCTCGTCCTATATACGGATGCTATCCTAGAGTATTGGGTGGACGACGTTCACTACTTTGGAGGCGACTTCTTTACGTTCCGAAAGGCCCCCCCGGTTCTTCATCTGTCCCCGGGGACACATCAAGTAAACTTACGATTGGTGCGAGATGTGCGCGCTTTCGGTGGGATACTTGCACCGACCATTGATGTTGTAGTGCACGCTGAACAAGCCTCTGGAGCCTTAGAACTGGCGAAGCCCGGTATGCTCCTCTCGGACGTTATTGACGATAAACTGGCTTCCCCATTAGGATCGGTATTTCTTCGAAATAGCGGCGAAGATAATGTAGAGATCGTGGATATCCGACCTTCTGATGTGGGAAACCCCATTTCCTTTCAGGACCTTGGGCCCCAACTCTTTCTCGCGCTGGACTCGCGAGTGCTGACTGCTGAGCAGACAAAGGTTTCAAGTCCTAATAATGCGTCTGGTCTAGTACTCGCCGCTGGCCAAAGTCGGCCGGTGACTCTCAATGTTTCGTTGCCCTCTCGTAATGTTTCTTCTGTGCAATATACTATCACTTACAAAGTCGTCGGTAGCAGCCGCTTATCGACTGTGGAAATCTCTCAGGATCTCATTAAAACGTCTTTATATGAACCGCATAAGATCACGTTCCTCCACCCTGGAGGCATAGTGTCCTATTCTATGCTTCGACCACCCGCGAAGAATGCGACCTGCGGTCCTGGAGAGAACTCAAGCTTGCCAGTTCTCCTACAACTACATGGGGCGGGACTAGAGGCAGACAATGGCATGGTAGCCCACGCTCTAGACCCCGTCCAGATCTGTGCGCCTTCGCCTTGTTTCCAACTGGTGTGACGCCATGGTCTGGAGATGACTGGCGTAAGTATACCGTTCCGGAAATGAGCGCGCTAACTGAGTCTAGAAAATTGGGGATTCGCTGATGTTGAAGCCGCCGTGAACAGTATCACTGAATGGGTTGAGTATGTGGGTTGGCAAGGTCCAAGCGTGGACGTTAACCGTTGGATCGTCTCTGGCCACTCGAATGGAGGGCAAGGCACTTGGTATGCCCTCACGCACCGGCCGGATCGAGTACTAGCTGCTGCGCCAGTGTCTGGCTACGCTTCTATTCAAAGTAAGTCTGCCCTACAGCGCCGGCTGTTTGGTCTTCGTACAGTGGGTCGCCCCAGGGTATAAACTATGGGTAGACTGTACGGAGACCGCCGATCTATTTTCCCCATTGATTTCTAACATGTCAAAGAATACGTCCCGTACGAGCTTTGGCAGCCTGCAGATCCGCGACGCACAGCTGTCGTTAGCGCCTCTTTGAATAGCTACCGCCATGAGATGCTTATGCCCAACGCTCGTGGGATTGCGATTCAACAGCAGCATGGTCAGATCGACGACAATGTACCCGCATATAACTCGCGACTTCTTGCCCAACAACTGGTCCTTTCGGGCACCAACTCCAGCTATAATGAAGTTCCTGGTCAGAACCACTGGTGGTATGTAAGGTCCGCGTATAACAGGGATGTTTCCTCTTCATGAACAGGGAAAGATATTCCTTCTCGGTCTGACGGAGACATTACCAGAAACATATTCCCAATTTTCAGAACTGCACTAACGATCTCCACCTTTAGGGACACTGTAATGACCACTCCACAGTTGGTTGACTTCTACTATACGCAAACTAAAAGTAACGATACTATGCCGAGAACATTGACTGATTTCGAGCTCGTTGTAGGCGATCCGGGAGATATGGGCTCAAAGGGTGGGATCAAAGTGCTTCTTCTAGAAGACCCAGGACAATACGGACGAGTAGAAGTAAACGGTAATCTCATCGCAACCTCCAACGTGTTAAGTTTAGAATTAAACCTCTCCACCTGGAAGACACAGGTCTTGACAATCGATGACTCCGATCTGTCACTCGACCAATATGCCAAAACAAAAGATACCGCATCCATCACCATTTCCAGGAGCAGCGGGAGTTGGTCCATCGGTCCACCAGACAATAATGGCGATGAGATTCCGCATCGTCGTGGCAGACAGCTAGGTTCCATGACCGCCATCCTTCGCACTCAAGGCCCGTTCATAATCCGCCACCAAGGCCCCGTCGCACCCGCGCATCTCGCTCTTCAGATCTCCCGAAACCTACATCAATACTTCCAAGCTGACGCCGAAATCCTGTCCTCGCCCTCCTGGGACAGCACCACCAACGGTACTGGCAACGTGATCACGCTTGCGATTGGCGATACCACACCTCCCAGCATCTACTCGGACTTTCCAATCAAGCCATCTGCCTCGGGTCTCACAGTCCGCGACAACAAGGGTAAACAACACCAGTATGGCAGAGATGGGGCGTCTGTTGGTGCTGCGTTCTTAAGGCCGTTGCAGGGCGAGAGGCTGGAGCTTGTATTCTGGGGGAGTGGCGAGGAGGGTCTGGCGCAGGCGACAAGATTGGTACCGATGGTTACCGGGGTTGGACAGCCAGATTTCGTTGTCCTGGGTGAGAAGGCGAAGTGGAAGGGTATAGATGGGGCGTTGGCTATGGGCTTCTTTGACTCTAGGTGGGAGGTTACGGGATCATCTGTTGTGTCTTGATCTTGCTTGATTTGAAGATGCTTAGCGAGGAGATGTGGGGTTGGTATTACGTATGGAAGAGCTTTGGCGTCCCGAAAGTGTTGTTCTGTTGGATTTGCAATGCCCTCTTCAACTATCTGTTGTGTTTGTCATATTTTCTTGTCTTGAATGTTTCGTTTTTCGCTTCTTTTGATTAGGTTTCTACTCTATTCTCTAACTTTATCTGAAGAAAGATAGAGATCCATGTGTAGAGTGGTTTTCTAGGACAAGTTAGGTGAGTCCAGACTCGAGATATGAGCTTATGTTGACGACGACATCGTTGAAGCCGAGTTGGACGGACGTGGGATCAAGATCACCATCGCAGCTGAGACTGTTCGGATCACTCGATGCATTGGTTGGAATCGGCCTGGGTCCACTTCTATACACCAATTTGCTACTTCGAGCCGGGCTGTAGCCAGGACATACAACCCGCTGAACCTCATCTGGTACGTCTAACCTCAATGTAGTTATTCTTTGACGACCTGAGTAGCGCATCTCGAAGACTTCGGTTTGGATCCATTCGCCACCTACCGCCTGCACGAGCGCATCTTTCACTCTTTCACTCTCGTAAGGGTCGGGCAGCCACTCACGTCATTTCCATTATGCTTATCAGGTGAAATAGTCTATTGAGGTCCGGCGCGTCTGGTGCGGAGTTTGCTTCGCGTTTGCCACGCGCCTGCCGCTGTCGCGACTGCCACTTTCGGTTGTTATAAAGCAGCTTCGTCCTCGACAGCTCAGAACCTCTCCACTCCACCAACTTCTTTCCTCCCGCACTCCTCCTCCTTCTCCCACATCTACTTCCGCACTTGTCGGCACCTGCACGTTATTTTCTATTGCCGCTGCCCATCAAGGACGTGAGGCAGGGCGATCCACGCGCATATAAGCTGCCATTTGTCTCACCACACTCCTCCCACGACCGGTTTCTATCTACTCTGGCCATTTACGCCGCAAACCGGGTCATCAACGCTGCTGTGTCTTACATCTTATATCGAGCCTGATATCTCGGATCTCTCGAATCTACCGTATAACCGACAGCAACATGAGCTTCAATCTTACTTCGGACGGCTCTCCCACTCCTCGGAAGACCGTCTCTAGGTTCGCCGTACCAACCGATATCAGGCTTGACACTTCTCCCGAGGTACTAGGCTTCGGGGCGGTAGGCACTCGCGCTCAGCGACACCCTTTCATTTGGTCTGGCAACACGTCGTTGACCTCCAATGTGCAGGGTATGAAGCGCGCGCTGGGCTCCTCTACTCAGAGCAACCGCATGATGCCACAGCCGAGCATGGATGCCTTCAAGGTTAGTCAGTCATGCAATATACCACAAGACACTTGTGCCCGAGCGTCCTCTTCCCAATCCCAATCATGTAGTATCGACGTTGACATATTAGAAGATCAAGGTCGAGCCGGGTACGCACGACGAGACATCTGTTGTCGACTCTCTCCTCCAGCGCCTCAACGAACGCTCCTCTCCCCATGACCAGTATGGCTCCTCCAACGGCTCCATTCCGATGACCCCAGCCACGGAGTACATTGGCGGTACACCGAACACCGAGCCTGATTCCGTTATTGTCGAGACTGCAGAGCTGCGTAAGCTCAAAGCTGATCTGCTAGAGGCGCGCAACGAGGTTACTCGGATCAGCCAGGAGCTGCATAGCACTCACGTCGCCAAGTCCACCGTCGAGCACCTCGGCCAGTCTTCGGAAGCTGATTACGCCTACTCTGATGAGGTCACCGAGCAGACGCTTATGCAGCTGCGTGACAAGTTCAACGCGGCCAACCGGACTAGCCATGCTTGGGGTAACGAGACTCGTCCCATGTACAACATGGGCGCTCAACAAGCTGTCCCGAGCATGCAGGCTCCGGCACGTCAACCACCTATGCAGCAGAACTACCGCGGCCGAAACAGCTACCTGAATGAACCTACCCACTTTCCTATCGAACAGAGCTTCCGTGGTGGTAGCGCCCTGCCGAGCCGCCCTGTCTCCGCGTTTGATCCTCCAGCCTACAACCAGTACGTGGGTCCGGGTCCGCAGATGTATCCGTCCTACCAACCCACCCCGATTGGTCCTATGGGCAATAGGCTCTCCCCCGAAGCGTCCGAGTTCAACGTTAACGCCGCCATGGGCCCGTCGCCGTGGAACTCTCAGGTATGTGACCCACATATCGCCTGAAAAAAAATCGGCCCCGCCCTATAAGGGTCTCTCACCAGCTGGTGATACTGCCTCTGTTGCGACGTTTAGCTAACATCACGAACTCCTAGCCACCCTCTGATTCTGGAAACGGCGTTCAGTACGTCGCACCTGTCGAGCCAATGAACTATCGACGCTTGTTGGAGCGCAACATGACCTGCAACTGGACGTATATTGTCGACAAGATCATCTGCAACAATGACCAGCAGGCATCCATCTTCTTGCAACAGAAGCTCAAGGTCGGCACCGCTGACCAGAAGTACGAAATCGTTGAATCGATCATCGCTCAGGCCTACGCACTTATGGTCAATCGGTTTGGAAACTTCCTTGTCCAGCGTTGCTTCGAGCATGGAACTTCCGAGCAGGTATGTTACAATCATGGACATCGAGATAGCTTTTCTTAACCTTTATTTGTAGGTCATTGCTATCGCCGGTGCGATCCGAGGAAATACGCTCACGCTGAGCATGGACCCTTTCGGCTGCCATGTCGTGCAGAAGGCTTTCGACTGCGTTCCCGAGGAGTACAAGGCCACGATGGTCCATGAGCTTCTTCGACGTATCCCCGAGACTGTCATCCACCGATATGCATGTCATGTTTGGCAGAAGCTTTTCGAGCTCCGATGGAGCGACTCTCCACCCCAGATCATGCGTTACGTCAACGAGGCTCTCCGGGGTATGTGGCACGAAGTCGCTCTGGGTGAGACCGGCAGTTTAGTCGTCCAGAACATATTCGAGAACTGTCTCGAGGAAGACAAGGTACGTATACATTGTCATTGAAGCCTTTATAAGCTGACCATGTTCCAGCGCCCTTGCATCAACGAGGTTTTGGCCAGCATCGATGTTATCTCTCATGGCCAGTTCGGCAACTGGTGCATCCAGCACATCTGCGAACACGGCGCGCCCGCCGACCGTAGCCGGGCTATTGATCACATCCTTCGATGTGCAACGGACTACAGCGTCGACCAGTATGCGTCCAAGGTCATCGAGAAGTGTCTTAAGATTGGTGGTACCGAGTTTCTTGATCGGTACCTTGAGAGGGTCTGCGAAGGTCGCCAAGATCGTCCGCGCATGCCGTTGATTGATAGTAAGCCTACTTCTCTCTGGTGCCGTGGGCCACTCATGCTAACAACAGCGAACAGTTGCCGGTGACCAGTTTGGCAACTACTTGATCCAATACATCCTCTCCAACAGCGGCCAACAGCATCGTGACCTCGTCGCTTCGCACATCCGCAAGCACATGGTCTCCCTCCGTGGCTCTAAGTACGGTTCCCGCGTTGCCATGCTATGCTGTAACCCAGCGCTTGCAACTCGTCCCGGTCCCCCTGGTGGCATGATGTCGCGCGGCTACACAAACAATCACCGTGGCGGCTATGCTAGCGGCTTCCGTTAGACATTTCCTCGACATGGTCGACACTATCGTCAGCTGCAATTATCTCAGTTCGGCACCTTATTTCCTGGAATCGGTTCAAATGTTGCAGCATAATATCCGTTTGGGTATCGCAAGTAGCCATGGACGCGCTCGCGCTCGTTCTCGTTCTCGATCTCCAAAAAGGTAACATGGATATGCCTAAAATACGCTCCATGTCGAAAAAATTGTCCAAAACCGTTGGGATACGAAAAATGGTCCATCTGCTACCGTCGGTTGGTTTAACATGGTTTCCTGGAAACACGTTACCTTTACCTATTCCCTCTTGTTTATCACCGCATTTCTCAAGCCAGACTTGGCTAGTTGCAGGATCAGCTTGGAGGCGAAGTAATATGGACTGACGGGGCTACTTGATCCTTCGTATGCGTATCCTTCTTACGAAAAAGAAGTAAGGTGAAAATGGTGACATGGTTATAAGCTTGACTGGGATGTATGTATTTTTCTCAGAATCGAAGACATCATGGCTACATATCTTGTTCTCATCGTCTGTTGCAAGCGAATGACTCTACTTGGCTTATACTTTTGCAATTGCCACCATTCTCTAGCACGTGTGAGTGTCGTCTCCAGGGCTCCAGGGTTGGGGCCCCGGCGGAAGGGGTTTCACGCGCTCGAGCTCCGAATGCGCGCGAAGGTCGGATCTACTCGGGGCCGAATCGGCTTACACTCGGACTATTCAGCAGCGCTACATGAGAGTTCGAGAATGGGCACGAGAAATGGACGGAAAATAACCAGAGGGTTCACAACTATACAAAGCCTTCTAGAATGCTATTAGAAATACGCTAGACAGGCTGATTATTTTGTGTTGCGGCGCTGGGCGGACCAGCGGCATGCGGCATGGCTGGGAAAGGCCGAAGCGGCATTCGAGATTGCACCGAGCGTCGTGCGGCGCGTAGGCGAGACGGCGCCGAGGGGGGCAATATGGTGCTTAGGTGGGAGTGGAAAGCGAGAGGTTTGTTATGTATGTGATGGGTTGTGATTTGATGAAGTTGGTTCAATTGATGAGCTTGAATCTATCATACAAACAGAGCAAACATTCGCGACGAGGTTCTCGGAGAAACGCAAATTTGAGCCATGGAGATATCGCGTGATGGAGTGACCGGCTCGTTCGAGATCTCGTACATGTACTTTGTGTGTAAGCCGGATGTCGCCGATGCTGCCCTGTGAGCTCGGGACGCTCGGCGACGTCACCAGCCCATCTGCCCTGCGGCCCGCCTGCAACATTATCTTTTATAAAACCATCGCCGTCGTTCCTACGTCACGTCAATTGCTCGCTTTTGACGCATACAGGCGAGTTCCTCACGTTCGACGCATATACACCTCACGAATACCTATTTTACTGCACCTACTCTGTCGATCTACGAGTAAACAAAGCCGGTGAAAGCTACCCACATCATGAAGATTCTTACGAAAGAAGAGGAACAGGCGCATTACAAGTGAGTAGAGCGATGAAGCGCGATACGATCGAGAAAACTGGCTAACAGATGGCAGTGCGATTGTCAAAGGCGGAACAATTGGTGGTATGGTCGGTCTTGCGATTGGTACTGCTGCTGTTGCGGGCGCGAGCAGAAGATACCCGAGCTTCAGATCGCTCTCAGTACCATTCCGAGCCTTCCTCGTAACCTCTTCAGGCTCGTTTCTTGGTGTGTAGAAGCCGTTCTTCAGCACTGTACAGACTTTTGCTAACCATTTTCCAGCCGTCATCGCCGCCGACCGCGCCTCCGCCCGCTTCGACCTCGAGAACAACCCCGAAAAGCAGCGCGAACAAGAACGTGAACGCGAACGCGAAGCTCTCTACTCAGCCAATAAGACCGCCGCGCAGCGCGCCAAAGAATGGGCGTCCGAGAACAGATATCCGCTCCTGTTCGGGTTCTGGGTAGCTTCCATGGCAGGGTCGTGGATGGCTGTGAACCGGCAGAGCGGACTTTCTGGCGCACAGAAGCTGGTTCAGGCGCGTATGTACGCGCAAGGGCTGACGCTGTCAGCGCTGCTGGCGAGTTTTGCGTTCGAGGGCAATGACGCGGCGAAGGGGAGGGGCAGGTGGGAGACGATCAAGGTCTTGGACCCGAATGATCCTACGCACAAGCATATGATTGAGAAGAAGATTCATCACGAGCGGTATGCGGGGGAGGACCAATGGAGAGGTACGTTTGCCGCGTTTATCGCATGACGTGCTCAATAATAGTCGGCTAACAAATGCTGCAGAAATGGTCGAAGCTGAGGAGCGACGAATGAACGAGCGCAAGGAGGCTGCAAAGGCAAAGCTCCATGATGATGAGGCGCAGAAGAAGGAATCTAAGCCCTCTTCGTAGAGCGCCGCCACTCTCCCTATATCCATCCTAGTATTTCGAGCCGTTTGAATACCCCGGCTTGTCTTCCTTCCCTGTAACGACGAAGATTAGTTGAAGTTCAACTTTATGTTTCCCCTATCATCTCACTGGCGTAATGGGGTGGTCTTGTCGCAGAATCAAGAGTAGAAGAAAATGTATTTCTAGCCGAGTAGACGCGGATGCATTGCAGATATGGCTTGGTCGAGCGGGCGCGCGCCATGTGCGTGTTTGGGTCTTGCTAGGGCTGGGCTAGAATTTATGATTTTTTTGTGCATATGTTTGGGTTTTTAGTGTTGGAGAATTGTTAGGTGTGACAGTGGAGGCTTGAGGAAGGTACATGTGGGGGAGGATCACATGGTAAATGATTGGTAGTACTACGGTACAGTTGCTTATTTTTTTCTGTTTTACAAGCCTTGTGTCCGACTGGAATGAAGACAATCTTTTGAAATGGCAAAGTAACAAGAAGCAAAAACGAGGGTGTGTGGCTAATTGGACGAGCTAGAGCTGATGTCGACCCCGCTCTGATATTATGCGAGGCAGCCGCGACTCAGCCTTCCAGACTCAGCTCTGAGGCAGGTGCCAGGTGCCGTGTGCCCCGCTGCCTTGTGAGCGGCCTCACAGTCTGCTTTCTCTTCTCTCTTACCCCACCTTACAGCTTCTGCTTTGCTTCACTGTACCGAACACCTCCGCATCTCCACCATGGAGGAAGTCCACGACGATGAAAGGCCTGATCCTGGAGACCCGACTCACAGCGAGCAGTTGAAGTCGTATCAATACCAACCGCTCAATCAAGAGGCCCAGGAAATCAGGCTGCTCAGATTACTGCCCGCCGGAAATATCGATGATGAGCTAGAACTCGAGATCTTCCATGCGCCGCTCGTCGTGCCGGAGAAAGCCCCAGATACCAGGCTTGAATTCAGTGAGCTTGAGAAGACGCTACCTGAAGGGTGGGAGCTGTTTAAAACGACGGAAGAGCGATATATATTCCGACACATCGTCACTGGCGAGACTCAATGGGATCACCCTGATCCGGATGTTGATCGCGAGTTATACCACTACGATGCTGTTCTTGATCCATATCCTGGCTCTGAGCCTGCTTATGAAGGTGAGTTTATAGGTCGCTTTCATTACTTCGCAATATAAGTCTTGCCTTGTGTAGTTGTTGATGAAAGTAAAATGCCGGGTTGGTCTGTGTTTGTAGCGAGCCACGTCAAGGTAGTCTACGCAATGTATCTCAGAAGCTAGGTTCATGTGGAAAACCCTGTTTTTTTGGCAATGTGATGCTGTAACTGTGGGTCACAGTTCGAGGCAAAAAGTGACTCGGGAGGGCTTCCTCAGTTTCTGGGTCTTGAGCAATTGTTGATCTTGTTACAGCCCTATCGTATACATGGGGCAAAAGGGGGACCACCACGAGAGCACGTGTGTCTTCCACCGCCACAAATGGGATACCAACCACCTTAGATCTACGACCAAACCTTCAACTAGCTTTAAAAAATCTTCGACGGGTTAATACTTCTCGTGTTCTCTGGGTCGATGCTATTTGTATCGACCAAGAAAATTACGTCGAGCGCAGTCGGGAAGTGAAGAGGATGGGCAATATATACACGCTGGCTCGAAGAGTGGTGGTCTGGTTTGGTCCAGCGGGCGAATACAGCCTAAGAGGACTGAACATTCTTGCATCCATCGGTCGGACGTTCGTGGACGTTGGTAACTATTATCTTGTCTCGCCAGCTTTGGACGGATCACGCAATTTACTCGACCTTTCCTACGAGGATATCGCACCGCATCGGGAGGAGGACCATCCCACCTTCGAGTTTTTGTTCAACGAGAAATTACAGTACAACGAAGAAGATTATCGCGCCATCCATGAAGTTCTAAGTTTCTCATGGTGGCGTAGACTATGGTATGTTAAATTACCGTCAAGTTACCGAGATATCACAGATACTGACCTATATCAGTGAGTACTTATCGCTATGTTCATTTCAGTCCTATCTTCTGGGCTCTAGTCTGGAGTATCTATTGAATTGCTTGTTTGAATTTTAGATTTAAGCCCTCATACTGATGATGTTGCCACTTGGAGGGATATGGCAGGAGATACATCTTGCTAGCCCTCGAAGTATTGTACAGTGCGGCTCCCATTCTGTACTGTGGACTCATCTCCGGCGTGGCGTTAGATTCCTGGTCTTCCGGCACGACCAGTTCAAGACAACCAGTCTGAAGCCTCTCATAGGTCTTTGCAAGCCGTTCTGTTTTCCGACATCGACCCAGCATCTCTTGCAGATTATCCGATATACAAGGTTTGCGGCGTTTCAAAATCCACATGATCGCATCTTCGCACTTCTTGGCCTTGCGCGCCCTGATCATGTGGCGCTCATCAAGGCAGACTACAATCTGCCGCTTGTTGACTTCTTCAAGAATGTTTGTACAGCACACATGAAGATCCACATGGACTTGGATTTTCTGTCACACTGCGAAATGGCCACGCAAGAGCAGATTCCAAATTGCCCTTCATGGGTGCCGAGCTGGTCCTCGTGGTGTCCGCAGTGGCTGCTGCGTGGTGAATTCGCGTCTGGATACAGCGGATATGGGGAAACTACAATACCAACTGGCTCAAAGCTAACTACATTTGGTGTACTATGTGGAACTGTAGAGCAAGTTGGCGGCGAAGCACCGCTTGAGGGCGGGATGAGGCAAACACTGCGCTCATGGGGAAGAGTGGCAAAGAGTAGCAACGAAAAGTGGGAAGAAGATTTTATTCAAGCAATAGCTGGTGGTTACCATGATTATAATGGGATCTACCCGGATGATCCGACCCTTGAGCAATACCGGGCGGCATACCACAACGAGGACGGCGAACCGTTGGTCTCCGAGCGGGTACGAGGTCGGTCGATTTTCAGATGTGATAATGGAAAAATAGGATTGTGCTCTCCCGCCGTTAAGCCAGGTACGTTTTGTTTCTCACTCATACATCTTCCAGCATATACTCGGAAGAAAATATCCGAGCTCATAAACATGATAATGTAGACTGGGTGGTACAATTACAGTGTAGTAGCATTCGAAGGAACTGCCAGTGTATCATGATTCATTATCTTATTAATAGAAACTGGATATGCCATAGTAACGTACATCTGGAGTTTGGAACTGGGTCACATGAACATTTTGGGAATTCATACTCCGTTACGGTTCATGATGGCCTCGCATGGCTCTTGTAGTAGAATTTTACTGACTTTTTCAACAGGAGATCTACTGGTTGTTCTCCTTGGAGTTTTTGATTCCCTCGTGCTCCGAAAATCCACTTCTGATCAACACACAACCATGTATGCGGTAGTAGGACCTGCGTATGTTAGCAGTGTTGCGCACACAGTAGCTCTACTAGGGCCTGTACCTCCTCAATACACGGCGCACACGTCCTTAGACTTGCAGAACTCTTTTATCCAAGGGTTTAAAGACTCGGGCAATGGTGTCACAATCTACAATGATCCGCGACTAGGGCCGTTGCCTGATGGATGGGAATTTGAGAAAGAATATGCGCCGGAACAGAAAGAACAAAGGGTCTACCGGAGAACAGATACAGGATATACAACGACGAAAGATCCCAGGTTGTCCGTGGATGGACTTCGAAAGAGAGGGGTTGATGTGCAGGAGATCGTTCTAGTCTAGTTGGTGCCTCTCATAGCACAGCCCGAGTTGCTCTACGATACGTGATCCAAATGCAGATTGTCCAGACGCTTATGCGATACATTGTAAATCTGT
This sequence comes from Laburnicola sp. JP_R_19, assembly GCA_031010545.1. Classification (NCBI taxonomy): domain Eukaryota; kingdom Fungi; phylum Ascomycota; class Dothideomycetes; order Pleosporales; family Didymosphaeriaceae; genus Laburnicola; species Laburnicola sp. JP_R_19. The sequence goes on along the minus strand of VOIT01000101.1, from coordinate 1,226,840 downwards.
AAGATTGGAGAGGGGAACGAATCAACCCCACTCCTTTTGTTTTGAAGTTCCTAGGCGCACAATCAAAATTCTCGAAAACCCTTTCCTTCACTAACCATATTTGCCCCCTTCTTTCACACGTCTTCACTATGCCTTACCCAAGCCTCACTTGCATCCACCAATTGTCCATCACCGCACTTCCTTCTGCACCACTCCAGCACACTCTCTAACTCCTTCCGTATCCGCGCCTCAAGGTTCCCTTTCCCTTCTTTCCCCCCATCTGCCCAAAACTTCTCAACATCGTCAATCAACTTTTGCATCTCTCCCGTATCATCGCCGTACACAAACTCCACAAATCCAACTTCTTTATCTACCACCACTTGATCATCCAGTTTTTGTTCATCCCTATGCTTCGGCACCCATCCCTCCCCCGCATCTATAACATCTTCCGCCCGCAGCCTCGCATTACGCATGTCGCCTCCGCATCGATGCAGTATCGAGTGCAGTAGCATACCCTCGATTGCGGGCGGCGCTTGCATGTGTCGCATAAGAAAGTCCGCTGAGGGTAGATCGGCGTTCATGATGTGCAGTGTGGCTTCTAGAGTGGGATGTAGAAGAAGGGAGGCTACAGCGGCGGTGAGAGAAGGATGTGTGGCGTGCGGTGGGGGCTGGGAGAGGTGCGTTGCTGGGAGGAGGATTTTGAGGATGGAAGGAAGGGTATGCGGATTTTCTGAGCTGAAAGGGTCGGAAGACATCATAGATTATTCGATAGGGTATTTTTTCTCTCTACTCGTACATTTTAACAATTTTCAAAGAAACAGTGATGGTTTGAACTCGAATGCTTTCTTCCAAAGTACGAATGAGAACTAAAAAACAAGTCGAATTGGAAGAAATAGAGATCTGAAAAGCGAGTATAACACTCTGAAATAGCCGTGACCGAGCTTTTTAACTTTGTATGTTTTGCCCATTCATACGAAAGGTGTTGTTTTTGGATCCTGGCAAGCGATGTCGGAGAAAAGCCACTCGTACAACACTAATGCCGATTCCACCTAAGGACAAAACATTCACAGAGAAATAGGTACGCATAATTCATCGGACGTCCAACGTCGAAATGAGTTGGCAGTCTTTGGGCACAAATTCAGCGTACCTCCGTGGCTGGTTGGTGGTCCGCTCGTCAATCGAAGCCTTGAATGAAACCCGGTAGCTGTGCTTACGCCCCACCGTTCCCCTACACAGTGCACACCTTTCTCAACAGCTTCAAGCACCTCAAAAGCGAACTGCGGCACTAACCGGCTTTCTCCGGCCAATAGCCCAATCCTTACGCTACGGCTGAGCCTGGGAACGGCTCTAGTCTGTGAGTCGAACGAGAAGACAAGTAGACCACACATGGCTCAAAGTACTCCACCGGATCCAATCCTAATATGCGGGACGGGCGTTGCTGGACTCATATTAGCACAAGGCCTCCGTCTTCGTTCTATCCCCTTTCGCCTGTTCGAGCGCCATCCTCAGTTACACCGCGCGCAAGGCCATCGCTTCCATATCTCGAAAGAGGCACAGGCGGCCCTCGATAGTGTCCTATCTCCTCAGCTTTAAGGCCTACTAAGACAGACTGCACCCGCGAGAAATCGTTTTGAGCCGCGATACGTAGATGCCAGAAGGCTGGACTTCCCGAAACCAACACCTGCGGGTCCGGAATCCGTGCCACTCGATCGGACGTGGATTCGTTCTCTAACGACGCTGGACATTGATGATGCCATCGAATACGAGAAGGAATTCGTATCTTGCGAACTTCAAGATGATCGAATTCGAGTTAGCTTTTCCGATGGCTCTACAGCGCGTGGACTACTGCTCGTCGGTGCTGACGGCATCAAGAGCCGGGTGCGTAAACAGCTTCAACCTGCGCGCAAGCTGCTGGATTTGGAGCGCTGGATCATGTGGGGTCGAACGCCATTAGCAGACTCTTTGAAGAATGATCTGCCACAAGATGTGCTTAGTTGGTGTATGTATCTGGACCACGAAGCCAATGTCCAGACTGTGGTGGAACCGATGACGTGGTCAAAAAGTGTGCAACAAGAGTCGAAATCTTGGCTGCCGGATTTTTCCGACTACATATACTGGGTTATTTGCACCGCGCCCTGTTAGTACGCTGAGTTTTTGCCTAAGACGGTCGAGTAAAAGAGGCTGTTCGTGGATAAAGTGGCTGAGCGCTGGCATCCTTCTTTGAAGCAGCTGCTTAGTGCAGCTTCACATGAATTATCTGCTTGCGTACCTGTTTTATCAAGCAAACCAAACATAGAACTGGGTTCGACACCTCATACAGAGCGAGTTACACTCGTTGGGGATGCAGCTCACGCGATGAGCCCGATGGGCGGTTCCGGTGGTGATACTGCGGTTCGGAATGCTGTAGATCTGGCGCGGACAATCGCCGAGGAAGGCGTCACGGCAAACAGTATCGCGAATTTCGAGGCAAGAATGGAAAGAAAGGCAAAGGATAAGATTGAACATTCTTTTCGCGGCGGGCAGAAATTCTGGCGTGGGAAAGAGTGGACCGAATACGGTGAAATTTACCTCTAAAAGAACCCCCTGGAGTCTCTTAATTGCTATGGACATCCCAATTGCGCTATTTCTCTATATTGACGAAGTTTTCTCGTATAGTGAAATGTCTATGGCTACTATAAAGAGCAGTAGGATTGCAGAACGACATACAATATCAATGCTAAACCTTCTTAGCGATCCACCCAGTCTTGTTCACTCTCGCCGCCACCAGGGCTATCGCTCCTAGTAGCATGCTACTGGCGGCCCACATCTACACTCCCAGGTAATTCCCCCCTTGCGATTGTACAATTGCGGCTGCTATTAGGCTCCCGGTCAGACTTGCGAAAGCCACAACACTGAACACCATGCCTATTCTCGATCCAAGTTGGCTCAAGTCGGTCGTCAATGCAGCTAGCGACAGCGTTTCCACCGTAGCGTAGTACGCTACAGCTGCCCTCTATCACTCTGTGCTACAGCTTATATAGGCATTATATATATATATATATATAAGTCCCTTATAGTAAAAATAGCTAAAAGGAAAATATATAAAATATATGTGTGGCGTTAATTTGTCTACTTATAGATAATTAAGAAGGCCTTTTCTTCTAAATTAGTTATTTTATTAGTAAAGATTCCTTATTTAGCAAAGATAGAATAAAAACCTAGTTGTTATAATTTATCTTTTAGGTATAGATACTAAGCTCTAGAAGCTTATTTTAGGCTATATAAAGATTTATTTACTTTATAAACTTTATATCTAAATTTATTAAAACTAATAGGTTATTCTATATAGATTTTAGAATCTATAGGGGCATATAAATAGGCGTTTTTAATATCTAATTAATATATTTTAAGATTTAAAAAATTGGCCAAAAATAGTTATAGCCTTATAATTTTAATTCTTATTGTATTAGTAAAGGTTTCTATATAATCTAAGCTATAAATTTAATTATAACCTTTTACTATATATAGGGCTTTATATTTTAATAAATTATTATTCTAATCTATTTTAATTTTAAAAACCTAATAACCTTTTTAAAGGTTTTTTATTATTAGGTAAATCTACTATTTTCTAAGTATTTTAATTATTTAGTTAACTAAGTTCTAGCTCTATAGCTTATAGCTAATTATTGTTATCTTTACTATTTGGTTTTTTTTACGACTAAGGGGGTTTCTAATAAAAATATTATAATAATAGCAGTTATCCCTTTTACTATTATTAATATAGAAATGCGTTTTAAGGTAATATTAATAAAAATAAGTTATCTTTCCTATTTATAGCTTTTTTATAGCTAGTTAGTTTATTATTTTTTATTATTAATAGAGCTAATTTATCTATTAACTTATTTAACTTTTCTAAAGCTATTCTTTTAGAATTTTGCCTTGTGTTATAGATATTAGAAATAAATCTTTTATTATTATTATTAATAGTAGTATTATTAAGTAATATATCTAAACTTAATTTATAAGAGTTTATATTAATATTTTTAGTATTCTCTAGATTTTTAGATTTATTTAGATTTAGATTTTTCGATTTATTTAAATCTAGATTTTTAGAATTTATAGTTTGCTCTATATTTATATTATTATTATTATTATTATTATTATTATTATTATTATTATTATTATTATTATTATTATTATTATTATTATTATTATTATTATTATTATTATTATTATTATTATTATTATTATTATTATTATTATTATTATTATTATTATTATTATTATTATTATTATTATTATTATTATTATTATTATTATTATTATTATTATTATTATTATTATTATTATTATTATTATTATTATTATTATTATTATTATGATTATTATTATTATTTTAGTTATTACCTAGGTGTATATTATTATTACTATTAAATAGTATATTAACTTCTTTATTAGAATTATTACTAAAGTTATAAAAGTAATTTTTAATTTTTTTATTTCTAGTATATACTAGTTTATTATCTTTTAGATCTAATATTTTATAATTATAGTTATTATAACCTACTAGTATATCTATTTTAGCTTTAGGTTCTAGTTTAGTTAATTGTTTTTTAACTAAGTAGTAACTTAGTAAGCCCCAGATTTTAATATTATTATAGTTAGGTTTCTATTTATAAAGTTTTTTATTTAGGCTTATAAAATTTAAATTACTATAAAATAATAAGCTTTTAGATATTTTTATTATAGTTCTACTTATTCTTTTAATTAAACTATATTTTTAGGTGTATATAGTAGGTTAAATTAGTAAATAATACTATTTTGTTTACTAAATAGCGCAGAATTACTATTAGTAAATTCTGTGCCATTATCTATTTTAATAATTTTAATCTTTTAATTACTTTGGTTTTTAACTTTTATTTTAAAGTCTTTAAAGGTTTTAAACAATTCTAACTTATGTTTTAATAGTTTAAATTCTAATTTTCTAGTAGCAGAATCTAAAAAAAATATAATATATTTATAAATATATTTATAGAGGGTAATAGGTCTATATAGATTAATTACTATTTTATCTAAGTAATTATCTACTTTAGTAGTAATTTCTCTACTATTATTATTTGTTATTTTAGCTTTTATATAGCTTTAGCAATTAATTTTATAGTTAGTAGATTTAGTTATACCTAGTATTTTATATATAATATCTAGGTTTTTATACTTAATATAATTATAATAAAAATATATTAGATTTTCTTTATAGTTACTAATAGTTTTATTTTTATTAATAACCTTTTTAGCAAATAGAATATTATTTATTACTATATTATCTATATTTATTATATAGAGATTGTTAATTAGATTTGCTTCTAGTATTGTTTTAGTATTCTTTTTAATTATAGCTTTGTGCAACGAGTCGAAATTAAAAGTTAAGATTACTATATAAGATATTGCGTAGGCGCCCTAGTGGCGGCCCACGCCTATAAGAAGGGCGCGCGAGTACGAAGACGCTAGCGTCGCCCTAGTCTTAATTAGGAAAGGTGTTCCGAGGTAATGCCAGAATACCAAAGTTGTCGAATAGATTTATTACACTTTGTCTTTTGTAAAGTTTACTACAAAGTCTTTTTTAACTAATTTCTTTACTAAAATAATATTTATATTAAATTTAGGTAAGTAAAGATAGTTATTTAAAACTATCTTAGTATTCTTATATATAAAGCTCACGTTGCTAATAAATTATAAAGGTAAAATATTATTATTTCTCTATTATATTTTTGTAGTTTTTCTAACTAACAAATTTTCTATAAATAGATTTTTATTAAAGATAATATAGGATAAACTACCTAAATCTAGTATTAGATTAGGGCTTTTTGACTTAGTAGTTATAAATACCTTAGTAGTTTTTAATCCTTATTTAGAATTTCTAGAATTAAATTCCAGATTTCGAGAATTTCGATCTCTTTTTTTCGAATTAGTTTGGTTTTTGTTTAAGGTAGTTAGTAATACCTTTTTAATTTTTATTAGTTTAGATAACTTAGCTATTTTATCTAGCAGCTTTTAATATAGTCGATCTGGTAGAGATTTACAATTTAATAGATTTTTATTAAATTTTTTTAGATTAAAAATCGTGTTTTGTTTTAAACTATTTAGGTTTATTTTTAGAATAAAAATACTAACACTTATTAGTAAAGTGGGTATTAGTTTTACACTTATTATAAAATTGTTTAGGCTTTATAACTTTATATTTAATTCTAGAATTTAGTATATAAAACCTTAGTTTTATTACTATTAAAGTACGTTTAATAATAACTTTTATTAATTTAATTAGAGAATAAATTCTCTAAATTAATCTTTAAAAAATTATTTCAAAATAATTAAGTTACTAAAGTAACAAACCCCCTATAATTAGAAGTTAAATTGTTTAATATCTAGGCCACAATAATCTATTTGGGTATTTTAATTAACTTATAGTTAAGATTTGTCATTAAATATTTAATTTTATTAAAATACTCCTCTATTAAATTAAAATCTAATAAGGTACTATTAAATAACTCCTTTAAAAGAAGAAATTTAGAATAGTAACCTTTAGAAGAATAAAAATTCCCTAAATAAATCTATATCTTATTAACTATAGATAGGTCCTTAATATACTATAAAAAACTATCTTTAACTAATAAAGTAATAATTAATTATGCTTTTAAATTAATATCTTTTAATACTAAATTAATTGTAATATTATTACTACTTTAGATTATAGCCATATAATTTTCTATAATAAGAATAAAAATAGCCCTAGGCTTTTATATTTTATAGTTAGAGATACCCTTAAGCATTTCCTACTTAGAAATAGAAGAAATCTTAGAACTTATTATAGATAAGATGGATAGGCCAAAAAGACCTTAGAAAACTAAGAAAAATAAGGTATTAGTTAAAATATAAATTTTGCCAAGATACCTTAGGAAGCTTAAAGGTAAAAAAATAAATAAATAATAAAATTATTAGAGCACTAGACTTATAACCTATAAAAAGTAAATAAATAAATAAAAGATAATAGAGTTAGTATTATTAAACTAATTAATTAATTTTAATAAATAGGTTACCTAGTAGTCTATATACAAAATAATTTAGACTAATAAATACTTAGTATTATATAGTTAAATTATATCTTTAACTTTTATGCGTGTTAGTATTTTAAACTAGTGTTTTAACTACAATTTTATATATAATAGCGTTTTATATATAAGCTATTATTTTATATATAAACTAGTATTTTATATATAATATCCGTACATTGTACGGGCAAGGCAGCTAGATAGTGTTAAGGTTATCGCACGATAGGCATCGCGTGCGCGTTACGTAATGTCTATGCGCTGCGGCCTGTGCGCTGCAGAACCTTCTCCTTTCTATCCGCACCTCTAGATAGAATAAGCAAGTAACAACCAGATCTATTTGCCTTACCCTACCTACCCTCTGTACGCTGTGTACACCGTACAACCCTCTCTCTTACTAATTAAATATGTAACTATTCTGTTTAATTAGCTAGCTGTAGAGCCTATTCGATATATAAGCTATTATTTTATATACAAAGTAGTATTTTATATACAAAGTAGTATTTTATATACAAAGTAGTATTTTATATACAAAGTAGTATTTTATATACAAAGTAGTATTTTATATACAAACTAGTGTTTTATATATAAGCGATTATTTTAACTTTGTTTTACTATTACTTAGTTATAACCTATTGGATTAACAATCTCAAAGGCCTTAGGTATATTATAGAAAGGTGTGTGTAAAGGAGCGAGCATTCTATTAATAGTTATTAAGGCCTCTATTGTGTTGCAAAACACTATATGTGTGGAGCGAGCCCTATATAGGACTAGCTTCTATACCCCGCAATATACTTTGCTTCTTAGTAGATAGAATAATAAGAATCTATCTATTAACAAATATAAATTGTTATTAAGTATTTTCTTTTAGTACTAGTGCAACAAGTCCTCCTAACATAACCTTAAATATTTTATTTTAGAATAGTTTATTAATTCTTAGTTTATTATATACTAATATATTTTATATTATAGAATAAGTTTTTTATATATTATATTTTGTTTTTAGTAATTATATATATATAATATTGCCTTATTTAGTATATTATTATTAGTCTTTTTTAGTAATACCTTAAAATTATTAAAGCGCTTAATTGCAATAAGTTATTAAAAGTTATTAATTTAGAGAAATTAATTACAAGCTTATTTATATTATAATAGCATATTCTATAATTCTTATTAGGTTAGTTTTATATTATATTTTGTTTTTAGTATTATGTAATTTAATATATATAATATAAATTTTTTTATAATAATCTTTTAGTAAACTTTTTATACGTTACTTAAAGTTAACTTTGGCTTTAGTTGCAACTTTATTGTTTTTAGGTTTTTAATCTATTTATCTTTTAGAATAGCGAAATTCTAATATATTATTTTATTATTTATTTTCCTTACTAATATAGTTTTAATAATAAGACTAGATATAATATTTAGTATATATAATTATACTAGATATATATTAAATCCTAATAAATAACACTATACTACTATAAATAGAATATTTAAATAAAATAATAAACTTAGGCCTATACTTTTTTAATAATAATAATAATAATAATAATAATAATAATAATAATAATAATAATAATAATAATAATTTAATTAGATATACAGACGCTAACTAGGACGGCAATTTAATAATTAGAAAAAGTACTAACGTACTTTGCACTCGAGTCGGACACTCCATCGAGTCGGACACTTTGCCAAGACCCCACCAAGTTCTGTACTATTCACGATAGTATAGAGTTAACATAAACTATTTTTAATAGTCTAAATAGGCTAAACTATTCAGAATCTACTTCTATAAGCTGCCTATAGGTTTTTTTATTGTGCCCAGGCTTGCCGCAGCGTCCACAGCGCCGTTGAGCGGATTCGCCTCCATCAGTGCGCACCCTCTTCTTTGCCTTCTTGCCATCACTACGCACCCCAAAGTCCTTTAGAGTAGCCAGTCGCTGGCCCTCTTCAACTGTAAGGACTCCTTCTTGCTGCAATCGCTTTCTTTTATATGATTTACGTCGTGTGGCGGCCTCATTGGCAGCTTGAAGTTCGGCGTTGCGTTTGGTCATCAACACCAAAGAATGCCCCATCAGCTCGGCGCCTTTGACGAGCTTTTCCACCGCCTCAACCATATAAGTTGGGGAACTATCCACATGCCTTTGAATCCTCTGCTTAACCAGCGTCGATTGCGACCTAAGTTCTGTACTATTTCGCGGAGTTTGCGACTCCCATGTACTATCGCGAATAGTACAAAGTGGAGGCGTACGCAGGCGGACGTCAAGCTGCGATATCACAGCTTCTAGGTTGTGGGGCACTAGGCCAGCACCTCGAAAGCCTCCTTTGATATTACTTTCAGTAAACGAAGCCTTGAAGCAGCAATAAAGCAAGTCAGGAACTCGATTTTAGTGATGTGCGTGATGTGGTTGCGCATCAAATCCTCAGCTTGGCGCCCATACGCCTTTTTTAAAGGCGCGAAACAGCCCACATCAAGTGGCTGCAAGAGGTGCGACGAATGCGAGGGCATACAGAGAGTAACAATATTGCTCTTCTTGCAGTAATCCTGGAATTCGAGCGAGTTGTGACTTTCGTGGCCATCGATAATGAGCAAACGTGCTCCACTAGTAGTACGCCTCTTTGTATGCTCATCAAAGTGCTTCAGCCATTGCAGACCAAGCTCATTTGTCGTCCAGCCGTTCTCAGAGACTACAATAACCCAATCATAAGGTAGATCCTTCTCCTTATACCAGGCGGAGAGGTGGTGCTTGCCCCCGAAGATAATGAAGGGTGGGATCCACCAACCCATCACGTTGATGCCTTAGATGACTGTTGTCCACTCCCTATTGCCCTGCTGCACCTGCTTTGGCCGTCCTCGACGCTCAGAGCCTGTGACTACTGCTCCAGTCGATATCATGCCTATTATAAAGCCTGCTTCATCAAAATTGTAGGTGTCCTTGTCTAGGATACCATATTTAGCCTTCATGTTCTCCACAAGCTGGAACCAGTCTTATATCACCTCAGGATCCTCCTAGAGAGCTCTCTTATAGTCGTACTTTCGATTAAACTTGAATTTAAGCTCTAGCTGGCGCTTAACAAAGTTATTAGGCCACCTCTGGCCAACTAGCTTGTAGTGGCGTGCAGCTAGTAAAGAATCAGCCATATCTTTTATAGCATCGAGCCAAGGCGGAAATCCTCGCGCGTTTAGGTCGAGTATATACTCCACAATCGCCTGCTCCTCTCTTATAGTAAGTCTTATTTTGTTAGGTGCGCAGTCGCGTCTAAACGTCTTTCTAGCGCGTTAGTCGCTAAGTGTACTTCAAGAGACGTTGTAGATAGCTGCAGCGCGTCGCTGAGAGAGTGTCGCGTCTCGTTCGATAGCCTAGATCGCAAGCTGTATACGCGCTTCTTTTAACGCTAGTGGTTCGTTGTGTGGTTGAGGCATCGCGTTATACTATTGCTGATAGTACGTTTTAGTGGGGTCTTGGCAAAGTGTCCGACTCGATGGAGTGTCCGACTCGAGTGCAAAGTACGTTACTAGTTATATAATTACCTTTAATAAAAGACCTATTAGTTAGGCTAGTGAACTATAAAAATTAACTACTTTATTAATAAGTAAAGCTAAATATATAGCTTTAAAAGAAGCTATAAATAAATATACCTACTTAATAAATATATATAAATAATTAGAAATTAATAAACTATTAAATATAGAAACTCCTAATTTCTTTATAGTAGCTTGGTTTTTTTTACGACTAAGAGAGTTTCTAATAAAAATATTACAATAATAGTAGTTATCCCTTCTACTATTATTAATATAGAAAAGCGTTTTAAGGTAGTATTTATAAAAAGAGATTATGGTTTTTTTTACGACTAAGGGGGTTTCTAATAAAAATATTATAATAATAGCAGTTATCCCTCCTACTATTATTAACACAGAAAAGCGTTTTAAGGTAGTATTAAAAAAGAGGTTATAGCTTATATATAAAATACTAGCTTGTATATAAAACACTAGCTTATATATAAAATAGTAGTTAAAACACTAGTTTAAAATACTAGTATGCATAAAAGTTAAATGCATAATTAAACTACACAAAGCTAAGTATTTATTAGTCTAAATTATTTTGTATATAGACTACTAGGTAATCTGTTTATCAAAATTAATCAACTAGTTCAACAATACCAACTTAATCACCTTTTTATCTATTTATCCACTTCTCACAGCTACCTTGACAACAGTATGGTCGTCGACAACAAAGACGTGCCCAGAAACTCCTACGCCAAGTAATTTGAGTGGTCTTGCAGCGATTTTGCGGTACTCTTCCTCGTTCTTTGCCATGATGTTTCTCTTCGGCCTTTTCCTGCGCCTCTTTGCGTCTGCGTTCTCTGCGACTTCCCGTCTGCGTTGCTCTGAGAGACAGTAATTTCCAATTGGGCGACTATTAATCTATGTTATAGCGATACTAGAAATAGTGGAATGCACTCAATGCGGTTTGTGTTCGGCGGTCTTCCCCGCGCGTTTTGTAGGAATGTCGGACCTGTGTATTAGCGCGGGCTAGGTGCTCTCGGATCGGACACCACCCGTGGTAGGCTGGTTGTAGAAGAACGTATCGTGCAATATACTCGTGGGATAGATAGGGGGTTTGCGTTGAAGGTTGAAGGAGAGATGAATTGGGGGTTCTCACTCCACCTCACGGACCGAGATTTTCCCTAAGCCAACACTTGGCAGTAGCCTTCCCAAATTAAGTCAAGCGTTAAACGAGGGTGGCTGTGGCGATCTTAAGAGCTGTGCCACATGTGGCTCTTCTCAATTACTTTCCCATAATCAACACTACAGCGCTTGCAACAAAAGAGTCCACGGAGTCCAATGAGCCGCTTTTGGGTGAAACTGTCCCGCTTCGTGTAGAAAATCATACGAAGCTACAGAAGCAACTGCACTGGATCTTCCATTGTGTCAGTTCGATTGCTATACTCGGGCTATCGCTTGGTCTATACTTTGCACTCCGAACCAGTCTGACAAAATGTTGGGACATGTTCAATTATTACTGTAAGACAGAAGCCCAAAAGGCTGGTTTATGAGACACTAACCCATTAGCTCCTGTGAACGAAGTCGTGGCTCCGCATTCATACGTTCATAAACAGTTCAACGGCTCGCTATGGTACAAGAGTCCCTTCAAAGGTCCACCTACCCCGGAAGCCGAAGACGCATGGTACGATATCATGAAATGTAAGCGCAGCCTCAAATCATCTGTGACATACCCAAAGCTAATCCATACGTTCAGATGGCATGATAAGTGCCTCCAAAGCAGACTGGTCATCAATCAATCAATCAATCTAACGCCTTTCAAGTTGATTGATTGAGTTCCTGGCAGAGCTCCGATTGAGTTGAGATTGATTGAGCTCCGCTGTGCGGAGCTCAAATTGAGTTGAGTTGATTGACGAGATGGGAGCTCGAAGTTGAGTTGATTGAGAGTTGATTGGTTACTTGGCCTTAAGGCCTATCTTTCTCCAGGATCGGATGGATTGCAACGCGCTAAGTAACTCAGGCTTCATATTGAGCCGTCGTACGCCAAGTAGATCTCCGAGCTCGCTGAAGATCCTCTCACAGTCGGCCGAGGCAGCTGGAATAGAGTAGATATCAAGGGCCATTTGAGAGAGAACGAGGTATCGAGAGCGCGTAACCAGCCAGTAGTTGATCGGGTGGGTTGCGAGAGGATCGTCCTCTGCCAAAGGCGCCTCGCGCTTCCACATTTCATACTCATCGTCGATCGTACTAGCTACCTGCTTTTGGCCTGCCTTGATAGAGTTCCGGAGGAAGTCATCTCGCCTTAACGCTTTGCTAACGCGCTAGCGCTTATGTAGCCGTGCAGCTCCCTCAGGAGATGATTGCCCACTTGCCTTTGCGGCCATCTTATCCTTATGTGACCTCCACAGTCGTGAGAAGGACTGGTGGCCTTGCTCTAACCAGCCTTTAAAAGGATGAGGGCCCTCCACAGCCTCATTATAGACGTCTGGTACATCTCATAGGTCTTCGAGCGTGTGCTTGTACGTGGGATGGAGGATCGTCGCCGCGAAGTAGATGGGAGAGTCTCCAAGCTTGTTGTAATACTTAGAGAGCTTTGCGTAGGCGTTATTAACGTTAGTCTTGAGATGATCCTCTGGCGCGTCAGGATCTTCGTAATCGATACCCTGCAGTCTCTCTTTTTGAGCTTCAAGTTGAGCTAATAGCCATTTAAAGGTGATAAGAACCTCCCAAATAGCACCGTGGCTACCAGAAGCGCCTCTGCCCTATAGTAACATAGTAGCCTCCTTAAACAGCTCGAGCAGCTGCTTATACTCAGTTATCGTTGCCCAGTCCTTTGTCTGCAGTCCTCCTTCTTAGATGAACTTGCGTGGCTGCTCACGCGGCTCTTTCTAGCAAGTGGCTGCAGCTACTTAGTATTCCTCTATCTTTAGGTGGATATAGGCGTCGAGGGGCGTGTGGAGCTCGCAGGCGCGATCAAAGCAATCGTAATAGGAGTTCCAGCGAGTCTTAACAGGCTTAATAAGCTCCCTTAGCTTAAACAGCTGGTTACAGTTCTTTGCGTCCTCTTCTTAAAGTCTTATAAATAGCTCTTAGTTCTGTGGCGAAAATATGGCAGAAGAAATCGCGTCAAATAGTACCGCAATAGGACCAAACTGTCGCCACTCGGCCATAAAGCCCTCTTCTTCCTGCTTAAGCGTTAACGTAGCAAAGTACTGTATAGTGAGGTAGCCCTACGTTAATATTAAGCTCCTCGTTCTTAAAAGAGTCCTTGTCCTTGCCCATATAATCACCTGCGCGGCAAGGTTGAGAATGTGGCATGTACAGCGTAACCAGCGATAAGGCGCGTAAAAGCTAAGATCTTCTGCTAAGAACTCTACAGCAACGTCGTTGTTCGTAGCGTTATCCAAAACAAAGTAGCCAACACGTTCTCTATCTATCTCAAAGGCCTTGAGCGTGTCAGATACTAGAGAGCCGATATTCGCGCCAGAGTGTTGCCCGTGTAGCACGGGCAGGCCGAGCAGGTAGTCCACCGGCTTAGCAGCCTCATCAAGATGGTATACGCAGATTCCCGTAATCGCTTTCTTGTTGCCCGTCGACATCCAGTTGTCAAAGGAGAGGTGGATGAGGGTAGTCGCTTTGTGGAGATGCTCTACGACGGCTGGTATCAACGCCTTGTACTCGGCAACAATATCATCGCGGAGGGACACATGGCTCTTCCATAAGTAGGATTCGGCTAGTGGGTTGGCGGCCTGTACTAGCGCGCGGAAGGAGGGTTTCTCAATCGCTCGGAGCGACTGGTTGTCGTCAGCGATCCAATAAGTAACTGCTCGAAGAAACTTGGTGCGGTTGAAGCTTCCTGCCAGCTCGTTGGCCACCTCTTGAGATACCTCAGTCCCCTTCATCTGCATGGCAGCGAGTATTGACGTTTGATCAGCCGGGGCCTTTGCGATCTTGCCTGGTTTATCGTAGCCGTGGCTAGGCTTGAATTGTGCCAGATGGCTCGCTGCAGAGCTAGTAGAGAGACCAACGTTATACTCTCCACCAAATCTCTTATGGGTGTGGCAGTACCTGCAAAGCCAGTACTTCTTCTACTGCTCTCGATGCCAGACTAGCCCGTACAGGTATATCCAGCTTGGTTTAGACCCGCGTGAGTGTTCGTAGGGCCGCTTCTGCAGATGAGGTACTCTTTTCCAATCCAGGCCGTCGTATACGTCGTCGTTAATATCAGAATCTTCGCGGGGTAAGGGATCAAGGTCATTAAAGACTTCGGACGCGTCGATTTCGGGGCGCCTAGAGGCGGCTTTTAGAGGCGGGCGCTTACTATTTGCGCGTGCGGCTGCTTTCTCAAAGGCCTTGTGAAGATTCTCGTTCATAATCTGTACAGGTAGGCGCGTGGGTAGGTAGGTAGGTAGTTTCGGTAAGGTACTTGCGGTGGCTGTTAAAAGAAGTCGTGGT
Organism: Laburnicola sp. JP_R_19; assembly: GCA_031010545.1. NCBI lineage: Eukaryota > Fungi > Ascomycota > Dothideomycetes > Pleosporales > Didymosphaeriaceae > Laburnicola > Laburnicola sp. JP_R_19. The sequence goes on along the minus strand of VOIT01000101.1, from coordinate 1,211,810 downwards.
GTTAAGCCTTAAGGCTACGCGCGAGGTACTTACTAAGCGGGTTATCGATAGGCGTATATCCTATGTAAACTAGGTACAACGGCCCCTCACAATTTACTCTACAAAACATAATTTTACTATATACTTAGAGCTCAACTTAAACTCAATCAATCAATCAATCAGGGATCTCCAAGTTGAGTTGTGGTTGAGTTCCACCTATCTCGAGTTGAGTTGTGGTTGATTGGCCATGTCAATCAATCAATCAATCTGATTGAGTTCAGGTTGATTGATGACCAGTCTGATGATGAGATGAATGAGATGGGTTTAGGTATTTATTGAAGGGTGGGGGGTTGTTAGTATGGGTTAATATTTATATGGTTGTGAGCATGTATGTGATGGTGGTATGAAGGGGGATTATGACGTGATTTGGTATCAGATATTGTGTTGTGTGGTAGATGGATGCTTTCATCGCGCATCACCATCTGGCCATGTATTCAAAAGTGAGTTAGCTCTTCGTCCATTGCAAATAATGACCCACAGGCTAGAAAATCGCTCTGACATTTTGAAGTGTTGGTGGGGAGGTAACTTAAGAGGGAGGCAATACTTGAGCGGTTTATGGCAACCCAAGCACTGCTCTCTCCCTTCTTTCTACATTTAGCACTGAAGATCAAGGTAGGCGATAAGTATTAGTGGTCACGAATATGCACTTACCAATGCGGTAGTATGCGATTGCATCGCACGCGTCGTCTCTGGTAAGTATAGCCAGCGTTGACAACGTACCGTAGCGAGTACGGCCGCAAGTACGGCCGAGCCGTGCACGGTGTACCTATAGAGTGCGCTTTCAACCTTGAAATTAGCCAACATACAATCTGTGCACGGCTCGGCCGTACTTGCGGCCGTACTCGCTACGGTACGTTGTCAACGCTGAGTATAGCATGCAACATCTGACAATTCTGAAAGTTGTTCGGAGTCTGATGCTAACCTTGTCGGTGTTCCTAGTCGAGAAGGTTGTTGGTCCTTATCGGCATGAGCTGACGCAGAGGGGGATATCTTTCTTCGATTATGATGCATACATTCGAATATATACCTGATCCTGAGGTACGGTGGGTATCTTTATAAAGATCGTCGACCTGCGTTCCCTTCCGTCCGAGGTAACACGCGGGAGCGTATGCAGGTATGCTCGTGATAGACTGCGTCCATAGTAAACCGCCAACTTGAGGCTAAAAATCCCGACGACATCAAAGCTCTGAACCGCAGAGAAGTGACTATGCCCGGTAACAGCGAAGCCACAGAGACGGTGTTGGGCAGGATCTAGCAGAGTAAGACTACAAACGGGCCGAGATGATTGGAGAAGAGTATACCTTGTGCTACGATTGTCGCCTTGTGATATGTAGGATGAGGTTGTTCATCATTTTATTGACAGATGAAGCGTTCGACCCCCTGCCTTTCCTACCTGGGATGCCCTATCTTGGTTTAGCGGCAGGGCTGACAAGTATCTCTGCCATCAAACTGTCAGCAGAGCCTTCCCTGCGCTAGCCACACTCGAATGCCTGAACCACCCCTTAGGGGTTTAGATGGACTCCATAGTACTGTTATGAACCTGCATGTGAGCTGAATCAGTTCGCTGGTGGCGCGCCAGGCTCAAGAAGATACCGTAAATACAGATGAAGAGTTGCTTAGTCCCACCCTCAGTTCTGTTGGCCATTGTAACGTGATGTTTCTGCGAGTCTGCGTATGCAGGGAGGAAGAGGCGGTGCAGAAGACGTCGGCGAAGCACATCAGTTTGGTAGTCCGCTAGCGTACAATTATCTTCGCCGACATCGTTTAGCCATTCAGCTCGCTCCTGCGTGAGATTTAGTTCACTCTACCTCAGCCCCCATCGCGAAGCTGTAAGATACCACGTCGAATCCATGCAACGGCATCTGAACGTTTAACAACTTAAGAGCCGAGATCACCGCAAGTATAAGAGCCTTGGGCATCCTTCACTGTTCCGCTCTCTTACATTCAAGTGCTACGATAAAAGCCGAGCACAAAAGACACATGTAGATCCATCTAGTTTCCCCCAAAAACTTTGTGCTCCAGCTCTTATGTCTTTCTTGCGGTTTCTAAAATTTCGTGGCAGCATCTTCACATTCGTCCTCGCTCCCTCCTCGCCTCAGCGATACGATCAAAGAAGCAATGGTCTTGTTCATGGAGACACATGTTGCTCTAGCCTTTCTCTGGCCGAGCCTCCTATGCAGATTGAACGTTTCCGGAGTTTAAAACCTGCCCAGGTACACGGCTTACACGCATGTCTGTCCGCGCTTTATCCTGGCCCAACAAAAATTGCCAGAACGATCGATTCCAATAACGTATGGAGACAGTCCTTCTTTTCTGTTTCCACTAAAAACAATGGCAGGTCAGCTCGATGTCTCTGGGGCACTCGTAAACTTTCCTGATTAATATCGAGGCTCGTCTGCGTGCCTTGGCTTCTCCGCTGGACATAGGAACAGTTATTATACAAGTGTGGACCTCTGCGCTTATCTCCTAAAACATGCCCTGCGCTAGCGTGGGTCTGCGACTCTTCAAATTATAACGTCGTCATTTAATGTCCAGCTGCTTCTTCTTTGCTCAGTACACCTAAATTGTCGCTATATTCTTACATAGAGATTTTCCTTTTCAGATCTATATTGGATCACAAAAGGCATGGCACAAAGTCATGTCTCTGTTCCGACCTTTCCGAGAGCTTTGTCGCTGAATAGCATATACGTCCAATATTCTTTGTGCAACCCACAGCACAAGAAGTAATTATGACGACAGAACATGCTCCCGTGGAACTAAAAAGGCTTCTCTCCATGCTGGTGTGCTCTCCTCTCGTCTCTCCTCCCTTACAAAAGCACTTTCAGCATTGTACATTTCTCTGTGACACGTCTCCCCAAGAAGAGAGCATATGCCGCTTGTCTATCTGCCTGCGTCCCTCTCAAATTGTCACACTGCAGTACAGAAATTGCCGTCAGAGCAGCATAAGCGGCTCTGCGTCAAAACATAAATTGATAGCGAAACAAGCATTTCTCCTGTGCTCTATAAATGGGCACTATCTTATTGAGATTTCTTCTCTTTCCGCTCTCTCCACGTCGAAAATAAAGACGTCACAAAAGCGTGCCTTTTATGCCGCGGCTTCAGAAGCAGTTACGGCAAAGGGAATGTCCGAGTATGCATCCTCTTCTACCGCTTTGCCATGGTACAAAAAGCGCACCGGTGATACCCATCCGTTTCTCCCTGTAAGACTAAAATTCCAAAAACCAGAATGCATGTGCTTCTCCCCTCGTCCTCTCCTTCCTATCCAAAATCAAGTTACACCATTCTCATGTCTCCGAATAGTGGCAGTCTACAATACGGGCAACATTAGTTTTAGGTCCAATCTCTGGATTCAACTGCAAAAGGCAGCATGCGCTCCTCCTCCAGAACCTCAAGAAGCGATACAGAGCACCCCTGTATTGTATCTCCTTTTCTCCTCCACTTGTTACTCAAACAAAAAAAAGCTACAATGTTTAATTCATGCGTCTGTGATTTGCCGTTCCAAAAGAACAACGAATAGTCATAATGCCGGACCAGTCTCTTCTCCTCTAAAATTGCACAAATTTCCAAAATGTGTTTTTGCCTTTCGGCGTTGGAATTCAATTGCGAATCCATGCATATTCGTCTGCTCTTCTATCTACCAAAGCGAAAATCCTCGTATGCATGTGTCTGCGATCTGACCTTCTAAAAAAACACCCAAGGACGGCATGTCTAATCAGTGTTGGCAGGTGCTGGTCGTCAGTCTGTTTACGCACTATCACGTAATGCCCGTATATAGCCAGATTTCCCGATCTGCTCAACCATCAATAATACTTCACACTTTTCCAATCAGAGCCTTGTCCTCAAAAAGCCCTGGAGAGAAGGGTATGTTCCTCTTCGCCTGTCGGGTTATTCCGAAATATTCTACATGTATCTTTTCTCCCGCTGGGAAAGACAAGATCCTTCTCTAAACGAGTCTGTGCTCTGGAGTCGCAAAAAATATCCCCACAACCGAGTGATGGCCTGTCCAACGAGCGCATTCTTTTATAAATCTGCGCAAGCAACGACATGCCTCCTGACCCACCAGCACTAGAATTTACTTGAAAAGCAGCTTATACTTGTTATAACCCTTTTTGTCAACACCTTGAAACGCTTTTCTGTGTATACAACAACAGTAGGGATAACTGCTATTATTGTCATCTTTTTATTAGAAACCCATTAGTCGCAAAAAAAACCCCATACTTGTTATATGTCCTTGTGGACAAAGACAAGTCAAGCTGAGGCCGTTTCTCTACTTTGTCGTTCTAAAAAGTCAAACCCTCATACTGATGTCGGGGAGCCGGGAGCATGATCCTGTTCAATACTTCATAAGTAAAACCATAGGTCCCCTCCTGTCGATATCATCATATGCTCCCTACTCTTGTTATTGCATTGGGTCATATTCTTGTGTCCCCGCCATTATAACTAAAAGCAATGCAAAAACTCCGCTGGTCCTTATCGACGCTAAGAATCCTCGAAGAAGACCCATGCTTCTCTCCTGTCGGCGCCAAAATAATTCGATAGAATCACCTTTACTAAAAATACAGAAAGTAGCGGAATGTGTCCTCGTGTATCGGCGATCAAAAGACTGTTTGGTACTACATTATGTTCGCACACTAACCTGCTCCTCTCGGACCACAACTAACATCACTTCAACATTACGAAGTTTTTTTCCCTCTGCCAAAAACAGAAAGTTCCAATAAAATTCATGTCTGTTCCCCTTCCGGTATCAAAACGTACATCACGCGGGGACCTGCTCTTCTCCCTCTACACTAAATCTCCGCGCCTACATGAAATGCTCGCCCTTGTGCTGGGATAAAATCATACAGCGTTCAATATATGCTTATCCCAACTTCAGAACCAAAACTTGATGGAATTCCAACGTATGCCCTGTGGTCCTGCCAAAAGAAAAGGGGGACCCCTGAACTTGCTTATCTCCTGTCGGATCACATTCTACTAAAATAATAACAAATGTCTATTATGTTCCCCCATCCCAGTACCAAGAAAGACATTGGAAAACATTACGCAGTTTTTACATCCACGTTAAAAAACCTACGAAGAGTTCTAGCATGCTTCGCTCTCATCCACAGCAAAGCACGCGCTTTCCAGAGCAATGCTCGATTCTGTGTCATACCAAAAGTATTAAAAGATTGTATTATGCTTCTCTGAATTCCTGCTGGGAAAAGACCTACCAAAATATCAGCAACAGCCGTGTATGCTCCTCCCCTGCACCCCCGTGCGTATCAGGCTATCCTCATACCTTTATATGCTCCTCTCCACATCGCTTAAAACTAACGAGTCCATACGCATGCTTCTTTCCCGCTAGCTTCAAATTATTCGAGCAATCCTGGCATTCCTCTTCTATCCATACCACAGCGCTTATCAATCCCCATCCGACACCAAAACTAATTCGAAAACCAACGTATGCCTCTTGGCGGTCCAGTCAAAAATTAGCCCAGACAGTGACCAATGCTCCCCATGCTCCTCCCAGCTTCTACCAAAAACTACTATCGTTAAAAAATTCTGCCCTTCTAAAAAAAAGCTACTTAAAATGTCCTTTTTACGTTTTTCTGAGGTCCTACGTAACTAAAACCACAATTAAGACTAAAATGCTCCTCTGCCACTTTCCAAACCTGATAGCTGAACCCCGCCACACTCCTCTTCTGTTCACAACAAAACAATGATCAGAATGCTGATGTTCCTCTTCGTCTCTTTTAAAACACGACATTCTTACTGCATGCTCCTCTCCCGCCAGCTTAAAAGCGCCTTCTAGTATCCATATGGTTCTCGCCGCCTCTTCAAAAATTGGACCGCTCCAGAATTTATACTCCCATCCAGACCAAACTTCTCAAATACGCCGTGTACTTCTTCTCCGACGCCAAAAAAACTGGATCGGAGGACTGTTCTGCTCTTCTTCCCATCCGTACCAAAATCAACCAAAGGACAATTCATGCTCCTTTCCTCGTCTCGGACAAAACTATCACTCATACTACAGTCACATGCTCCTTCCTCGCTCTCCCTTCGCTTATCAAAACTCCACTACTACCAAACTTGCCCTCCTTTACAAAAATATACAACACCCAGCGAAATGCCCTCCTCCGTCTGTCTCTCCAAAAAAAAATATTACAGAGATGTACATGTCCAACCAACCCAGAGGAACGACGAAGAGACGAACCGACACATGCAACCAAACAAAAATCTAGAGGGTTTTGAGCATGCCCTCCCTGTGCCACCAGCAATCCACCCTAGGCTCAAGAAAAAGATGTGCTTCACAGACGAATGCTGTGCGCTCCGCTCTCCCATCCTTCTAAAAATGCCAAACCCAACACTGCAGCTATTAGATAGAACAAGCGCGTTAAGGTTACATCTGTATAATTAAGTAGAGACTACCTGGCTTGGCACATATAGCACCCCCGCCGGACCAACCGACCACCCACCTAAAAAAAGAGGCTCCTTCTCCTACCATGGATTTCACTCAGCCACCCCAACATCACCCATCAAAGGAGGACAAGAAACGGATCCATGCCGCGCCTTCCCTTCTCCCACCTACCCCCAACGTCGTACAATCCTCTAAAAAAAAGGACACCGCAACCTATCCACGCCCCCACCTAACGTAGTTAGGCTGACGTTGGAGATAATGATGGTCTTCCTCCCCTCCCCTCAAGCACCACCTCCATCTAGCACCACCCAAGCTCTCTTCCTTCCCAGTCCACCTACTTTTTCCTTCCATCCATCCATCCATCTAATCATCACCATCACTTCAAATTTCGCCCTACCAGCACCACCACCATCACATCATACACAAACAAACAACGCACACACACACACTAACGTGAAACCATGCTCTATTCATCCCATCCCATCCCACCAGACTCACGCATGCACTATACAACCGCCTCACCTCCTCATCCATTTTCCCACCCACCCACCACGCATCGCGAACCCCAACTCCAACCCACAACACCCCCAAAACGCAACGCCTCCTATGCAATACCTTCAGGAGAGAGAAGGGGGGGGGAAGGGGGGGTATAATAAAGCGACCAAAGAAAACAAGAAGAAATGTATATACGCTATGCCCATGCCCCACAAAAGAATCACTCCCCCCCACGCACACAATCAACTCAAGCCCCCCTCCCAACCCAACGCTCAAAAACCCCCCTCAGCCTAGCTCAACTCAACTCAACTCAACTCAGCCCAGCTCAAAGTCCAGGCGAATCCCTCCCTCCATGTGATCAACGAAGAGTGTAATATTTCAGAATCGGACGGGAGCAACGCGCAAGGCAGAATGACAATAACAACACAACACAACAACAACAACAACAACAACAACAACAACAACAACAACAACAACAACAACAACAACAACAACAACAACAACAACAACAAACTCACCGCGCAAAGACGCTATCTGCGACCCTATTGACTGCATTAGCCATCATTTCGCAAGCAGAGTAGAGTAGAGTAGAGTAGAGTTAGGGGAATTGCATACCAAGCCTGCCCCGCCACCGACGGCAGCCCTCTGTTTGCCCAGCCAGCTCTTGGGCGCCTCGCTCTTCCTCTGCAACACGACCGTATTGCTTTGCAGCCGGCTGGTCATGTCGTACCACGCCGACGTCATGAGCTTGTTCTCGCGCCGCAGGTTCTCGACTTCTTGCTGGAGTTCGGCCTATTGTACATCATCAGCAAACCACACTTGGAATCCAAATACCGATGACGCGAGCGTCGTCATGAGAGGAGAAAGAGCGGGCGTGAAATCGAAAATGCAAAACCTACCGAACCCTTCTCCGAGCTCTCGTTCCGGGCCTTTTCGAGCTCTGAGCGGAGATTTTGATTGGCTGCTTCTTGTTCTTCGAGGTCCTGGCTTGATGTTAGCGACTCTGTCATTGCAAGATGACATTGAATTGGTAGACGAAGGAGACAAAGACAAGCGACAAGCCGTGCAGATAAGTATACTTTTCAACCATGCCATGCGCAGGACCGACTTGCCAGATCAAAGATCATCTGCCCCGGCGCATCTGCTGCCACGGAAACCGAACTCTTCGACGGGGACACGAGTCTTGCGATTCTATGGCCCCAAGAGATATTCCTCGTGTTGCTGGCTGGTGAACTGTTTACTCCCAGCGCGGAATTGTTCACGGTATGCGGCTTGCCGTTCTCTTTGTCTCGTCTAGGCGAAGCAACGAGGGTAGCAGCAGACTCGGATACCGCCAACTTCGACCGAGACGGGAAGCTGTTGGACCCAGAACGTGCACTTGCGTTATTCGCACTGAGAAATGTTCCAGAATCTGAAAAGTTGTTGTGCGCTTACTTTTCTCGCGTTGTCCAACGCAGCTTGTGACGATGCAACCTTGTCTGCAATCTCGGCAGAAGTATCCTCCAGCACCTTCGGTTGGGCTTCTGACGGAGCTTTGATGACCCCGTCTATCTGTTCTCGAATCCGCTGGAACATTGCCACCCTTAGTGCCTCTAAAAGCTCCGGACTGCGACCGTCGCGAGCCGTTAGCGAAGCATACAAGAGGCTGCGGCTTCGTCTCTGGCTATTTTAGGTCGCGGAGCTTCTGTTTGTTTTTTGCTGCAGTGCTAGCATGCGGTCATGTTCTTCTTGTAGACCTTGATTCTTCACTTCTTCGTCGATATCGGACTCTGATGACACGTAGGTTAGCTGTGTGTTGCATAAAGGGTCCAAAGGGCTCACTCTTGTTAAGTTCGTTGCGCAACTCTGCCATCTCAAGGTCTTTCTCACGTAATCTGCGTTGTAGCCCCTCTAGCTCTGTCTCCGTGGTGTGAAGTTTCTCATTTGCTCAAGGAATGGTCTGCAAGAATTCTGTTAGCCATTTGTCACCGATGCTTACAGGATAAACGAACCTTTGGCTCTCTTCGTCCTTGTCAGCCAACATGTCCGACTTGAGGCCCAGATTCTCCTGCATTTGCTTGAGCGTCTCGGTCTCCATGGACTTCAGTCGCGCGCTCAAGACATCCACTCTCTGTTGCAAGGCAATAGCGTCTGCGCTCACGCGTCCTTCTAACGGCGCTTTTAGGCTAGGGGTGTCTTCTAGATTATCTGTGTTTTCGTCGTGGTTGAGCTCATCTTCCAAGCTGCCACCACGCCCGGCGTGGCCCGATTCGAGTTCGCGTAGCCGATCTTCCAGCTCGCGCTTCGCGTCCTCTGCTTTGTACTGCAGGTCCTTCGTCTGCTCCACCTGCTTCATAAGCACCAAGTTTTCATGCTCAAGCCGCGTTCTGCGTCCCTTCTCTTCGAAGATGGACTGTTCAGAGTTCACCAGTGTCTGGATGTTCTCCTTGTTCACCTTCTCCAGCGCAGCACACTTCTCCTCGATGTCTTCCAGATCTTGCAATCTTTCTTTGGTCTGCTGCAGCTCTTGGCGGACCGTTTCGAGATTCTTGGCCTCCTTGGTCAAAGTTTCAATCTTCCTCTTGAGGTTCTCGTTCGCCTTCGCCTTCTTCTCCAGCTCATCGCGCTCAGCCTTGACGAGTTGCAGTTGGTCCTTAAGCTCCTGCTTTGCGTCGTATTCGCTCTCAAGCCTGCCCATCCGCTTCTTGAGGGATTCTATGACCTCTTTGGCATTGGCATGGTCAGTCTCCAACCTATCGATGTTACTGCCGTTCGCGCCTCAGGTCGTCACGCGCAGCGCTCGACTTCATCCGACGTAGCACCCTTTGCCCCCCGGTCGTCAAGATGCAGTCTTGCCTCGACCAGCTCTTCTTCCAGTTGTGCTATCCGGCCCTTGGAGTTGGCCAACTCTTGTACTTTCGTGACTTGACTTCGTAAATGTACTTCGATCTTTGTTGGCCTCGAATAGCTGTGCTCCTGCTCTAGTTCAGAGTCTTTGCCCACAGTCGACGCAGCGCCCGACATGGCTCGCGTAGGTGTCCTATAGCCCGAGAGGGTCGCGGCGGAAAGGGAAGGCTCCGAGGTCAGCTCTTGTCCACGCCGAGATCTGCCATGCGTCTGTCCAGCGACTGTAGCTCCTGTATGCCCGCTGCGATGGCACTTGCCGAGTCGCCCAGCTGTGCCATGTGCCCGAGCATCCTCTCCCCGCTCTTGGGCGAGGTGCACGCGGCGACCAGCACGGCCATGTGAGCTTCGCCGTCAGCATCATCGAGCCGTCCCTGGCGCCCGTTTTCAGGTCCGGGCCATGCGCTTGCTGAGCACGGGCAGCTGGTTGCACTCTTCGCGGATGTAGGCCGACACGGTCCGCTCGATGTGCTTGAGGTTCTGCCATTTTGGGATCCAGTTGTCCGTGACGGAGCGGCGGCGGTGGCCCTCGTCGAGGTTGGGGAGCGATTCGCGGAACGTAATCGGCGTCGATGCTGGCCAGGATGTGCCAGAGGTGTGGCCGTCCTCGAGCTGGCTCCACCATGTGACGCGTCCGGGGAGGTCGAACGTGTTCACCTGCCAGGCCACTGCCGTTAGCCAGCTCCCGCTTCCGAGGCTCCCTGCGCGGCGGGGAGGGGCAGACACATGCATACCCAGTCGAGGAGCGCCTTCAGCAGCTCGGGCTTGAAGTCGTCCATGGCGGGCTCGCGGGGCTCACGACGCGCAGGGGCACGTTGGGGTCCGGCGCGATGGTCGAGGGCAGAGCGAGCGGAGCGTGTGCATCATGAGGCGGCGACGGCAGCACCGAATATCGTGTCGACGCGGGCGATGTGATGAAGCTCGGTAGCGGACCACGCTAGAGCGGACGTTGACGCCTTCCGCCTGCAGGGAGTGGCTGCTGCACGTCACGGCCGCATCTGTTCTTGCTGGTGAAGACGCGGGAGGGCGGGATGGCGAGAGATAGTGAGGGCCATGCCCATCAGCCCAAGCATGAAATCCGACCTGGCTCTGAAACGCGCACCGCTCGCCCAGGCCTTTACATGACTCACAGGACAAAGGTCCAAGTGCTATGTGTTACCCTAGTATAGGGAATACAAATGGTAACGATAGCTACTTTTTTATGGTACCAAATCCATAGCGGCGCCAGAGCACCCTCTGAGGGTGCATGTGCCTTTCCTCCAGAATATCACCCCCCAAGGATGCAGAACCATCCAATCTCCCAAATGCCCACTGTCCCGTACTCCTGCACCATGGGTTGCAACACCCCCTCCCCCTCAAGCCCAGACGTGCGAGATCCAGTCGCCCCAGAGTCTTCCTCCAACAGCGCTCCTAGATACCGGCCGTCTTGTCGTCCTGCGTCGTCATGATGCCATCCCCTTCAATCACAGGCGGGTACTCGGAGCTCATCGCCTGGACCTCGCCCATGAGCTTCTCCGGACACTTTGCAGCGAAGCCTTTGATGATGGCTGCGACCACGTTAGCTCAAATCCAGATGCACTGTGCCCTCGTCCACCGCACTGCCGCTCTACTGCACTGGCACTGCACTGGCAGTCTGCTACGCTCGCCGCAATGCGCGCGCACGCGTCCCCAGGGTTACGTACTGTACTCGTGTGTGATCTGGCCTCCCGCATCTAGGCACTTCTGCTTCGCTTCCGCGACCAGGTGGTCGGGCGCCTCGGGTGGGAACGTGATGATGACTTCTTTCAAAACGTCGGAGCGACGGCCATGGTGACGGCTGAGGACGACGATAAGGGAGAGAGAGCAGAGCGCATGTCGGTGGCTAGTCACAGGCGGCAGTGGCGGGGTATATAGGTATGGTAGCTTGTTATCGGGTAGCGCTTCGTCGGTTGCGTAGGAAGAGGAAGGTCATGTAGGGAAGTCGGTGCCCAGTAGATTAAAACGATGCGCTCGGGTACGA